>JASPKZ010008048.1:0-331721 GCA_030220185.1 Diploptera punctata | reverse complement strand
AGAGAGAGAAAGAAGCTCTCTCCCTCTCTCCCTTCCCTCTCCTCTCTCTCTCTCTCTCTCTCTCTCTTTTCCCCCCCTCAGGATTTTTGTACCTTGGATTTATCCATCTTAAAAAATCCATCGATCCCGGCCGGGTTTGAACCCGCGATCCTCGGGACCAGAGTCAATGAACGTAGCCACTAGACCACCACGGCCAACTCGCATTCACATAATTTAATTTTAGAAACCACTGTTTTTATTGGTTATTAGAGAGATGATGAAAGTGGATAAGAATATCCTTGAAGTAATAAATTGAAGATCTGATGATTTCGACTTGTTGAGAAGACAGAATTCTGAAAATTATTTTGGAATGGAATGTGAGGGCAGAAGGAGAAGATGAAAACCACAAGAACGATGGATGGATGGGATCAAGAGAATGATGAATAGAATGGAATGAAAGATGTGCAAGACAAGATACTTTGGATTGAAGAAAAAAGTACTATAGTGTATAAAATTCATAATAAAATAATATAATACTTACTCACTGGCACTATCGAACCCGTAGGTTCATGGCCGCGCGGACATAAGCTCTCCATACATCCATATCCTAAGCTAATGCTTTCCAATCATTCACTGTATAATCTAGAGCTATGCCGGCGGTAGCATTGCTGCCGATAGGATTACCCATGCCGGACTGGTCGAAGGTGATAAGCCAGACGAAAAAAAGTACCTTGGTCGAAAGAGTGACGATCTTTCATCGTAAAAATACAACTGTAAAGAAATGCGGACATGGGTTCCACCTGGGGTAAAATTTTCCGGAGGTCAAATAGTCCCCCATTAGGATCTCCGGGCGGGGACTACTTCAGGGAACCCATCCCAAAGGCTCAAACACACGGACATGTTCCTAGGAACATGGAATGTTAGGACTTTATAAAATAATATAATATAATAATAATAATAATAATAATAATAATAACAATAATTGCCGCAGTTAAAGGCAAGATGCCCTGGCGCAGAGCTACGAGACTTACGCAGGTTCGTGTCTCCACGGGGAAAAAAATTTTCTCATGGAATTTCGATCAGTATGGGACCGGAGCCCACCTAGCATCATGAGGTATTTGGGTAGCTACAATAAGTAGCGGCTCCAGGTTGAGAAAACCATCTATAACGGCTGGGGGACCCGACATGCTGACCACATGTCACCCCTACACTGGCTGGATGATCTTTTACCTCTGTGATTAACACATGTGGATGTGAGGCCAGCAGCCAACTCGTAAACGTAGGGCCTTGTAGGTCTGTCGCGCCATGGAGTTTTATTATTATTATTATTATTATTATTATTATTATTATTATTATTATGTCACAAGGTTGTCTGAGTCGAGGTGACGTGTAAAATACTAGAAAACGACCGTTATTATAGTTGGATCCATAATCTTCGAGGTCACTGAGATGAATAGTGACACTCCCGATGCCGTTTAAGCCGAGGATGAGTCCCATTGGCATAAGGGTGAAAATTAGGATGTCCGAAATAGCCTATATTAGTGTCGAATCCATAATTTTCGAGGTTGCTAAGGTGAATAGTGACACTCCCGATGCTGTTGAAGTGCAGGATCAGGTCCATCGGCATAGGGGTGAAAATGAGGATGTTCAAAATGATGGAGATTAAAGTCGAAATCATATATTTCGGGTTGATTGTTGGTAAAAAGATAAATGCCATAGCAACTCCGGCTAATCAGCTGGTAATAGATAAATTAAAACTAGTGACTGCACAATTATATAAAACAAGGTAAACACATGATAATATTATTTTACAGGTGTTCAATTGACTCATATATTTGTATGTTTAAATAATATGGTGCCATACGGAATACATTATGTAACTTACCTATTTAAAGCTGTTACCATGCTTCTTTCTGGGAATTTAAACCCGATGGATTTTAAGGGCGTAAAAATCCTCAGCATTCCAATCTTCGGAATGCAAGTAAAGTCATGTGTTCCGTCCGTGTCATGGATTTAACGGCCGCAGCCGAGCAGTTTAATTCATGAGCTACGGGGAATGCGCTGGTCCGAATCCCCATGGGGAATAATTTTTTTCGTAGAATTTCGGCCAGTATGGGACCGCTGCCCAGCTATCGTGAGGAATTTGGGTACATACAATAAGTAACTGCTCCAGGTTGAGAACACCAGCTATAACGGCTGGGGGACACGATATTGCGACCACATGGCATTCATATACTGGCTAAAATGTTAAAATATTAAAATAAGCACCTGATATATCAGTCGTCCTCAACTAAATTTATTTTCTGTTTAAAATACGTAGGCCTTTCACAAACATGTTCCATCTTCATCATTTCATTTGGTACTCGACTGATATTTTAGGTACATATTTTAATGTTTTAACATGTTATTACATAACCTCAACTGTGATTTACGATGAATTTTATAAGCATTGGGATGATCGCTTATCTCTGTGGATGTGAAGCCAGCAGCCGGGTGGTAGACCAAGGCCTTTCTAGATCTGCCGCGGCATGAAGTTTAGGAAAAGATCCTCATGTTTAAAATTAGATACCAAAAATTGTCGGTTCTTTCAGACCCATTATTCGCAAGTGATCTTGATACGAACATCGAGCGAGGCCGTTCAAATGTCAGGTTGAAGACTCGTATTCCGATGGCCTCGAATTCAATCTCCGGCGCCAATAAGCCTGAGTTCTTTTCCTGGTTTTCCTCATTTCGAGAGGCAAATTCTGGGTTGGAATTTAATTATATCAGGATCCATTTCTTCATATTCTCCATTTTAATACAATCGTTAAAAATATTAAAACGAAGTCAGTCATGTAGAAACGGAGCAAACTAAGCGAATTCTTCAGTGTATTTAATGCCCGGTTTGTCCCGCGCCGTAGCCGAGTGGTTAAGGCAACATTCCTTGGCGCAGAGCTACGGGACTTGAGCTGCTTCGAGTTACAATAGGGGAACAAATTTTCTGATGAAATTTTCGGCCAATATGGGACCGGTGCCCACCCAGCATCGTCAGGCATGTGGATAGCTACAATAAGTAGCGGCTCCAGATTGAGATGACCACATGTCGCCCCTACACTAGCTGGATGATTATCTACCTCTGAGATTAGCAATTGTGGATATGAATGGCTGGCAGCCCAAGGGCTTTGTAGGCCTGTCGCGCCATGGATTTTTTTTTTGCTGGTTTACGGAATGTAGGCCTATATTCACTATATTAATTAAATGCTGCATATCGTTGCGAGAAAACAGACATAGCAACCGCTAGAGCTATTTTTAAATCTAGGCTTTCAGGTGAACCCCGAGCTGCTAATGGTCGGATTTCGTTGGTATTTTGAGAAAGTCTTTCTAATTTTATTGGAGTGCCATATACTGCGTTTCGTTGCCAAAAATTAAAAATTGCTACCGCTAGAGCGATTTTTATTGTTCGCTTCATGCGAACTCTCACTCATAATAGGCTGTATCCGATTTTGCTGGTCGAACTCTATATTTACTAAATAACTCACTGGCACTAACGAACCCTTAGGTTCATGGCCGCGCGGATATAAGCTATCCATACATCCCTATCCTCAGATAATGATTTCCCATCATCTCCGTATATTCTACTTCCATCAAATTATGGTTATAATTACCCTCCCACCTCATTCTCGGTCTGTCTACTGGGCGCTTTCCCTCTGGTTCCCATCCACCTCTTTCGTTTCCCATTCGTGCCACATGTCCTGACCATCGCAGTCTACGAGACTTAACTGTATTATTACATCATGTTTCCCATAAAGATCATGTAGCTCACTGTTAAGCAGTCTTCTCCATTCAACTGTCTCTTCATCTCTCTTTAATTCAACAATTTTCCTTAGAACTTTATTCTCAAATACTCGTAATATTTTATCCTCTCTTAAAGTAATAAGAGTCCATGTTTCGCATCCATATAATATAACTGGTGGAATAGCAGTTTTGTATATTTTCAGTTTAACGTTTTTTTTTTTTTTTTGAGAGAAGAGGGAGAAATGAGATGACAGGAGCCCCTTTGAAATATAATAGCATACATTCCAGAGTTGAGCCTATGTTTAATTTGTATCTGCACTTTATTCCTGTTTGTAATTTTATTGTTCCAAGGTATTTGAATTCAGCCATTTATTCAAAATTTCCCTCATTTGTCATTAACTATCTATTCCATATATGAAAGGGCATATGACTTAGTGGTGAAAGTCATTTTTGTTCATTTTGAAAAAACAATATTTTATTTGTCAGTGTACAAATTAGTTCCGATTGAGGGTCTTTCCACTTTTCAGCGGTTGCCCTTTTACCAGCCGGCTGCTGGCCCTTCACATCCACATGTGTCAATCACAGAGGTAGATGATCAACAGCCAGTGTAGGGGTGACATGTGGTTAGCATGTCGAGTCCCCCAGCCGTTATAGCTGGTTCCTCAACCTGGAGCCGCTACTTATTGTAGCTACCCAATTACCTCACGATGCTGGGTGGGCACCGGTCCCATACTGGCCGAAATACCGCGAGAAAATTTCTTCCCCCATGGAGACTCGAACCAGCGCAAGTCCCGTAGCTCTGCGCCAAGGCTTCCTACCTTAACCGCTCGGCTACGGCGCGGGACATGGAGTTAGTTTAATATTGATAATCATGGAAATATTTATTATCCTAAGTGATGATATTAAATTGTTGATATATCTGAAATAGAGTATCCAGTTTCTTTTTTTACAATCGTGTACATTACCCATTTTCTTAAAAAAACTTACACCACTATGTTATATACCTCTTCATATCTATTTCTATATGTGAACATACATTTAGTTTTACTGATGTTTACTTCCAGTCCCGTTTTCTTAGTGTTACTCAATATAGTTTGTGTGTCGGACCCTAGTATCTTCCCGCTATCGCCTAATAATACTACATTATCATAAGTAACGCCACGAGTGATTTCCAAATTATCGATAAATTCACGACTCACGAAGTGAGGACTGAATTTATCTAGACAATTTGGAAATCAAGAGTTGCATTTGTTAGAACTATTTAACGAATAAAATTAAGCTCTTCACTAAAACATAATTATTTGAATATAGTTACCGGTGTTTTAAAATATTTATATGGTTAATGTAAACGGCGATGTTTGTAAACAAATTAGAAATGTGAGGTCATGTATAATTCACTGCAACTCGATCATATTATTTATTGCCAAATAGGATCGCAATATTGGAAGAATGCACTCTAGTGGAGAAATAATGAAACACATCAAACTATTATATTCAACATTATAGGTTAATTACTTATATTTTGAATAAACAACTCAGTAAAATCACTGAATCTATTCATTATTTGCTATATTCAATGTATTTGTTGGAGAAAAATAATGGTCTAACCTGTTCAGAATATTAAAAAAGGAGGAGCTTTCTTTATCACAAAAGCAGGAGCTGATAAAGAGAAATCGATAAAGAGCCAGGTGAAACACGACTGTCATTGGTGTAGAACAGAATTGATTCAAACGCAAACAGTCATTGACTACCATTTGCGACATGAGCTAAATAGTCAGCATAACTAACAGCTTATTAATAACATTGAGTTGTAGACCTTATTGATATTCTAAAGATTAAATGGCATCCTCTAGTACAAAATCAAATAGCAAAGGGTATAATGCATCTCTATCATATATATATATTTGCCATCATCATTTTCGGTCTCTGCCAATTAGAATCGATAATTAATTGCATTTTTTTAAATATTTGATGAGAACGACCTCCTTCGGAATCGCTAAAAGCCAGCGCCTGTGATGGTAAGAACGGATTGTCTTTACGGTTTCGATTTGATGTGGATTAACTTATTAAGGCGTAAATACAAAGCTTAGAACTCAGGTTAGAAAATCGACCCTGAATAAAATAAGGTATGACATGCAATATTTGTATAGTTGGCCATGGAATTAGCTTACAGCACATATTTCGTGGAAACTTTGTTATTATCTGAGTTTTCCTTGTTCCTTGTTGCATTTTATAACCATCAGTTCATGTCCTAACTAGCTGAATTGCAGTTGCATTCTGTAAATCAATTCTTCGGAGGGTAAAATATAAAAAAATCCATTTATCGATTGTTATTATGTCGACGTAAGTTTGGTTTGAAGGTCGTGCGAACGTTCATCTAGTGGTTGCGTGTTATTGTAAGCTGTGGTGCAGAATAACAACAATGTGAGTACAATACATTATTTCTTGTTCAACCCTCAAGACATCGTAGATATTTGCAATTATTTATAGCAGTGACGTAGTCAATCCGGGCGGGGACTTCTTCAGGGAATCCATGTCAAAGTACTGAAAAAATATATAAAACTGTTATTCTCCCAGTTATATTACATAGATGCGAAACATGGACTCTTACTTTAAGGGAGGAAAAAAAATATTACAAATATTTGAGTATAAAGTTCTTAGGATTTTTTTAGACCAAAGAGATATAACAGACAGGCGAATGGAGAAGACTACATAACAGTGAGCTGCACGATATTTGTAGGATACCAGATGTAATAAGAACAATTACGGTTCATAGACTGAGATTGGCTGGACATGTGGCACGAATGAGGAATTAAACAGGGGCATGGAAGTTCCTTGTAGGAAAACCAGAGGGAAAACGCCCAGTTGGTAGAGCAAGAATGAGGTGGGAGAATAACATTAACCATGATTTGAAGGAAGAAGATGATTAGAAAACATTATCTCAGGATAGGGATGTATGGAGAGCTTATGTCCGCACGGCCATAAATCTACGTGTTCGATAGTGCCAGTGAGTTAGTTAGTTAGTAAGCTAGTGATGCTAATTATAGGTTTATTAGTTAGATCCAGATATTGAGGAATTTAGAAAAATAAATAAATATAATATAGAGAATAGAATTGGAGCAACTAATAGGGTACATTCGAAAGTCGCGGGTTCAAATTAGCCTAGGTCGATTGATTTTTAAAATGGAAAAATCCAAGATAAATCCTCCGGGAGGAAGTTTAAGCCATGGGTCTCATGTCTGAAGATTTTCGGATTCATAGAAGAACATTAGGCCTGAATAAAGAGGCCTCTAAGCAAAATTTATCGACTTTCATTATCCTAGTAATACCTTAGTTGCCTACTAGATGTCTCATTCGGATCTTATGTTGACCGCATACCATTCGTGATATCTGTAGGGAAACAAACGTAATTAAATTAACTTGGTCTAATAACTCCCATTATGGTGTTGAAAGTAGTTGAAGTATTTTTTTTTCTATCGTGACTGTCCTTAAAGAAATGTTCTATATTTCTGATGTTTACTTAATAGTTATATAGCATTACAATATTATATTTTAATATCAACTGAACCAACTCACACAACATAGAATAATAACAATGGTACAGCAGCTTCCGCATTTACGATTTTTATGGTTTCTTTTTTACGGCTCGATATTCCATATTTAACTGTGTGAATGCAGACAGCAGGAAAAAAAAATCTTAAGGGGATATTAATAACAATCTTTCACATTAGTTGCGTTACGTAGAAGTCAGTTATATTAAAATTATATATTTTACTCGTTAACAGGACTATAATAATTAAGCCTATAACTGATTTCCTAAAATAATATTTTCATTGTTCGTTATTTTATTGAGTTTTCTGTTGTATTTTCAAATGTCTTTGTTATTTATCAAAAAAACTACTATTATATTTATTATTATTATTATTATTATTATTATTATTATTATTATTATTATTATTATTATTATTATTATTATTATTATTATTATTCCATGCTTATGTTTTTAGAGGACAATATTTTTGGTAGAAAGTAAGACTAGTATATTTGTTTGCAGACATGTTATCACCATGTGTATTCTTAATATTAAGTTAATTTCTAGAGGGAAAAAGAGCTAAATATTAAATATAACTTGTTTTCGCTTGTGAATTGTACTTGCCCTCATATAGCTTCTAATATTGATTATCATAAGTAATGTCACGAGTGATTTCCAAATTATCGATAAATTGGAAATCAAGAGTGGCATTTGTTAGGACTATTTAACGAATAAAATTAAGTTGTTTACTTACAAATCATTATTTAACCATAGTTATTTTAAAATATTTATATATTTAATGTAAACGGCGATGTTTCAAAACAAATGACAAACAATAGGTACGCTTCATCTGCTTCTTATGTTTATCACTGCAACCAGATCATACTATTTATTGCCAAAGGAACGCAATATAAAAAGGAGGAGCTTTCTTTAATATGATAATTATAACACTGATAAATATTTCGTGAAACACGACTCTGATTGGTTGTAAAACAGAAATCATTGAAACGTGATTGGCCATTGAGTCCCATTTGGGGCATGAGTTAAATAGTCAACTTTAATGAACGGCGAATTCAGTTTTATTTTTAATGTATAACCCTCTATATTAATATCACGGAATTAGGATAAAATATGACGGATTTAAGAGTCTTATCACGTATTTAGTAATCCTTGTCTTCGAGAAAAGAATTATGCATTTGAGGACAACAGTACATCGATTTGGAGTGAATTCGATAAATAATTTCGATCAAGGTTCATACTATGTCCCTGTATCCATATTTTGTCACCATTATCTAAAATTTTACATTTACAGAAACAATTGAAAGACCATCACGGAATTAGGCAACCTTACCTTACTGTTTGAGTGGAAGATAAGACTTTATGGCCTTAACTCTGTAAGTTTTATAAAGTTTAATTTATTATTATTATTATTATTATTATTATTATTATTATTATTATTATTATTATTATTATTATTATTATTAGCGAGGAGATACTAAAGGGCTACACGCACACACTATTGAGTAATACTGAGGAATTAGGACTGGAAGTAAATATCAATAAAACTAAATATATGGTCACACGTAGAAATGCATTATATAATGGAAATGGACAGCCAATGACAAATGAGGGAAAAATTGAAGAAGTGGCTGAATTCAAATACCTAGGAACAAAAATGACAAATAGGAATGAGATGCACAAAGAATTAAACATAGGCTCAATTCTGGAAATGCGTGCTATTATGTATTGCAGAGACTTTTGATGTCCCAACTCCTTTCAAAAAACGTTAAACTGAAAATATATAAAACTATTATTCTACCAGTTATATTATATTGGTGCGAAACATGGACTCTTACTTTAAGGGAGGAAATGAGATTACGAGTTTTTGGGAATAAAGTTCTTAGGAAAATGTTTGGACCAAAGAGAGATGAACAGACAGCTGAATGTAGAAGACTACATAACAATGAACTACATGGTCTTTATAGGAATCCAGATATAATAAGAACAGTTAAGTCTCGTAGACTGCGATGGGAGGACATGTTGCGCGTATGGGGATAGAAAGACGTTGATGGAAGCTTCTTGTAGGAAAGCCAGAGGGAAAACGCCCAGTTGGTTGACCAAGGATGAGGTGAGAAAATAACATTAACTATGATTTGAGGGAAGTAGATTATACAGGGAATGATTGGAAAGCATTAGCTCAGGATAGTGATGTATGGAGAGCTTATGTCCGCGCGGCCATGAACCTACGGGTTCGATAGTGCCAGTGAGTAAGTAAGTAAGTATTATTATCATTATTATTACGTCATGACGACTTACAGTAAAATAGTTTATGGTTTAGAGGAGGTACTTTGGCGTATCTTATCGAATTGTGTCACGGGAAATTCATGTTACCTGTCGCGTATCTATCACAGAATGCCTAATTTTACAAATGTCGGAATCAGCCTTTGTTAGCACTTATGTATGTAACTTATTACCCCTTCGCGTCCATATTTAAATTGTGACTCCAATGACCTAAGTTGTTAAAAGCGACGCTAAGCTCTTAAGTGTAGACGCGGTACGTATTTGCAAGGAAAAATACAATGAGCCATATTGATTTTGAACTAATTTAACATTATTATTTATAGACGGTCGGTTTCAACATCTGATATAATTTATGTATCGGTGTGTAACGTGTGGTGGTGTTAGCTTATTCTCCTGTACAGTCGATCAGAATTTGCTTCAGTACAACCCTGTGAATATTTTATTTTATTGTGACTTTTTTTTAAAGAGTATGTATACTTTCTCATATGATGTGATTAATATTAAGAAGCTGTTGAAAGGCACGTACGAGTGCTAATCACACTATATTTTGACGAGTTTTTCTGTCTGTTTTCTTGGTTATTATATGATTGACACGTTTGCTGAAAATGGTGTTGTATCCGTTGAATTGTGTATTATTATTATTATTATTATTATTATTATTATTATTATTATTATTATTATTATTATTATTATTATTATTATTATTATTATTATTATTATTATTAATTAAATAAAAATAAAACGTATTTTTATTTGATTTTCATATTTATTATATAATTCTTGACAGCTGTTTCGGTACACTGTACCTTCTTCAGACATGTTAACAAATTATAATTTATTATTTAACAATAATAATTTGTTAACATGTCTGAAGAACGTACAGTGTACCGAAACAGCTGTCACTGAATTATATAATAAATATGAAAATCAAATAAAACTACATTTTATTTTTATTTAATTAATAAATATGGATTTTCATCAAGTAAACACCAACTCAATTGATTATTATTATTGTTATTATTATTATTATTATTATTATTATTATTATTATTTTATTAATTAATTAAATAAAAATAAAACGTAGTTTTATTTGATTTTCATATTTATTATATAATATATAATTCAGTGACAGCTGTTTCGGTACACTGTACCTTCTTCAGACATGTTAACAAATTATAATTTATTATTTAACAATAATAATTTGTTAACATGTCTGAAGAACGTACAGTGTACCGAAACAGCTGTCACTGAATTATATAATAAATATGAAAATCAAATAAAACTACATTTTATTTTTATTTAATTAATAAATATGGATTTTCATCAAGTAAACACCAACTCAATTGATTATTATTATTATTATTATTATTATTATTATTATTATTATTATTATTATTATTATTATTATTATTATTATTATTATTATTATTATTATTATTATTATTATTATTATTATTACTAGCGGACCCGGCAGACGTTGTCTTACTCGAACGATCAATTCTCGTGTCATGGCCGGACGATAAAAACATAACTTACTTTTTTTCCATAAAATTCACAAATTAATAAGTTCGCAAGAAAATTCCTCACTGCCATATGTTGTGAACCAAGAAATGTGCATTTTGATGTCACATTGTTGTCGAGCGGAATACGTCTGACATACAAAAAGTTCCTATAACCCGATCGCAGCGGCACCTACTGAGTCCAATTGTGAATCCAAACCATCCAGGGACCCACTCAAACACACGCACAAAATTTCATCAAAATCGGTGTAGTTGTTTAGGCAGTTTTTAATTTCGGATTTCAAGTTAACTTCCTCTTCCAACTGTCGGATTTCGCTCATTTTTTGTTAATACCTACCTCGGTTTATTTTAACAGGAAAAACTGAGTTTCGTTGTGAAACATCGACATTTGCGACCGTTAGAGCGATTTTTTAATTTTCATTTCATGTGAACTCCTACACCTAATGGTTTTAGAGGGTCCAATTGTGAATCTAAAACAACCACTGACCTACTCAAACAAACACAAAAATGTTCATCAAAATCGGTGCAGTAGTTTAGGCAGTTTTTAATTTCGTATTTCAAGTTCACCTCCACTTCTAATTGTCGGATTTCGCTCATTTTTTGACAACACCTACCTCAGTTTATTTAAATAGGACATACTGAGTTTCGTTGTGAAATATAAATTATTGTGACCGCTAAGAGCGATTTTAATGTTTTTCACTTCAGGTTAAATCCTACGCCTAATGGTTTTAGACGATCCAATTCTGAATCTAAGCCATCCAGGAAGCCACTCAAACACACACAAAACATTTAATCAAAATGGGTCCAGTCGTTTAGGATTTTTTTTTAAATTTCGGCTTTCAAGTAAGCCCCCAATTCTAACGGTCGCATTTCACTGTTTTTTGGATAATACATAGCCTACCTTGGTTTATTTTAATAGGATATTACAAGATTTGTTGTGAAACATCGAATATTGCGATCGCTAGAGCGATTTTTAAATTTTCGTTTCAGGTGAACTCCTACGCCTAATGATCTTAGAACATAATAGATAACGGCTAAACACTCGCCGCTTCTGAAATCCTGTATATACAAATTTTCACGAAGATCGGTTGAACTGTTTAGAAGTCTATAAAGGACAGACATACATTCATTTATACAGGGTGTAAATGAATTATACCGCACAAATTTAACTGCTTACAGAGGGGTATATGCAAGTAATTTGAGATAGGGAGCCAATGGTCTACGAGGAAAAATGGGCGAGTTATAGGTAATAAAAGTAATCGACAATTAATACAGATAAATCAACAGGAGAGCAAAGTAGGTGAGAAAATTATACTAGAATAACTTCAGATCTTTGTATTAATTCCGAGATACTCCATCCATCCATAGTAATTCTGCCCGAAGGCAGGTCCTTCACTGCAATCATAGCATTTCCATGCTATGCTTGCAGCTTTACTAGGGAATTGTGTAGGTGTGGTAGCTTCCCGTTGCTTTCCGCACCTATGAAGGATGATGATGATGATAATGGTAATGATAAGGATGATGATGATGATAATGATGATGGCCATATGATTTCGGGGACCGTTTGGGCCTTAAAGTTTTCCTGACATTTGTCTTACAGGTGAGGAAAAACCCCGATAAAAACCTCACCCAGAAAAACTGCCCCGACCGGGGATTGAACCCGGGCCCGCTGCGTGACAAGGCAGCACGCTACCTCGAGACCACAGCGGTGGACTCCGAGATACTGATTGATAATAATTCATCAACAACGTTTATGAAATATTAGATTATCAAATTCCTTAAAATGTCGAACTTAGCAGATGATTGCACGCCACTGCACTGGTTAAAGCAGAATGGGTACAATGTGAGCCTTAGATCAGAGGGAAATACGCAGAATCTATGTATTTAACTTGTGGCTTAATGGTTAACGCGATGGATTTGTTGAGATTCGAACATTGATGGTTCAAATCACGGCAGGCCACTTTTTTCTTTCCTTCTCCCGAAATTTGTTCAGTATAGGCAGCGCAAAATACCTAATCCCGTATTAGTTATTACATTAACATCTGATTAAAAGTTACTTCAGTATCAGTCGCATGACATGAAAGCATCATGGAACATCTTTACGGTTATGCTGAACTTGCCGAAATGCATCTAATTTATGATGCAGCACAAGGTAATGGTGCAAGACCTGCTGCCATGTACGCGTAGCGGTATCCGAATAGACGCTATCCTCACCGAACAACCTTCGAGTCTGTTGATAGGCGTTTGCGGGAGCATGGGATGTTATAATATAATATATAATAATACTTTATTTATTCTGGCAGAGTTAAGGCCATAAGGCCTTCTCTTCCACTCAACCAGCACAAATACAAATAAATATTTGACAAATATAGATATACACTGTACTAATTATAAACAGTTAAAGATACAATAATGTAGCAACGTAAATTTCATGTACAAACAACATTTTATAGGGTAATAACAATAATGATACGATAATAATAATAAAAATAATAATAATAATAATTAATAATAATAATATAAATATGATACATTATACGAGAAACGCCAGAGTATATACCGGTGAAAGACGTACGCGTCCCACCGCAGAGTTCAAAGGAAATGTTAGTAGTAGTAGTAGTAGTAGTAGTAGTAGGACTTTATTAGACAAAAAGTAAGATATTTACAATACTATTTACAAATATGGGTCGCACGGGCAGTAAGCCGTACGTGCTGTTGACAGTCCATTAAAATAAAGTAATAATTGGTAATTCCAAGACAATCAAGGGATTGCAAAGAGGTTTGATCTACTGGAAATATACTGTACAAATTGGGGATTGGCTGTAAATGTTAGTAAGACAAAAACAATGACCTTTAAAAGAAAATGTTATTCATAGGGTTGAAGATGATCCTTCTACTAGTACTCGTGCTATCGCACATGTAATGGCCACGAACCATCAAACCATATGGAAAGTCCTGCACGAAGACCAGCTCTATCCCTTTCATCTGAAGAAAGTACAAGCCTTACAGCCAGTGGACTTCGCTCAACGGGTTCAATTTTGTAATTGGACTTTGCTGCAGCCACCGCTCTTCTTTTATTCGGTGTTATTCATTGATGAGGCAATATTAAATACGGATGGGCTGGTTCTGAACTCAAAGAACAGTCATGTGTGGGATTATGAAAATCCTCCTCACGCCATCTTTGAGAGGAGTCACCAGCAGAGATTTTCGGTGAACGTATGGGTAGGCGTAATTTCTGACCACATCATTGGCCTCTACCTTCTTCCCCAGACATTAAATGGTGTAATTGATAAGACTTTTTAGAGCACGTCTTATCTAGATTACTAGAAGAAGTTCCTCTTCACACAAGTTTCCTCCCTATTTCTGCCAGAATGTGCGAAATCATTTGGATGAAGTGTATCCTGGCCGCTGCTTATAGGAAGAGATAGTTCAATTGTTGTGTGGCCAGCTCGCTCTCCAGATCTCTGTCCAGTTGGTTATTTTTGTGGGGATACCTCAAAACACTGGTGTAATGAGACCCTTGTTTATACAGATGAACTGTTAGTCGCACACATAATCGCAGTATGTAATGTGATCCGCGAGGCACCTGGTATCTTGAACGGGGAACGAAGTCGTCTGTGTTGTGAGAATGGAGGTCGCCAATTTGAACAATTTCTATAATGAGTCTGCAGATGCTCTACTTTTTTTCTGGTTTACTCAAATGTATTGTTTCTTATTTCCCAATAGCATTATGTATGTCATGTGTACATACACTGTACCTCTTCATATTATTATACTCGTAATCGCTGAACTGTCATTTATTTAAGTACATAAGTACTGTACAGTACGATTGCACATTTTATTTACGAAACCTATTGTACTCTAGAGTATGTGCATTATTAATACAACCTTTCAAACAATTGTCTTTACAATACGTACGTAGATAGTCATATATTGCGCCGACATTCCAATACCGTATTCTGTACAATAATAAATAAACAATTAAACCAGAAGTAAATCTATGTACGTAACTAATTTACAGGACATACATAATAAAGGAAGGGGCACGCCGTAGCGTAGTGGTTAAGACACTTAGCTACAAGCCGGAGGGTCGACGGTTCAAGTCCCGTTGGGGTCAGGATTTTTAAACTGGCCCAAACCCTCTGGCGGCACTATGGCCCTGGGGTCGACTCAGCCTCTAACGGAAATGAGTACCAGAAGCTTGTTCTGGGGTAAAGGCGGCCGTCACGCAGGGCTGACAACCCGGCTGACATAAAGTGCCGATTGTCTAGAAAAAGTGGGAGCCTTAACCTCCTACTACCCCATGGGCCTCCGGGTCTGTTGTGGGATCACTTTACTTTACTTTACATAATAAAGGAATAAAGGAAAAAAGAAGTGTACAATATTGTACGGAGTTTCGAACAATATGCATCAATCTTATATTTGCGTCGGTAGGAAGACTGCTATAACCACTGAGCTAAAGGCACTCGCTTGTTGCAAGTTACAGTCTCTGTATCATATTACAGTATTTCCATTTTAATTGGAAATAATCAGTGGCGTGCCAACCATTTTATAATCATAACTTGGACATTTTTATTCGTAGACCATTAGTTCATTATCTCAAATTGCTTATATAATATCCCCCCCTATATGTAGTTAAATTTGTGCTGTATAATTCATTTACACCCTGGTGTGTATATATATATATATATATATATATATATATATATAAGTAAAGTGATCGTACTACAGGCCTCAGGAGGCGCTTGGGATAGTAGGAGGTTAAGGCTCCCACTTTTTCTAGACAATCGGCACTTGATGTCAGCCGGGTTGTCAACCCTGCGTCATGGCCGCCATTACCCCCAGAACAAGCGTCTGGTATTCATTTTCGTTAGAGGCTGAGTCGACCCCAGGGCCATAGTGCCGCCGGAAGGTTTGGGTCAGTTTAAAAACCCTGACCCCACCGGGACTCGAACCCTCGATCTTCCGGCTTGTAGCGCAGTGCCTTAACCGCTACGCTATGGCGTGCCGTATATATATATATATATATATATATATATATATCACTGCTATTATTATTATTAGTAGTAGTAGTAGTAGTAGTAGTAGTAGTGGTGGTAACTTACTCACTGGCACTATCGAACCTTGGCCGTTCGGTCATAAGTTCTCCATAAATTCATGTTCTGAGATTTTCAATCATCCAACTGTGTAATTAATCTTCCTCAAATCATGGTTAATACTGTTCTACCACTGCACTCTTGGCCTGCTTACTGGGCGCTTTGCTTCTAGTTTACATGTCCATATTTCATTCCCCATTCGTCCTTCATGTCCTATCCATCTCAGTCTGCAAAACTTAACTGTTCTTATTATATCTGGTTTGCCATAAAGATCATGTAGCTCACTGTTTATAGTCTTCTCCATTCACCTGTCTGTTCGTCTCTCTTTGTTCCATAAACTTTCCTAAGTTATATAACGTTTTTGAGAGAAGTTTGATGACAAGGTCCCTCTAATGCATAATAACATGCGTTTTCAGAATTGAATCTCTGTTTAATTTCTTTGTGCATCTCAATCCTGTTTGTAATTTTTGTATAGGTATTTATTATTATTATTATTATTATTATTATTATTATTATTATTATTATTATTATTATTATTATTATTATTATTATTATTATTATTATTATTATTATTATTATTATTATAAATGAAGTGCGCACAAGTGTGCAAAAATTGGGGAAACTCTAGTGTTACTCACTAAGTTCTGTAACTGATTTTGGGCATTTAGCACAGCACAACACATTGTATTTGTCACAATTTAGTTCGCAGAATTTACATATACGCTTATAATAATAAGAAGAATGGTTCGCCCTAATGGGTATTGATTGTATTTTAGTCTTTGCTGTAGTCGTTCAGTGATTTCGTGTTTCTTGGGCATTTCGGTATATGATATCGGTCGAACTGTCCGCCACACAATTCACACACACACACACACACACACACACACACACACACACACACACACACACACTTCTCACTGGGTTTGTAATATTTCTTGATTCTGCACACCTTATGATGAAAGCCGTGTATCGCGTATCGTGTTACAACATGTCTTAGCTCTTGGTTGGTTTTCGTCCAGTTTCTGTCCAGCATAGCTCCTGAGGTGTAGAAATCAGCACCTATCATTCTCTGTTTTTCTCTCCTGTTGTTTAAAAGTTCTTAGTAAGGGCTAGTAGCATTCTCAGTCGTAGATCTTCTATGTAGTTTGTTTCTTTTGTGAGTTCATAGATGAGTCGTGAGGGTGCAGTTTTCCCCACTCTCAGTGCTGTTTTTAGGAAGCGAACTTTCATGTTTTCTATCTTCCTAAGATCGCTGAGAGTCAGTTTTTCCCATATCAGATCTATTCCATAAGTGATAATCGACGAAATCGTGGATTCAAATAGAATCATGGCTGTCGGCAGCGATAGTCTCGTTAAGTTCTTGATGCTGTAGAATGCTTTAATGACAGCTATTGATTTGTCATGTACATGTTTGGTGAAGGATTTCGCTATAGTCTGTAGGGTCAGTCCTAGATATTTGAATTTGTTTACTGTTTTCTGGGGTGTTGTTCATAACGTCAGATTGTCCTCTGCTGTAGCTCTTCCTCCTCTCCTAAATGGCATCTGGACTGTTTTATCAGCGTTTATGATGAGGTTGTAGTCATCAACCTACTTTTTTAGGTCATACAGAGTGTCTTGGATATCGCTTTTGTTTGTGCTTCCTAGGACCATGATTCGGGATGCATTATCAGCACTGTTTCATTCGAGGACATATACACTTATCCGTTACCACATGAAGCTTTTTAAGTGGCATAGTTTAAGCACGGCAAGCCTTATGACGACGTTTCTCTTCTTCCGGTTTGCACCTGTCTACGCTCTATCGACCATGGCGTTCGTAGCGTAGAACTCATCTTCAGAGTCTTCTCTTTTCCTTAGATTATCTGCTAACAACTCTTGGAATGCATCTGCAGCTGGAAGTAGTAGTGTATATTGCAGAACCTCCAACAGTAGGGCTCTCGGTCAGCAGGTACACGTATCTTGATGGGGTAAATTTCGACACTCCTATTACTCTTCTATTTTTTTCATTCTCTTTTTTTTCTTGAGGTTTTCCCATATTTAATGGATACTATACGTTAGAATTGGTACGATTTTTGCTCGAAATAGTTTCATCGCCACTTCTAGTGATATTTTCGTCAGATAGTTTATGTCATTTAGCTATGGCCTTTATGGCTGCTACGACTTTCTCTTTTACATGGCTTATGAAAGTGGTCCCCGTTGTATCAAGAGTTCCACCTAAGTATTTAAAAGAGTTAATCACTGACAGGTGTTCTCCTCCGTATGTAACTGTCTCTGCTTTCTTTTCCCTTCCGCCTTTTCCAAAAATCATTTGCACGATATTTTGTTTATTTTCAGCCATTTGTTTCTGCCCATTCAGTCGGCAGGTCAAAACTTTGTTGTTAGATCCTCTATTCCCCTTGCTCCCAATATCATGTCGTCAGCATAACATCCGCCGCACAGTGGACCAGATACGAAATCCAGCTGGAAAGAAGTATTTCACTCACCCTCGCCAGTTCATCTTTCTTCACTCTAATATGGTGGCCAGATGACTGTTCTTCACTTATCTGGAAAGGAGGGTAGAATTATACAATTTATGAAGACAATATAAACATCGGATGTTGCCGATAGTTAAGAACTCGTCTGGTCCGCATCCGAGTTGTGTTCCGAGCTGTTGAAAGTAAATACGTTTTTTGCACGATGCCATGGTGCGTTCTGTCGTACTTACAGCAATGGAGACCATTATTGAACGTTCAATTTCCTAAGTTTCGGGGTTGCCAACATATAAATAACTAAATAACTATACTGTAATATTACAAATTACCTACCTAGTGCAGGAAGTAAAACCACTGCCCTTTATGTATACTACGTACAATGTATATACAAAAATATATCCATAAGGTAGTGTTAATATACATTATACGAAACAAATTACTGCATTTTAAATGAACTGAACTTTATTTGAAACAATATAAAACAATAAATTCGTACTTGCCGCCATTTTATCTCTGATTGGTGTCACGGCCTGCTGTAGTGTCAGGTAAATTATTTTCGGCCTTTACCGTATAAAAATTGGCCAGACTGTTAACGTTAGTCAGTTGTTTATAATGAACGCAAATATTTCCAACAAAGATGTTATTATTTTACTATTAGTTACTATTTTGAAAGCACCATCGTGCAAAAAATAATGTACAACGCACGTTTGTGAAGTGTTTTACAGAATCTCGGAAATTAAAAATCTACTGTCGCTCGGTTTTTAATAATTTCTCACTTCTGTATAAACCACTTCCCAACATCGCATTGTAATATACTATTGTGTTGAAGTTCAGAGAGTTATTCTTTTTATTCTATATGGATATTTTACCTCAAATTTTGTACATTTCATTGATATATTTAACGCGTTTGTATACAACCAGCTATTGTGTTAAATATACGTGGAATCATACCTTCGAAACACTAGGAAATGTACACAATTATCTTACTTTAAATTGAGCTACGTAAAAATCAGTTGTGAACAGTAGTACAAATTTTAGTTAGAATATAGAGTGATTTATGGACTTCAATTCTCGCACAATAACACGTGTGCAAATTATTGATTTTTTTTTGTAATTACCTTTCTTATTACAGGAGGCGGCCAACAGCTGAGGCTTACCGTCGCGCGCGGAGAATTGTTTGATTTAATGAAGAAAAGTGTTCGATAGAGGCAATAAGTGATCATTTAGTATAAAGTGTTCGATAGAGGCAATATATGATCATTTAGTATAAAGTGTTCGATAGAGGCAATATATGATCATTTAGTATAAAGTGTTCGATAGAGGCAATATATGATCATTTAGTATAAAGTGTTCGATAGAGGCAATATATGATCATTTAGTATAAAGTGTTCGATAGAGGCAATATATGATCATTTAGTATAAAGTGTTCGATAGAGGCAATATATGATCATTTAGTATAAAGTGTTCGATAGAGGTAATATATGATCATTTAGTATAAAGTGTTCGATAGAGGCAATATATGATCATTTAGTATAAAGTGTTCGATAGAGGCAATATATGATCATTTAGTATAAAGTGTTCGATAGAGGCAATATATGATCATTTAGTATAAAGTGTTCGATAGAGGCAATATATGATCATTTAGTATATAACTTTTGGGGGATATTCGGAGAATGTTTTAAAATAAATTAAAAACATTTTTAAAAGCAATTTTTTAAAACGTAGGAAATTGTGCGCGAGAAAAAAAGGATAGATTTGTACATAAATATTTTGATTGGCTAGCAGTGAATGTTAACTTTCTCGTTATTAAGAATTTAGAACAATGACAGTCGTTGGAAAATCCTGTTCCATCTGCTTATGCAATTGGAAGATCCAAAATATCTGCTGAAATATCTGTCACTTTAATATGGTCTTGGGAAGGATAGAGTAACAAATTTGCCTCCTTAGTAGCATTATAGGGTGGGTAAATATCACAACCTCTCTTCTTGGCACCTAGTCTCATGTTAATTTTTATATTTTGTTGTCAAAAAAGACAATGCTTCGTCCGACATATAAGATAGGGGAGTTGAGCGGGGTGATTTGTAATGTTTATTATATTTTGAAGCTATGTTTGTGTTTTTTGAGCAATTTCTTTAAAACATCAGCAGTATCCCGTTTACCATATAACCGAAGTGATATTTCTGTTGCAAGGGCAAGTTCATCGCGAGAGAATTCCTGCTTAAGTGAACCTATTTTTTTTCTTTCTTAGTTTTATTCCAGCCTCTTCGAAATATATTTTGGATCTTCCAATTCCATAAGCAGATGGAGCAGAATTTTCCAACGACTGACATTGTTCTAAAGTCTTAATAACGGGAAAGTTAACATTCACTTCTAGCCAATAAGAATATTTCAGTAGAAATCTGTCTTTTTTTTTCTCGCGCACAGCTTCCTACGTTTAAAAATCGCTTTTCAAAAAATATATTGTTTTTAATATAATTTAAAACATTCTCCGAGCATTTTCCTAACTCTAATTTATTTACTAAATGATCACTTATTGCCTCTATCGAACACTTTTATTCTTATATTAAATCAAGCAATTCTCTGCGCGTGACGGCAGGCCTCAGTTGCTGGCCGCCTCCTGTAATAAGAAAGCTAATTACAAAAAAAACGCAAAATTTGCACACATATTATTGTGCGGAAATTAAAATCCATAAGTAATTCGTATGCTAACTAAAATTTGTACTACCTTTAAAAGTGCATAACATAATATCTGGTTATATAGAAAAACGTTAGGAATAGCCATGAGTGAATTTTGGGTGAAAATTGACCAAAACCACATTTTTTGTTTTATCTCTCATAAAATTCTCCTAAGCTTCCTGTTCAAGAAAATATATAACTTATCGCTATTTTGCCATTATTAAAGTAGTGGCAAAAATGATACCAATATATCAACGTTTGGCATCAGATGTATTATTGGAGAGAGGCACAAAAGGAAAAACCCAAAATGGTAATGAAAGTCTCTACCATACAGTTTGGCACAAGTATCCAAAAGAAATATATGTTTCAACACAGAAATTGGAACTGTGTGTTATTAAAGCAGATAGAAGCATGAAAAACTTTCTAGCCTTTTTTTCTCAAAGTGTATTTTTCAAGCGCATGCCCATTAAAAAAAAAAGTTCCTTGCACTGCAATTTTTGTCTTATTCAACTAAAATTTTCAGCACTTATCTGTGAGAATACAAAGAACCAAAAATTGCATTGGATTTTAATCATACTCAAAATGCTCATGAGTTATGATTTTTTATATTGTCATATTTATCTCGATTTCCGCCAACATGAAAAATCACTTAAAAATCATTTTTTCTCAAAAGTATTAACAGCACAAAAACAAATCCAATGCAAATTTAGAAAAAATGAATATAACGAATATCCTGACAAAATATTGAAACTAAATATTGAAAATTGTACTTCAAGGAACATATATAATTAATTAAAGTAAAAAAGAGAAAAAAATAATGTTATTTGCGAACTAATGTAACAAATCACTTGAAATTTATTATAAATGCTATTCATACAGGTAAACATCTGTGGTAAAAATTTGAAAGAAACATCTCTATTAGTTTCGGTGCTTCAAAATTCACTCATGGCTACCCTTAAATATATCAATGAGAAATACAAACTTTGAGGTGAAGTTTCCATACAGAATATGGAGAAAAGCTCACTGGACTTGACCACACAACGCTAACAACGCTACTGGGATGCGGATCGGCAACTTTCGATGTTCAGATTTATTGTCTACATAAACTTTAGAATTCTACCCTCCTTTGCAGATAAGTAGTCCCGCGCCTTAGCTGAGTGGTTAAGGCAGGAAGCCTTGGCGCAGAGCTACGAGACTTGCGCTGGTTCGAGTCTCCATGGGGGAAGAAATTTTCTTATGGTATTTCGGCCAGTATGGGACCGGTGCCCATCCAGCAGCATCGTAATGCATTTGGGTAGCTACAATAAGTAGCGGCTCCAGGTTGAGAAAACCAGCTATAACGGCTGGGGGACTCGACATGCTGACCACATGTCACCCCTACACTGGCTGATTATCATCACCTCTGTGATTGACACATGTGGATGTGAGGCCAGCAGCCGGCTGGTAGGCTAATGGCCTTGTAGGCCTGTCGCGCCAGGAGATTAGATTGCAGATAGTAAGTGAAGAATAGTCATGTTACAATCAATTATATTAGAGTGAAAAAAAAGGATAAATTGACGAGGACGACTGAAAATAGTTTTTTTTTCCCACTGTGCGCCGTAGCCAGGAAAAATAAAGGGTCCCCTTACAAAATCTCAATCGATTGCTTGATGGGGGTATTATTATTATTATTATTATTATTATTATTATTATTATATGTATTCTGATTGTTGTTTTGTTATTATTGTAATTATTAATCTTACTGTTATTTAATAGATCTATTATTATCGTTATATTTACATTATTGTTGGGGCACGCCGTAGCAGTTGGTTAAGGTAATACGCTAAAAGCCGGAAGGTTGAAGATTCAAGTCCCGATTAGATAATTTTTTAACTGGCCTATAATACTCTGGCCCAGGGGCCGACTCAGTCTCAGAAATTAGTACCAGATGCGTGGTCTAAGGACAAATTCGCCGCCACCCAGGGGTTCTCCTGCTGATTGTTTAGAAAGGTAGGATCCATTACTACCCAAGGGACCACGTTACGGCCCCAGTGGATCGATGTAGTTATCATGCTTGCCTCTGGTTACAAGACTCGCGAGTTCAAAAGCGACCGGGTACATGTATTTTACAGGGCGTAGAAATTCAGAGCTTGGGTCCTTCGGAACAAAAGTAAAGCCGTCGATCCCAAGTCTAGATTTACGGCACATAAAAGAACCTCAAGCCGAAAAAGATGTCTAACCAACTAACTCACTGGCACTATTGAACCCATAGGTCCATGGTCGCGCGGACATATGCTCTCCACACATCCCTATCCTGAGCTAATGTTTTCCAATAATTCTGTTTAAGCTACTTCCCTCAAATCATAGTTAATGTTATTCTCCCACCTCATTCTTGGTCTACCAACTGGCCGTTTTCCCTCTGGTTTTCCTACAAGAAGCTTCCATGCACATATTCCATTCCCCACTCATGCCACATGTCCTGCCCATCGCAGTGTACGGGACTTAACTCTTCTTAATATATCTGCCTTCCTATAGAGACCATGTAGTTCAAAATGTATTCTTCTCCATTCGCCTGTCTGTTCATCTCTCTTTGGCCCAAAAATGTTCCTAAGAACTTTATTCTCAAATACTCGTAATCTTCTTTCCTCTCTTAAAGTAAGAGCATCTCATTCATATTTGTGATTATTGTTGCTAGGTATTTGAATTCAGCCACTTCCTCAAAATTTCCCACATTTGTCATTAGCTATCCATTTCCATTATTTAATGTATTTCTATGTGTGATCATATATTTAGTTTTATTGATATTTACTTCCAGTCCCAATTTCTTAGTGTTACTCAATAGTGTGTGCGTGTTGGCCTTTAGTATCTCCTCATTATCGCCCAATAGTACATCATCAGCATAAACTAACAGCTTATTAATACCATTGAGTTGTAAGTCTTCTTCATCCTCTAAAAGATCTGATGTCATGCTGTCTAGTACAAAATTAAATAGTAGAGTAGACAGTGCATCTCCTTGCTTCAATCCATTGTGAATTTCAAAAGTATCTGAAAACCCTACTCTTTGAGCCATTCGTATAAGTCTAACTAACTTTTTAGGAATTCTGAACTCCAGCAGGATACTATATAACTTCTCCCTCTTAATTGAATCGTATGCCTTTTTGAAGTCTACGTATAGTTGATGTACAGTACCATTATATTCTCATTTATTTTCTAAAGTCTGTCTTATACTAAAAATCGGATCTGTTGTAAACTTGTTTCTTCTAAACCCACATTGATGATCTAGAATGCCATCAATATAGGGAGTAAGTCTGCTTACTAATATATTTGTTGGAATTTTGTACGAAGTTGAAAGTAATGAGATGCCCCTGTAGTCGTTGCAATTAGACTCTGAGCAAAATTTGTCGGCCCTTCCACATCCAAATTTGAATTGAGACGCTGATAACTTCAGTTGTTAAAAAGCAAATTTGTATATATATATATACTAGATATTATTAAAGTTATTGCTATTTCCATTATTATTATTATTATTATTATTATTATTATTATTGTTATTATTAAGATTGTTATTGTTATTATTATTGTTTATTATTTAATTATTATTATTGTTATTGTTATTATTGTTATTATTATATTATTATTATTGTTATTGTTATTATTATTATTGTTATTATTATTGTTATTGTTATTATTATATTATTATTATTGTTATTATTATTATTATTATTATTATTATTATTATTATTATTATTATTATTATTATTATTATTATTATTATTATTCCTTCCAAGTATTAGGCCAAGGCCTGTTACGATCCTATAGAAAATTTTCCTTCCAGCGTTTCATAGGACGGCCCAGTGATCTTCGTCCTCTTGGTATATAATTATAAACAGCTTTGGGGATCCGATTTGAACTCATTCTTTCAAGATGGTGTTTCCAATTTAGTTGGTACTGTTAATATATTCCAAAACTGGCGGAGTCTTCAATTATTTTAAGATATCGGTGTTCCTTTTCCGATCCCATCTGGTGTAACCCGCTGTTCTGCGCATGAATCTCATTTCACAAGCCGTTATTCTGCTTTCATGTTGTCTTTTTAGTGTCCATGCTTCACTACCATAGGTCAACACTGGTCTAGCCAAAGTGTTATATAAACTTAATCTGGTGTGTTTTTGTACAAGGGATGGTTTCATAACTTGATTAATAATTCCCAAACTTTTATTATAACTAGTAATTTTTTTCAGGGATATCCTTTTCATCCCAGATAGAGAGATAATATCCAAGATATTTAAATTGATTAGATCTCTCTAAAATTTTATTCTGGAGACAGATATTACTTTGTATGGGGTCCTTCCCATGAAATGCCATAATTTTAGTTTTGTTAATTGATATTTTCATATTAAATTTGGTACCTATTTTTTGTAAATTATAAATTGATCCTTGCAAATCATTTTCGGAAAGTGCCAGAAGAGCTAAATCGTCTGCAAAAAGAATAGCATCGATTATTATTATTATTATTATTATTATTATTATTATTCCTGCAAGGATTAAACCATCTTTTTGGTTTATTCCGGCTCCAAGTATTATAGCTGCTGTGTCCCTGATTTATTTTTCCTCCTCTTGGTTGATAGTTCAGACTTTCCCAAGGCAATCTGTTGATATCCATTCTGCAGACATGTTCATGCCATTTTCTCCTATACTCATGGGCGTAGCCAGCAGTGGATTAAGGGGAGTGCAATTTATTTCGACTTATACCTTCCGGGTACAAACGAACAAATCAAAAATATAAAATACTACCTTCATTTTGTAAACTAGCCTCAATATATTGCGGAAGAAAACTACAGCACTATTGAAGAGGAATTATGAAGAATAATAGTGAAATAATTGCAGAATTTTTAGTCTTTGGCGAATTTATGTTCTTGTCAAGATTACTTCTTAATTTTTATACTTAATTATATTGATACTATTAGCTATATTATAGCTAGTGATAAAGTACTACTGTACACACAGTCCGACTCGCCTTTTTGTTTGAGAACATTTTTAAGTACAATTTGTTTGAATTTTTCAATATAATTTTAATAAGTTTTTTATGCAGACTGAGCAGACAATTTTCTGCCATTATAGAACGGCACCGTGTCTTCACTCTACTTAGCGTGCTAAAAGTGCGTTCAATCGATGCCGTAGTGCATGGTAAAGACAGGCACATTACTATTGCTTTTTTTGATGGATGGGAAAAATTCGCACTCGTCCACGATGATAACAAAATCGCCTTCTTTATTCATGTCACCGCTTCATCCACATACAGTGCCATAGTACAATTTCGGTGGACAAACTCTCGTTTTTATAAGACTCTGAAAATTTCTTTGCATTGCTTGGGCATCTTTCCGAGATGTTTTTAGGTTTTTAGGGTGCAGCATTTTAAGTTCAAAAGCAGGACCCTGTTGTTCTCCAAATCTGTCTGACAAAGCTGTGTGAAAAGAGTCCTAGTAGGGATTTAAGATGTTCACCTTAAAGCAATCTTCGGTATTACATTATAGATTAGCTCGATGTGTCTGCTTATTGGATATTCTTGGTAGTGTGATTTCTACACCTAGTAATAGTCTCCATCTCTTTCATGATGCCTTCAGAGATCTCATAACCTTTTTTTGCGATGATCTATTACCATGCTTTTAATGCTTTCAACATGGGCTGTGCATTTAATTAAATCTATAGCGAATTAACGACAGGTTCCAAACGACTAGAATATTTTGTTATCAGGCACAAACAAAAGATGAATGTGCTTCTATTTGCAGCAGCATCCAAATGATCAGCTTGTTTTTGGCTTGGTGCGTTTCTTTCTACGGCAATCAATACTAGGTCGTTCATCTGTAAAAAAAAAAAGGCATTCATTACAGAAGTGTGTGAGGCTAATGAAGAGTCAAGGTCAGGCGAAGGTTCCATAAGCGTCTAAGCGTCGAAAAACAAACGCAGGTACTCAGCTGAAATTCGAGAAGTGAATGCTGCGTTAGCCGTTCATAATAGAGGTCTAGAATTTTCTGGCGTACTGGCGATGCTTATGTCCACTGGGACAGGTATTTGATAAATTGATATATAACATCAATTGGGCATGGCGGGCTTAATGTTGTTTTTTAATATTTTACATATAACATTTTACACCTAATTTCAGATAGAAAAAATGTTATTCTATCTAGTGTTAAGTGGTCGAAAATCAAGGGGTATGCAAGCGCACCCCCCCCCCTGCACCCATCTCGCTACGCCCATGCCTATACTCTCCTATTTTATCTGTCAAACTGAATATTTATAGTTCTTTATGGATATCTTCACTTCATTTTTTATCCATTAAAGTATATCCAGCCACAAATTGTAAATATTTAATTTCTGCTGCTTCTCTTCTTTCAATTGACTGTTTATTCAGAATCCATATTTCTGAGCCATACAATATTGCAGGTACAGCCAATACTTTATAAAATTTTAAATGTGTTTCTTTTGTTACTTTCTTTCCTAGTGTTCTTTTAACGGTGCCACATAAATATTGAAATATTTATAATTTATTATTTATGTCTTTTTCTCTACTACATCCTAAAGATACACCTAGATAATTGATATATTTTACTTGTTCTAGCGTTTTGTCATTTAGTACTTTTTTTGTTCTTTCCATTTCTTTGCCACACTGGGCCATTACTTTAGTTTTGTTGAACATAATAACAATAATATTATTATTATTATTACTATTATTATTATTATTATTATTATTATTATTATTATTATTATTATTATTGATGTTTTTATTATTGATGTTTTTATTTTTGCTATTGTTTTATTGTCATTGTTGTGTTATTATAATTGTTATTCAAATTACTATTATTATTGTTGATACATTTTATTATAAACTATAGGGTCTGTGTATCAGTGTTACAGCAATCACAGAAACAAGATGATAAAGAATATACTACACATCAAAAGTTCTGAACCAAATGCCTACGAAACATTCAACAATGAAACTCCTAATAAAGAAGACACTGATCCTGGTAACATCCAAAACCCTACGCATGTTGTATTGGACGTGACAAAACTGCCTGAAAAATCAGCTTCTAAAAAATGGATGAAATTTTACACAAATGGCAGACCAGAATTCCATAACGACTGTGTTATTCTGTGTTCTTTTGTCATCAACGGGACTAGTTTTTATTTCTGGAAACAAAACAACAACAACACTTGGGACAAACATGCTTTTGCTAGAGCTCTGAGTAATATTGAAGCTAAAGAACAGACTCTTCAAACACATGCCAGGTAACAAATAAGTCTCAACTTTTTTTCACCTGAATTAAAAATGATAAACACTTATTGGGATTCTAGTGCAGATGACAGTAATTTATTATATGAAAAAATGCACAATTTATTGTAGTAGTATGTGAACAATCTGAGGAATATATATATATATATATATATATATATAGAGGGCTAACTTTCCTTTCATTTTCCATAGTACATTTTTGTAATACTGTTGCTTTACATACTTCTTTTGCCTTTATAACATTTTGTAATATTTTAAACTTTTTCAACGACACATACCATTCTTTTACAATTTTTAAGTATCTATTTATGCAAAGCACAGTAACATTACAACATTCTTAGACAATATTGTGATACTCACTTGCTATTTTCCCTCCTCTTCCAATGTTGCCACCATCAAAAACTCATTTACACTATTTTTGTTAGGTTAGTACTTTTTTGTTAGGTTGGTGTTAGTGTATAACAAATTAGTATACACTTCAGTAAGCAATATGCATGTAATTTATTTTATCAGGTTAGGAAAGGAGAAGTTAGTGTACATCCATTCCAAATAAACGTTTGGGAATTTATTTTGAAGGTTGGTCAAACCGATTTCACAACCATGTTTTGCCATCAAGTGACAGCTCTATAAACTTTCTTTGTGAATTCAAAGATATGTGGTTCCACCTAGTGACAACTCCATAAACTCATGCACATGCGCACTGTTATTCTGTAGGACTTACAACATTTATTGGGGAAGCTCAACTGCTGTTTTTCCATAAATATCATTCCTTGATAATGGCATGTGGGATCATGCCAAAACATCAGAATCAGTGGCCAGAGGCTGACCTTGAATCCATGATGCAGAAAACCCAAAAAAACTTTCTTAA
The DNA here is from genome assembly GCA_030220185.1 of Diploptera punctata. Taxonomy (NCBI): domain Eukaryota; kingdom Metazoa; phylum Arthropoda; class Insecta; order Blattodea; family Blaberidae; genus Diploptera; species Diploptera punctata. The sequence continues at coordinate 302,240 of JASPKZ010008048.1, read as the reverse complement.
TCATATATATATATATATATATATATATATATATAGAGGTTCCATTAATAATGTGTATATATATATATATATATATATATATATATATATATAGAGGTTCCATTAATAATGTGTATATATATATATATCATTTATATATATATATATATATATATATATATATATATATATATACACACATTATTAATGGAACCTCTACTTTGGCCATCTGTGGTTCCATAAAAGTTGGCCAACTAACAAAAAGTTATTCATTCATTCAATTTGAGAATTTTCCTCTTCATTGAGGGTTTTGTTCAACCAATATTAGTAATTAACATGCAGTAAAAAAAATAAATAAATATAAATGACCATGGACTTATAGACTATCAGTTGCAACAAACATTCACAAATTTCCCTTAATTAAAGTTCTCCATCATTCTCTGCCCTCTGTGTCTTCATCTGTTACACCAAATTTCCTCATTGAATTTTGAATGTTGTTCTTCCATGTTGTTCTTGGTCTTCCTTTTCTGTTCCTTCTTTCAATTTTCCATGCATATACAGCCTTTGATAGTCTTACATCCTGCATTCTTCTTACGTGTCCATAACTTCTGTGTTCAATCTCATCCATTATATTTCTTTCTGCATTCATCCATTTTCTAATTTCTGTATTTCTAATGTTTTCCAGTCGAGATTTTCTGGCAGCTCTTCTCCAAAAATCCATTTCAACTGAAGTTATTCTGTTTACATGTTGTTGTGTCACAGAACATTGTCATTACCAATAATGCTATAGAAACTAATATTTTTAGGAAATAATACTATGAGGTTTCTCTAATAATATTAAGAATAGGAAAACTGACATCCTACCTCATAATTTGTAGAATTCTTGAGATCATGTTTCGGAATGCTTATATTCTATCGTCAGCGCATTCCAACTGTTGAATTGGTGGTTGACAATCTTGTAGGTTACTTCCTTTTTCCTCTTTAGGTTGACCAATGAACTTCCAAATCAAAACATTTTCCACAGAAATTTAAAAATTCACTATTTTTTCCTTATTAGAATGGAAGAACACATCAGAAATAAAATAAGTTAAAATATACCTTCTTAGGTAAGATCCGTCGTCCTCAACTTATAAAATTTGTATTCTTTATGCCTGTAAGCCTTTCAGAACATCCGTTCCATCTTCAGCAGGTTTTTGTTCGCTACAATATCTACCACCATGCTAGATATTGTAGCGAACAAAGACCTGCTGAAGATGGAATGGATGTTCTGAAAGGCTTACAGGCATAAAGAATACAAATTTTATAAGTTGAGGACGACGGGTCTTACCTAAGAAGGATTATTTAACTTATTTTATTTTATGACTCTCCACCTCAACGGTTTTAATAATGAATTTTATTAGTATTGACATCAGAAATGTAAAAAATGGGAAAAATAGATAAATCTGCAGAAGCTGCTCATGTTGGTTAGAAAGACATGGAATCAAAGTAAACACAAAATTATTGAAACAGATAAATCAAAAAAATAAACTCAGAATTTGGGATAAAATTTATATCCGAGTTTGTGTCTTCCTCTCCTCTGTTCCCCTTCTGGTTGTGAATAACAAACCTGATATACCTTCATTTCTTTTATTTATCCTGCTATATCACCAATCCATCTGAGCCTATTAATTTTGGGTGTATTATATCTGCAAGATAGTATTCTCAATTCTTCAATCCTTAAATAGATTTAGAAACTTCACTCTCACAAAAGTAAAACAAATACTTATACAGACTACTGTAACGGCTGGAGTCTGGATTTGTATGTAATATTAATCTCTAAATATGTACATAAATATGTAGTAAAAATAGTCAAAATATGTAATATTACATATTTACTATATATAGTATCAAAATTTATATTTTAATAATATACTTGTTATTTATTTGCCCTAGCTTTGTTTTGTTATGAAATATTTGTCTCTAAAAATAATTAAATTTTTCATGAATGTTGAGATTAATATATTTATGGTACCAATAAAAAAGTAACAAACAATACAGAAACATCTTCGTGTAAAAGAGTATATTGAATATATTTAAGACATACATCCTGAACCTAAATTAAGATAAATATTATTACTATAGAAAGAATATATGTTAGAACAGAGTGCAATATATATACAGGGTGAAAATTTTTAAAGCGACAAACTCTGGAAGGTTGTAGGGGATACCGAAACAAATATTTTTCCCTAGTGTCATTTTTTCCTATAAGGATTATTTAAACCAGTAGAGGGCATATTACGCTCTTCAGTTGTCATGACTACAACTGCTGATGATGGTAGGAATTGTTTTATCCACCAGTAGTGAATTGTACTGTTTACTAATGGAGTGATACACCTGGAGTGAGTACACTGATATGGTTGGTGCGTACTACGTAGCGCACCACAATGGACGAGCTGCACAGCGGGTTTATCAACAACAACAATATCCTAATTGCCGTATCCCGCATCATACGACATTTACTGCTGTGTACCAACATCTGCGTGAGACCGGGTCATTTAGCAGATTACCTGGACAGGAACGCTGTCGCACAGTAAGAACACTGTGATTTGAGGAAGCTATCCTGCAGCATGTGGAGCGAGATCCTTCAATCAGCACTCATGCAATTGCGCGAAACATGGGATGAATCAGACGAATGTAAGAAACGTCCTTCATGAGCAATTCTTACATCCATATCACTTACAGCGTGTCCACAACCTGGAACCAGTTCATTATGCACCAAGAGCACAATTTTCGCAGTGGTACCTGGAACAGTGTCAAATGCATCCTACATTTCCATCCTCTGTGTTGTTTACAGATGAAGCAACGTTCGGGCGTGATGGAGTCTTCAACATGCACAATGCGCGTGTTTGGAGTGAGGGTAACCCACATGCCACAGTTACTCACGCACATCAAGTGCGGTTCTTTGTTAATGTGTAGGCCGGTGTTGTTGGGGACTGTTTAATTGGGCCATATCTCCTACCTAGGCCATTAAATGGCAGGCACTACAATTTTCTCGCCAGAGCATTGCCAGAATTGCTGGAAGACATCCCGCTCCTTACAAGACAATGCATGTGGTTCAAACATGATGGGACGCCGGCACATTTCAGTCGTTGTGTGCGTCGATTCATGAACCAACGGTTTCCAGAAAAGTGGATTGGCAGAGGTGGTCCTGTACATGGCCTGCTCGATCCCCAGATATGACCCCTCTGGATTTTTTTGTATGGGGAGAGATGCGCAACCTTGTTTACACAACTCCTGTTGCATCAGAAGATGATCTGGTTGCCCGGATAGTAGCAGCAGAAGCAGGAGCAATTAACAATACTCCTGGAGGTTTTAGCCCGTGTTAGACAGAACATGATCCGCCGGTGTAAACCTTTGTTTACATGTCAATGGAGGTATTTTTGAACCTCTACTGTAATTTAAGTAATTGTGTTGTATTAATGTGTTGTCTCTTGGTAATAAAAAAATGCAAAAGTGTTTGTTGGTTTAATTAATTTGCCGCCAGAGAAATCTTCCTGTACCGGTTTAAATAATCCTCATAGGAAAAAATGACATTAGGGAAAAATATTTGTTTTGGTGTCCCCTACAACCTCCCAGAGTTAGTCGGTTTAAATAATTTTCACCCTGTATAACAGTATTTTTTTTCAAATCAATTTATTCATAATTTTAGATGTTTAAATTATTTTATATGCAACTCTCAAAATACAGTACTAGTCTTTTTGCATTTCAACAATTGTTTGTTGCACAGAGTGACACAACTCTGCGGCAAAAGTATCATTGATAATTTGGACCTATCCAGGACCAATTTTTTGCAGATAACAATGAGACAGTCGAAGCCATTTTCATCTGTATTCACTGACGTACAATTACAAGATACTATGTCCAAACTTAATAAACTGAAAATGGTTAGACAAAATTAGAATAGCCCACACTTAATTTTGTGGACCTAACCTGTGATCTATCCTGACATTCCTCACTCCACCCAGAATATCAAAGCAATGGAAAATATTGTTTTAAACTCTTAAAGTGTATTCAATTTTAAAAGAGTTATCTTTAACAGCATCACGATGTAATTGAACATTGAAGGGAGGAGAGACAGACAGATAGAGTGAGAGGAAATAGTCTGCTTACATCCTTTTTGGATTGTAGTTATGAAAAGTAGAAACTCTTCACCTTCTTACTCACACACAGCACTATCGAATCCCCATGGAGATGGGGAAAAAGAGGAGGCAAACTTCTTTTAACATTTTATCCAATTTTAAAAGTGTTACAATTAAAAAAAAAAGAGAGACTAAGGACAGAATTTATCAAACCATCTTTATGCAAAGAGGAATTCTTTCCCCCCTTTTTATGACGTAGAGAGAAGGAAAGAGTCGCTCTTTGCGTAAAAAATGGTTTAATGAATTCTGCCCTAAGATTTTCTTAGGAAATCACAAACCTTAAGAAAGGTTTGGATTTTGGGATTTTCCATATAATTTTTTCCTACTCGTAGAAGACCACTTGAGTGTTTGTATTGTGTTTCAATGTGAGGTAGTCCTTGTCAGCAGGATTGTCTTCTAAAGTATAGTGGTAGGACTATGACCTGTCAGTCACTAAGCCTCCAAAAAAGAGTTGAGAACAAATAATTCAGAAATTTTACCCAATTCCAAGCACTTACACAAACGAATTTACATTTTAAGACAATTTTAAGTAAAAATATGTAATATCAAACTTGAGTATAAGGTTTAGACTTATGTGAATTGTCAACATTTTTTGTTTTCATGAAATAACATAAGAAGGAAAAAATATGTAATTACATAAAAATTCAGAATCTAGTAATGGTGAATTTCTGATTAATCTGACAACTGACAGGCATGCATCTGATCTCCGACATTATGACCAAATGTCTCCTTCTTTTATTCATTATCATTACCAAATAACTCTACATTCACATGTTTTCTATTCTAAATTTTGAACATATGTCAAATTATTTATTAACATGTTTTCAAACTTTATCGGCTCATGATAATTTAGGCACAAGATTGCAAGATACTTTATTTATACTACAGCACAAGCCATGTTTATACTCTTAAATCTTTCACAATATCTATGACTAGAAATTAATATAAAATTATAGAATATTCACCTGAAAGGTCTGTCTCCTCAACTTAATTATCATTTAACTGTAGCGCTTTCGGGACTTGTCCCATCATCGGCAGGATTCAAAACTGGTGTTTCACTGAAGATCTGGTAGAGGGGGTTGCATGTATTGGGTTCGTTTTCGTTTATCAGGCTGTCGTTGTGAGCTGCTTTTATGATTTCCATCTCTTCGAGTACGTTTATCTTCGCTGGATTATTTTCTCTGTGCATTACTGTTAGGGTGTTTTCAATATTTAACATGCGATGTCCTTCATGGATAACGTGTTTTGCATAGCTTGATTTACCTTCTGCGTGAATGAAGTCTCGAAAATGTTCTTTGAATCTGATGTTAAAACTCCTGTTTGTCCTTCCTATATAAAATTTGTTGCAGTCCTTACATTTGTTGCAGCGAAGATAAACGTACTCGAAGAGATGGAAATCATGAAAGCAGCTCACAACGACAGCCTGATAAACGAAAACGAACCCAATACATGCAACCCCCTCTACCAGATCTTCAGTGAAACACCAGTTTTGAATCCTGCCGATGATGGGACAAGTCCCGAAAGCGCTATAGTTAAATGATAATTAAGTTGAGGAGACGGACCTTTCAGGTGAATATTCTATAATTTTATATTAATTTTGAATAAACCTCAACGGAACACATCATGAATCTTATAAAAGTTGATCTATGACTAGATCATGGAACTCACTTCCTAATCATATGATCACTATTTTTATTTAAATCTAAATTAACTGATATCTTAACTTTCACGAATGAAAATGCTACCTGCATAACAACCATATTCAACATTTTGTATACTTTTAAATATTCATCTAGGAAGTTTTTTTTATTTTATTTATTTTATTATGTTTTTGATAATGTTAATATTAAACTATATTTACATTGTGCATTGTTTAGCCTGTAATTTATTAAAACTCTATGGTGTGACAGACCTAGAAGGCCCTTGGCCTATCAGCCGCTGCTGGCCTCACATCCACAAGTAGAGGTAGGCAATCATCAAGCCAGTGTAGGAGTTACATGTGGTCAGCATGTTGGGTCCTCCAGCCATTATAGCTGGTTTTCTCAACCTGGAGCCGCTAATTATTGTAGCTACCCGGATTCCTCACGATGCTGGGTGGGCACTGGTCCCATATTGGCAGAAATTCCATGAGAAAATTTCTTCCTCCATGGAGACTCATCAAACCAGTGCACGTCCCATAGCTCTGCACCAAGGTATTTTGCCTTATCCACTCAGCTACGGCGCACTGTAATTTAATAGTATCTTAAAATTGTACTAAGTGTATTATTATTATTATTATTATTATTGTTATTATTGTTATTATTATTGTTATTATTATTGTTATTATTATTGTTATTATTATTATTATATTATTATTATTATTATTATTATTATTATTATTATTATTATTATTATTATCATTATAACAAAATTATTATTATGTTTTCATAAGTTCATGGATATGCATGATCCTTAACAATGAAAAATAATTCATCAAAATAAATATAGTAATTTACTATTTACTATAATTATATTAAAAGATATCAATAATTTTTACTACTGCAATAAGAGTTAAGAAAAGGTAAGAGGCTAATATTAGGGTAATAATATTTGTGCCGTGTGTGTGTACTTGCGTATGTATGTATTGTGATGCTTATAGCATGTTTAGATACAGGCAAAGTTTTTTTTTTAAGTTAACTTCACAAACTTTCCCAATTTACTTAAATTCAACGGAGGAAATTTTTTTCAAAACCTCACCTCATAAATTTTGTGCTTTTCATGATACCAGCCAGAATTGTGACTGAGGATGGACGAAATGTTGTCTGAAACCACGGTATCTGTGAAAAGCATGAAATTATGAGGTGAGTTTTTTTAAAAAAAAATTTCTCTGATGAATTTAAATGATTATTGTCTCATAATATTTAAATTAATATTGGGAAGTAAACATTATGAGGTTATATCATTAATAGTGAGTGGAGAACATATTTTTATTGACTCACCTCATACATTTTCAAATTTCTTTGATACCTACGGTTTCAGACAATATCATGGAAGACATGATTTTGTCTGAAACCGTCGGTATCAAAGAAATTTGAAAATGTATGCGGTGAGTCAATAAAAATATGTTCTCCACTCACTATTAATTGTCTCATAATGTTTACTTGTCCACCGCTGTGGTCTCGAGGTAGCGTGCTGCCTTGTCACGCAGCGGGCCCGGGTTCGATCCCCGGTCGGGGCAGTTTTTCTGGGTGAGGTTTTTATCGGGGTTTTTCCTCACCTGTAAGACAAATGTCAGGAAAACTTTAAGGCCCAAACGGTCCCCGAAATCATATGGCCATCATCCTTATCATTATCATCCTTACCATTATCATTATCATCATCATCCTTCACCGGTGTGGAAAGCAACGGGAAGCTACCACACCTACACAATTCCCTAGTAAAGCTGCAAGCATAGCATGAAAATCCTATGATTGCAGTGAAGGACCTGCCTTCGGGCAGAATTACTATGGATGGAATGTTTACTTCCCAACATAATTCCAAATTTACTTTATTTACATATGTTACAATACTGTATTGTTTAAAGAATTATAATTTTCTGCTAGTAAAGTCTCTTCTTTTCTGTTTGTTTTATAAACATTTCTTCGCACTCGCTGATGGCTTCACTCAACACATCTTCTTGTTTCTGCACTTAGGTCACTTTTATTGTCCACAATTTAGTATGACTGGCTCTTATGACTGACTGACTTACTATCAGACACTCGCCCCCTTTATGATGAACAATCTGAATGCCAGCTCAAATCGAAGTCTTGAGAGGCCAACTCATCCAGAAAATGAATCAGATTCACACCCATCAGGCCACACTGACTCATGAGTCACTGGCTCACCATACATGGGTAAACCTGATTCAGACATTGACTGCAAATTTCAAAGCCAGCCCAAAAATGCATCATATTAAACCTTTTAGGAATTAATACTATGAGGTTCTATTTAATTAAGTATTTTTTTTTTTTTTTTTTTTCCAAATGCACCAGGTTTGTCTTTCGGTATTCCTGGCATGGCGTACTTGTAACCCACTTCTGAGGTTGGGGTGCCTTGAAGGCAGAGTTACATTGCCCCGATGATATGATGGGTGATGATGATGATAATGGTGTGCCAGGAGAGTCCCTAATCCTAAGCTTAACCTAAGATGAATATGAATGATGATGATTGCAATGGCCATATGATTTCGGGGACCATTTGGGCCTTAAAGATTTCCTGACATTTGTCTTACAGGTGAGGAAAAACCCCGATAAAAACCTCACCCAGAAAAACTGTCCCGACCGGGGATCGAACCTGGGCCCACTGCATGACAAGGCAGCACGCTACCCCGAGACCACACAGCGGTGGACTTAAGTAAAATTGTATCACCTCACATTATATTTTTCTTTAAGAAGATGTTTGTATGTATGTATGCGCCAGCATAACTCTGGAATGCCTAGAGTAGTTTCAACCAAACTTGTTGCACATGTTATAAGCTTTAAGATTGTAATAATTATGTTGATGAATCCATTTTTCTTTTCTAGCTAGCCCGTGAAAGCCCTTAAGGATGAGAAGTTATATTTATCATTTTTAATATTATATTTAAATAAATGTTGGGAAGTAAACATTATAAGGTTATATCATTAATAGTGAGTGGAGAACATATTTTTAACAACTCACCTCATATATTTCAAGTTTTCAAGAAGTTTTCAAGTTGTTAAAAATATGTTCTCTGCTGAATATTAATTTTTAATATTGTTATCACAATTGAGGTTATGTATTAAAATGTTTTAAATAATAATATAGAACCTTTTTCTTCGTCTTCCTCAATTAGAGTTGATTATTATTCAAGAAAACTTTGATGATCTTGATGAAGATTTTCAGGCTGTAGGCCGTGGTCGTCAGGGGAACTACAAGCCTCACGACCACGACCTACAGCCCGAAAATCTTCATCAAGATCATCATAGCAACTCCGGCTGTGAAAGTCTACGTGAATACGCAAGAAAACTTTGTTAAATTTTTAAACCAATTAGCATGCCAAAGATGAAACATGTTTTAGAAAGGCCTTAATGATTTTATAACACAGACCTACAAATTTAATTTTTTTTTTCTGCGGCACAGTGTTTAACAGGTTTTTATATCTTATTTTTATGTGCTGAATTCAAATATGTTAACATTTTTTCATATCATGTAAGGTTTTTTTTTGCCATGTTGAAATTAAATATAGGCCTATATTACTTTTTAAATTATATGTAGTAAGGTATCCATAATCCTTTAAATTGTTGTAAAATTATAGAATGTTGATACATTATCAATTGTGCAGTTAAAACAGTTTAAAATAAATAAAAAACTTTTTTAATATAATACATTTGGGAATTTTTAACATTATGAGGTTTTATTAATAAGAATTAAATGAATCGTGAATTCTTCTTACCTCATACTTCTATGTTTTTTTAAACAGCTGAGGATGGTGACGATGGTCGCTGATACTGCAGTGCTGTGTTTAAAAAAACATAGAAGTATGAGGTAAGAAGAATTCACGATTCATTTAATTCTTATAAATAAAGAAGTACTAATATATCTTAATATCTCTGTTTTGTCCTCCGCTTAGCAAGAAATGAATGGTAAATTGATTGGCGTTGTGCTCCTGCCGAGGATTTTCTCTTACCAAACACCAGTAGGCAATCGTGGAAACATCCCACGACCCTGGTACCTCATTTCCATCTCGTTTATGTCTTGATGGAATCTCTCACCATGTTCTTCACTTAGTACTCGTAAATTCTCTAGTAAATGTTGAAGATGAGAGTGGAGGAAGTTCTAATTACATCCCAGTGCCCTGAACTTTTCGAGGATGGTTTTTACAATTTTCTCATATTGATCATCTTCAACATTAGCCAGAAACTTCTCAATGATGTCCGTGTATGATTCCTAAGCTTGTAATTCCATGTCAGACATCATCATTATTGGTTCTACAGTCCGTTGCAGGTCTTGATCGCATCTACAATGAACCTCCATTTGTCCCTCTTCTCCGCCTTTCCTCTCCATCCTCGTACACCCAGTGTTCTCAGGTCCTGTTCAACGCTGTCCAGCCATCTAATATTAGGACGTCCAACTTTTCGGTTTCCAATTATAGTTGTCAATGTGACTCTACGACATATGTCTGATTCCTCTTCCCTGTAGAGATGTCCCAGCCATCTAATTCTTGCCATCTTTATTGTTTTAATGATGTCTACATCACCATATAGTTCATATAACTCATCATTATATCTAATTTGCCAGTTTCAACTCTCACATATTGGGCCAAATATTTCCCTTAATATTTTTCTTTCAAATATTCTAATTTTGTTTTCTTGAGTTTTTCTTAAGGCCTCACTTTCACAGCCATAGATGGCAACAGGTCTCAATAAAGTTTTATATTTGTTTGAAGACTTATATATCGGGAACTGAGTTGTTTTTAAGTCCAAAATATCTCTTGCTGGCTAACATTAGTCTGTGATTGATTTCTTTATCTATCATATTTTCATTCGTTATCATAAACCCAGGTATTTAAATTCCTTCACTTTCTGAAACTTATAATTTCCAACTGCAAAACAGGCATCATTGGACTGCTTGTTATTTCCATATATTTTGTCTTGCTTTCATTCACATTTAGGCCTATATTTTGCGCTGCACTTCTCCATTTTTAAAAAGTTTCTCTAACTACATTGGATGTTCTTCCAATTATGTCTACATCATCAGCTAATATTTGTGCTGATTTATAAAATATTGTTCCTCTAGTATCAATGTTTGCATCCCGGATTACCTTCTCCATGGCTATGTTAAATAGTGTACATGCTAATGCATCACCTTGTCTTAATCCTTTATTTGTAATAAAGGATGCTGTTTGTCCATTTTGTAATTTTGCTTTACATTTGACATTCATTAGGGTCACCTTTACAAGGTTAATTAGTTTTATTGTTATGTAAAATTCTTCCATAGCCTTGCTTAACTTTCCTCTATCTATGCTGCCTCAAAATCCACAAATAGATGTTATGTATTCACTTTGAATTCTTTTGTTTTTTCAAGTATTTGTTGAAGCATGTGGATCTGATTGGCAGTAGATTTTCCCGGTCTGAAACCACATTGATACTTTCCTATTAATCTCTCTGTATAGGGTTTCATTCAAGATGTTGCAAAATACTTTATATGCAGAGTTTAAAAGGGTAATTGCACGATAGTTTTTATAAATTAGAGGGTCTTCTTTTTTTTTATATATAGGACAGATTAATCCCTCTTCTCATCCATCTGGTAGTCTTTTTGTGTTCCAGGTTTTAAGTATTATCTTATATAATTTTTCAGTTATTTCAGGTTCATCTAATTTAATAATTTCATTATTGATGTTGTCAGATCCTGGGGCTCTATTTCTGTTTAGTTTCTTAATTGCAATTTTAGTCTCTTCAATTGTTGGTAGGTCTTGGTCCATGGTTTCTTGGTCATCATCATTTACTATGATCCCTTCATTGTCTCAATTTTTATCATTGTCCTCTGTTACACACTCCTTAGCATCTAAAAGTTTTTTTAAATATTCTGTCCATGTTCCTAAAATTTTATTAAAATCATTAGTGATTTCCTCATGTTCTTTCCTACAAGCCGAATTATTGGGTTTAAACTCTCTTCTTAAGTTGTTGATTAATTTCTAGATTCTCTCTGTGAGTTATATTCCTCTAATGTTTTAATTGTTCTTCAAAATATATTCTTTTCCTTTTTATGAATTTTCTTTTCTTTTTATATTTTTCTTCTGAATTTCTGGTGCGGTGTTTTTGTAGCATTTCTTTGTAGGCTTCATTTTTCCTTTTAGTAGCAGTTTCACATTCTTCATGGTACCAGCTGACTCTACTTCTCCTATTTTCATTCACTAATATTTCATCAGCTGTCAAGAGGATTTCTCGTTTCAGCACTTCCCAATTTCCCTTATCTAATTCTTCTTTGATTCCATTATCCTTTAGTCTATTTTTTATTTTATTCTTAAATTTAGTTTTGATTTCCAAATTTTTTAATTTTGATATCTCATATTATTTGTTTCTTTTTGTTTTCTTCTTGTTATATATTGTACTAAACCTGCTCTTTATTCTTGCAATTACTAAGTAGTGGTCTGAGTCTATATTGGCTCCTCTGTAACTTTGTGCATCCATTAGATCACTAGTATGTTTACTGCTTATCAAGAGATGATCAATTTGATTGAATGTTTCTCCATCTGGGGATTTCCATATTTCTTGATGTATCCTTTTATGTGGAAACAGCATTGTGCCTATGACTATATTTGTTGACATTGCAAAATTCACTAGTCTATCTCCATAGTTATTGTTTTCATCACGTATAGTGTGTTTTCCCATTATTGTTCTTCTATTCATTTCCCACCCAAGTTTTGTGTTAAAGTCTCCAAGCACTATTTTTATGTCTTTTTTGGGCAGTCATCATATACTTTTTCCAGTTTGTCATAAAAGGCATCTTTATCATTGTCAAACTTCCCATCACGTAGTGCATGTACATTGATAATACTCTCGATGACTAGATGTCTTATATTTCTGTGGATGACAAAACCTGTTCCAAAATGGTGTAAATTCTTGTGACAACTATAATACAGAGTGCAATATCTTTTTTCTAGTATGCCATGACCAGTCCATCTTACTTCTTATACTGCTAAAATCTCTATTTTATAGTTATTTACAACATGTATTAGTTGTTTCAGATATCCGCCTCTATACAGAGAAAGTACATTCCATGTTCCAAATCAAATTTCCTTTTTCTTGCTAGGTTGTCTTAGAAAGTTCCACCTGGCTTGCATATTATGGGGATTCTCAACACAGTATTTTTTTACAGGGAGGGTTGTCAGCCCCATGCCCAACCACCAACCTGGAGGACCAGGGTATCTTTCTTTGTCTGACACCTACTCTTCGACCTGTCCGGCATGGGAAGCCCTTTTAGTAGCTATGCTACCACCAGCATAGTTCCCCGGGTCATAGGTGTAACGCAAAACTTCCCATCAGGATACCATCAGGAAGGCCATGTCAAACATGCAGTATTTAAAGTAACACCCCAAATAGTTTGCAAATATGTGGCCATCTTCCTTCCCTTTTGCCTCCGACAGTAACAGAATTTTTTTAGCAATATATTGGTAACAAGGGACATTTTAGTCTAAAACTTTAACAAAATGTTTAATTAATCCTAGTTTTATGTGCAAAGGAGTAGCAATATTTTTTTCAGAATCAAATATTGGGTGATTTATTACATTCTATTGACCCTGGCACCATTTCTTTTTTTTTTGGTGAATTAGTAACTTTCCAGTGTCCTTCCCTGGCTCCAGAGTCCTGTTTGCATAAAAAATATTGAAATTTCATGTACCCTGCATTGTTGCCCTAATAAAATGCCACACACCTTAAGGTCACAGCACATGTACCAGTTGTGTTCATTTTTTCTAGAATAGTACATATTTGTATATGTTTCTTTCATGTAAACTGACTGAATTACTGGAACTGAAACTAATTTATTCCCATTATACAGAATAACATCCTTTGGACTTCTTTTGCTAGAATTAATAAATATAAGCCAATCTCCCAGTTCATAAACTTTTCCTAGGCGATCATTCAAACCAGGGATATAAGAACAGTACAATACATCCCCAGTACTTTTTTAATTCTTCTTCGCTATGGCTATATCAATAAAAGGTTGTACCAGGAGCTAAAAGATTGTCTTCTTTAAATCTCAAACCTCAAAGTTAACTTTTTTCTTTTGTAAGACGCAAATCGCGTGCCAAATCGTTTAATTTTGATTAATGGATAAGACACAAATTGTTGTCTTTTGATTCTAGGGACAAATTGAAATCATATTCTGTGCTGGAGGTGGAAAAAGTGCTGGTACTATTCTTTTGTAATGATGTTGGTAGTATTGGAATTGTAATATCTGGCCAACGTTCTGGCGGCTTATTACTTCAGCAGTTTTTTATAGAAAACTGTAATGCAACCAGGAGTGGGTCGTAGGGTGAACGTACCCTCAGTTAAATCAAATAAGAAATGAGTATGAATAAAATCAGTGATTATATTATAAAACTGTATTATATTTTAGATGTTTACATATTTTAATATAGCACATATATACTGCACACAAGTGGTGGACTGCACTCTCTCATGTTTGTGTTAAAAATAGAACTGTGCAAAATCTGTATGTGATATGTGAAAACTAGTAACAGTTCTGTTATTAGGGTATTTAACTTGACTTATTTTCATTAAAATATCTCATGCTGCAAAATAATCGCAGGCCTGTGTAATTTAACAAAGTTTTCTTGAATATTAATCAACTCTAATTCAGAAGATGGAAAAAAAAGGTACTATATTATTATTTAAATAATTTTATGGTTCTTTTTAATTTTGAATGTATATAAAAAATAATTAATATGACATTAATAATTGCAGGCAGATAACATTGTATTCATCGCACTCACCATGTGAGAAATGTGCTCAGTGTTTAATGTCATATCTCGATGTGAGACCAGAATGCAAAATGTTGATGTACTTGACATGTATCTACCAACATGATAAGCGCAGACAGCGCAGGATAGCACTCAGAATGCTGTACGCACATCCTGCGGTCTCTCAACTCAGAGTATTTACAGGTATGATATGTAAACTTATACACTCAAATAGATTGAAGAGAAAAATATCTGCCTAAATATATAAGAGAGAGAAAAATTTATGTTTGAGCAGTGATGCCTGCATAGCACAATGGTTAATGCACTGGTGCGTACAAACCAGAGATCTTGGATCCAAATTCTGATTCAGGCAGAAATGTTTCTCTTTAAAAAGTATGTATTGTACTAAGTGTTCAAACAGACCAGGTTTTATTAACCTTTTCACTGCTGAGATATTTCCAGCCTTTAAAACCCTCCTTGCTCAATGCAGGGAGAAATATGGAAAAAGTTTATTTAGGTTCCTAAGAGATGACAGTATATGCCTGCTTAGTTTGAAAGCAATGCAATACGTATTATATAACTAGCAGGCATTTGAGGTTGAGAATGGATATACACACCCATAGCACGGCAAGCATTTTCTTTGCCAACACATATACCCATTCGTAGCAGTGTAAAGGTTAAGACATCTGTTGTTGATGGAGTACTATTATTAGGCAATAGTGAGGAGATACTAAGGGCCAAAATACACACTCTGTTGAGTAACAGTAAGAAATGGGGGCTGGAAGTAAACTTCAATAAAACTAAATATATGGTCGCACATAGAAATACACTATATAATGGAAATGAAGAATTAATGACAAATGATGGAAATTTTGAAGAAGTGACTGAATTCAAATACCTAGGAATAATAATTACACACAGGAATGAGATGCACAAAGAAATAAAACATAGGCTTAACTCTGAAAATGCTTGTTACTCTGAATTATAGGGACTCTTGTCAATCCAACTTCTCTCAAAAAACATTAAACTGATAATATATAAAACTGTTATTCTTCCAGTTATATTATATGGAAGTAAAACATGGACTCTTACATTAAGGGAGGAGAAAAAATTATGAGTATTTGAGAATAAAATTCTTAGGAAATTTTTTTAGACCAAAGAGAGGTGAACAGACAGGTGAATGAAAAGACTATGTAACAGTGAGTAACCAGATGTAACCAGAATACTTCATTCTTGTAGACTGGGATGGACACAAATGGGAAATGAAAAAGGGGCATGGAAACTTCTTGTAGGAAAACTATAGGGAGAGCATCCAGTAGACAGGCCAAGAATGAGGTGGAAGAATAACATTAACCATGATTTCAGGGAAGTAGATTATACAAGGGATGATTGGAAAATATTAGCTCAGGATAGGGATGTATGGAGAGCTTATGTCTGTGCGGCCATGAATCAGTGGGTTGAATAATGCCAGTGAGTTAGTTAACTGTTTCTCTATGTCTGTCTCATATGTTCCTTTTTCCAACAGGACAAGAGTGGCAGAAGGTGTCAGCCAGGTGCGGTGTTGATTTCACCCACAGTGACAGTTTCCGGAGCTACTTTGACAACTACTGGCAGAAAGAACTGCACCATATACTCACAAACAAGGTACATAACTGCATACATTCATTTATTTGGACTGGGGAAAAGTTACAATGGTGTAAGTCATATTTTGCAGAAATTAATGCAAAAAAAAAATGTAATGAAATTGGGAACAAATGTAATATTATTATTCAATTCGAACTATTTACCATTTTGGAAGACCTCTTTATGTATATGATGTATTTTTAAATTGTGTATAGAGAAGAGTGTAGGATGAGTGTATGTTTATGTTTGTGCAGTGTAAAGTGTGTTGTACAGGATGTCCACAAAATCCTGCTACCAAAACAAAGTAACTTAGCTCGTAAAATATTTGAGATAGAGACATGCGGTTTTTTGCAATGTATTTTGCATCTCTCAAAGTTTTGTTTACATTGTGGCAGATTGTGATTTAAACAACAATGACGACACCACAGGAAAAGGCCCAATGTGTATGGTGCTATGCTGAGTCTGGTAAATCACCAGTAACTGTTCAGCGAAATTTCTGCCGGCAACATGGAAGAGATCCTACATCCAAATAATCCATGATTAAATGGGCCGAGATATTTCTAGCAACTGTCAGTTTAATGGACTTGCCACGGAGTGGATGACTAGGTGTGAGCCAACAAACTATCAACAATGGGATCTTGCATTTCAACTCAAGACTTCAAAAATCAGTTCATCATGCTTCACTGGAACTGCATTTACCAAAATCAATCATTCATAAAAGTCCTCCATAAGTGGCTACTTCTTCAGACCTATAAAGTGCAAATTACGCAAGCATTGCTGCTAACTGACTTCCTTCGGCGTGCTGAATTTGTTGATTCCATGCTGAACGCAATTGACAAAGACAATGAGTACCAGCAGAGGCTGATGTTCTCTGATGAAACAAATTTATTTGTGTCTAGACATGTTAACCGCCATAAAATTCGGATATGGGGGTACTGCTGATTTACCAGACTCAACATACCATCATACATATTAGGTATTTTCCTGTGGTGTCGTCATTGTCGTTTAAATCGCAATCTGCAACAAATGTAAACAAAACTTTGAGAGATGTAGAATACATTGCAAAAGACCGCATGTCTCTATCTCAAATAGTTTACAAGCTAAGATACATTGTTTTGGTAGCAGAACTTTGTGTACACCCTGTATATGGGATGATGATGAAGAGAAGGGAGAAGGTCAAACTCAGTGCTGGAACATAGCCTACTTCTATCAAAAAACACCAAGGGGGCTGCTAGGCTTAATGTCACCATCCAGCCTACAAATTGCTATCAACAGTAGACATGCCTTCTCAAGATATGTACTGTGGAGAGGTTTGCAATTTAATGCAGGAATCTGGTGCACAATCTAGCTATTAAAAGTTGTACACCACCATCTCTCCTGGCCCTGATATTCAACATTTTGAAATTAAATGAATTTAATAATTAATATTCAACCTTTGAGTATGTAAGAAAATACAGTTCCTTCTCCAAATACCCAAAATGGAGAAAATAAAAACAATAAAAACATGTATTATCTGGTAAGTTATATGGGATATTCTTAAAATATATAATTACAAAGATTAAATAAGCATAGTTTTAATTCTTATGTATGTGCAATGCAAAATACATTGGGATTTCAATAGTTTAAAAATGGCCACTTCTATATAATTCCTTAAAACTTAGGAAAGGAAAGAATTTAAAAAGTGGAGAAATGCAAATTATTTTGAAATAGTTTAGTGAAAAATATTCTATAGTAGCTATTGAAGATGTGGTGAAATAACACCAGAATTTACAGGTGAGTCAGCATGGAGCATAAATTCAGCTCTTAACGAAATTGTAAATAAAGGATATCTTATGACATCATGGAAAAAGCATAAACATCTGATTAGGTAGGCCCTATATAATTTTTTGTCATAAATAAATAAGAAATGGAGGATGTTACTAATTATTGGTACCATATTATTTTGAATTCAGTCTTATTTCCCATAAAATACGATGTTGCCTAATAACAATGTTTCTATCAATGACAGTTCCATACACAGTTCAGTCATATGGCGGGTAAAATTAGCACCACGGTTCCCCCAACAGATGAAGTAATACCTTATGCAAGTTTGTTTACAGCACAACTGGAGCTTATCTTGGAATTAAGTTTATGTTTAAGGACTCTCTTGGTAATCCGTTATCATTTATCACACATCATATTATTAGGGTGCTGGTAACATAACTTCACCAACCAGGAGCCCCAACCTCAGAAGTGAGTTACAGTTCAACAAATCCGAGGAAAAAATACCAGAAATGCCATAAGACAACCTGGTGGCATTGGGTAAAAAAAAGTCTTCCTCATGGAGACTCAAACCAGCACATTATTTGTAGCTCTGCAGCAGGGCACAGGATCATGACCTCTTTTATTTATGTTTTAAATGTAATCTGTGTTTTGTGCTCTAACAGGAAATTGATGAAGAATGTTGGGAGAATTTTCAGAAGTCACCCAGGTTACAATATCTCACAGATGGAGGGGATCCTTCTTTAATATTCAACAATTATGTAAGTAGATGAGGTGTCCATGTATTCAAAACAAAACAAAACAAAACAGTCTATCATGCAGAAACTACATAAATTCCTTAACAAGTCAAACTTAAGGTCTAATTTTGCTGGTTTATGGAATATATATTTCATTTGATAATTAAATTTTAAATATCAAGTTACATGAATCAAATTCCTAAGAAAATTTTTGGATCAAAAAGAGAACAGACAGACAAATCGAGAAGACTACATAACAGTCCCGGTCTGAGCATATAATTTTTCTCTTCTAATATGATTTATCCATCATTGAGATGTATGAAATTAATATAAAAAAACATCGAAAATGGCCGTACTGGCATTTATAATGTAATGTATAATTCCCAAATATGTCTTCTTAATAAAGAAACCGCCATTTGCAAAGATAGAAGCAAAGGCTTCATAGCATTTGGTGGGCGGGAATTACAAAGTATATAGAGAAAAATTTGCATTTAGATCGGTACTTGCTCAGGTTGCTCAGATGGTAGAGCACTTGGTCTAGAGAACCAAGGGTCCCGGGTTCAAGTCCCGGTCTGAGCGTATAATTTTTCTCTTCTAATAGTTTTTATCCGTCATTGAGATGTATGAAATTAATAATAAAACATCGAAAATAGCCGTATTGGCATTTATAATGTAATATATAATTCCCAAATATGTCTTCTTAATAAAGAAACCGCCATTTGCAAAGATAGAAGCAAAGGCTTCATAGAATTTGGTGGGCGGGAATTACAAAGTATATAGAGAAAAATTTGCATTTAGATCGGTACTTGCTCAGGTAGCTCAGATGGTAGAGCACTTGGTCTAGAGAACCAAGGGTCGCGGGTTCAAATCCCGGTCTGAGCGTATAATTTTTCTCTTCTAATATGATTTATACATCATTGAGATGTATGAAATTAATAATAAAACATCGAAAATAGCCGTATTGGCATTTATAATGTAATATATAATTCCCAAATATATCTTCTTAATAAAGAAACTGCCATTTGCGAAGATAGAAGCAAAGGCTTCATAGCATTTGGTGGGTGGGAATTACAAAGTATATAGAGAAAAATTTGCGTTTAGATCTGTACTTACTCAGGTAGTTCAGATGGTAGAGCACTTGGTCTAGAGAACCAAGAGTCCTGGGTTCAAGTCCTGGTCTAAGCATTAATTTTTCTCTTCTAACATGATTCTTTTACCTCACCTTATACCATCTTCCAATTAGATCGGTTTCAAAACCTAGGCAGTTTCATCATCAGTAATTTTATGACCTGTATTCTGTCGTTCAGAAGCACTCATCTGTTGGTGGACCGATGAACTTCTAAATCAAATCAACTTCCCCTGGAATTTGAAAATTCATCAGTTTTTTCCTTGTTTTTTTGAATGTGGATTTTTTTTCCATTCCATGAGCTCTTTTAATTTTTCTATTTGTTTTATGAAACTAATCTTTCTTTCAATTAGATGTTTTTCTGACCAAGCATAAGCGGCTACTGCTGAATTTTCAACTTCCCCATTTTTGAAAACCCTGGTTTTCAAATTTATTTTTGATTTCCCTGTCAATTTTGTCACTATCTCCGCATTTAATCTGGTAAATTCTTGATTTGTTTTCTTCTTCAAATTTGTCATTTTTAAAACTGGTCTAATTCAATGATGGGTTATGAGCTAACGTAAAAAGAATATTATATTTTAAATTTTTAATTTAACCTCATGGTGATATTTCCTATAAAACTTCAATTTTAGAATAATATCATGATCAGTAGAAATCTTCCAGGCTTGTTGGCCATGGTCGTGAGACTTAAAACTCCCCAGTGACTGCAGCCAATATCCTCAAAGGTTGGCTTGAAACTAGCTGTCTTGTCGACTGCCTGCTTTATTTATGTTGTTTTCTATAGTGCTTTCTCTGCACAGTAATTTTATCATAAATTATCTCTTACTCCTGATTGTTCAATATTTGCATCTTCCAGTGATACGAACTAAGAATAATATGTGTTTGTTTTGTTGACAGTACTGCAGCCAACAATCCAGAGACACAAAGTTAATTTCAAGAAATAATAACAAGTCAGCAACAGCAACAGCTATTGCCATAATTTTATTATTAATATTTTTCTTTGCTGCTATTCTGAGTGGTTGGATTTCAACAGAAGGATCTGCAGAACAGCTCCAAAATATTACTCTAATTACTTAGTTACTTGCTACTGAAGTAACAGCCCTGCACAGAAGAAGAGATCTCTCACCAAAATTTGTCTACCTTTGCACGTTCAGATTTGAATTGAGGCAGTTAAAAGTAAAGGGGTGCAAGTTTTGCAGTATTGACAAAAACAGGCTTAAAGTTGAATTTGTATGAGAAAATCATAAGTAATTGAAAATTATAACAATCATACTTTATCTACCCCCAATGTGTACACTTATATCCCTTATCACTAAATATAATTGAGACCTTTAGAAGCCAAGGGGTGTAAGTAACAAAAGGTCAGTTTTGAGTAAATGATGTTCAAAGTTGAGATATAAGATTGTGTTAGCAGTTATATTTTCAGCCACTTTGAGGAATTGGCTGAATTCAAATACCTAGGAACAATAATCACAAATAGGAATGAGATGCACAAAGAAATTAAACATAGGCTTAATTCTGGAAATGCATGCTATTATGCATTGCAGAGACTTTTGATGTCCCAACTCCTTTCAAAAAACGTTAAGCTGAAAATATATAAAACCATTGTTCTACCAGTTATATTATATGGGTGCGAAACATGGACTCTTACTTTAAGGGAGGAAAGGAGATTACGAGTATTTGAGAATAAAGTTCTTAGGAAAATTTTTGGACCAAAGAGAGATGAACAGACAGGTGAATGGAGAAGACTACATAACAATGAACTACATGGTCTTTATAGGAAGCCAGATATAATAAGAACAGTTAAGTCCCGTAGACTGCGATGGGCAGGACATGTTGCACGTATGGGGAATGAAAGACGTGCATGGAAACTTCTTGTAGGAAAGCCAGAAGGAAAACGCCCAGTTGGTAGACCAAGAATGAGGTGGGAGAACAACATTAACTATGATTTGAGGGAAGTAGATTATACAGGGAATGATTGGAAAACATTAGCTCAGGATAGGGATGTATGGAGAGCTTATGTCCGTGCGGCCATGAACCTACAGGTTCGATAGTGCCAGTGAGTAAGTAAGTAAGATTTCAGCACCAGACAGATCCTTATTGTATCCATTGGCCACTCAGATTAGTATCTGCTTTAACTACTAATATGTACACTTAACTCCAAAATTAGCAATTTGTTACTTGAGATTCTGTTAGCAGTTTTCTTTTCAGCCACTAGATTTCAGCACCAGACAGATCTTTAATTTATCCATTGGCCACTCAGATTAGTATCTGCTTTAACTACTAAAATCTACACTTAACTCCAAAATTATCAATTTGTCACTTGTACCTCTTCGCTTCTAAGGGTTTCAGTTATGTACCAAGAATGTAATTATGCATAAAACTCATTTTTTTGCAAAGAAAAAATCACTTACCCCCTTTGCTTCTAACTGCCTCAGTTGTGATGCTAAAGATCAGTGTACACAAGTTGCTCAAACCATGTGAAGTAAACTGGCCTTCTATTTACTATGATGTAATATGCACCCCCAACTACCACTACATGTAAGAAAAATCACTTTACCCTAGACCAGTGGTAGTCAGCCTGGTCCTTACTGTCCAGCTTTCATGGTGGGCAGTAAGGAGTTTAAAAACATTTGTATTAGGTTTTCATAAAATTTCCTGTGACAATTTAAATATCAGAAAATATACTATTTGTATCATCCGCACAAAAATGTAGTTCTCATTATGTATTTAATTTCACAGCATCAGCCTCAGGGATCTCATTATTAATTTAATATTTTAACCTCCTGCTCACTGTGCTATCATATTTGATACCTTCAAAGCTTCAACTTCATTTTTTTTTTTCAATCTTTAGATGTAGCATTATTAAAGGGCAAATACTGGTTGTGACCAAAGGTATCACATATGATACCTTGTATAAAACCTCCTTAAATGCACCCCCGTAAAAAAAAACAATTTTTTTGTTAGCTTCCCATTGCTTTCCACACCGATGAAGGATGATGATGATGATGATGGCCATATGATTTTGTGGACCATTTGGGCCTTAACGTTTTCCTGACATTTGTCTTACAGGTGAGGAAAAACCCTGATAAAAACCTCACCCAGAAAAACTGCCCCAACCAGGAATCAAACCCAGGGCCGTTGCGTGACAAGGCAGCACGCTACCTCGAGACCACAGCGGTGGACAATAAAATTATAATTGAAAAAATCTCAATTCAGGACTCCCTGAAGCTCCTCAAATTTTTTTTAACCCCCCAAAAAAATACTTAGATTCCCTAGAAACGCATTAAGCATAAAAATGAATATATGTGTTATTCAACTTTTCTTCAGGACGTGGAGGTTAATTAATAAAATGTAATTTCATCATACTTCGCTTCTCTGTTTGCAAAGTGATCAGTCTCGTGTGTTAGTGCTCTGAGTTTCTGACAACAGTTCATGAGGTCCCGGGGTTCAATCACTGCTTAGACCATAGGAGTTTTTCCTTAAAGGGAATTGTCCCTGTGGTTGTCCATTGGTCTGGAATTTAGTTTAAGGACTCTTCTGGCACCTCATTATCATTTATCACCCATCATATCATCAGTGTTATGTAACTCTGCCTTCCATGTGCCCCAACCTAAGAAATTAATTACAATTCTGCCAATGCCAGGGGAGAAAGCCAGAAATGTCATAAAAGACAACCTGGTGGCATTGGACAAAAAAAAAGTATGCAAAGTATAAATAAAAATATAAAACTACAGTAACTTGTTTTATAAAGATTTATTCTGCCAAACATAGCAAAAGTCTGACATAAAGCGTTTGGTAAGTAATTATTTTTATATGCTTTAACTTGCTGTAACTCTGCTTTACAAATAAAGTGAACTTACTGCCCTATGTCATTACTGTGGAACCGGTGGGCAATTAGAACATTTTACTATGAACAGAGATATAAATGTTGACTACCCCTGCCCTAGACAGAGAGAGTTACAAACACTACTAATGACCTTAGCTGTTAAAGAGCACCATTGAATAGAACAATAAAATGAAAGAATCAATAATTTTCATAAAGCAGTTTTATTGGTTTTTTTACAATTCTGTGATGATTTCCATTAACACATGTTTTCATTATCACTTTTCTCTTCATATGTTTTAAATATTATTTCTGAGTTCATCAGAAAATTTTCTTCATCAGACATATGCTGTTACTCAACCAGGTTGCAAATACTTCAGTTAATTATCAGACATATGCCGTTACTCAACCAGGTTGCAAATACTTCAGTTAATTATCAGACATATGCCATTACTCAACCAGGTTGCAAATACTTCAGTTAATTATCAGACATATGCCATTACTCAACCAGGTTGCAAATACTTCAGTTAATTATCACATATATGCCGTTACTCAACCAGGTTGCAAATACTTCAGTTAATTATCAGACATATGCCATTACTCAACCAGGATGCAAATACTTCAGTTAATTATCAGACATATGCCGTTACTCAACCAGGTTGCAAATACTTCAGTTAATTGGTATTTGCTTCTGACTTAGAACCTGATCTGACTGATGATATTTCTTTAAAAAGCACGAAAGAACTATTTTGTCTTATATATTAGTATATGCTTTAAATTGCTGTAACTCTGCTTTATAAATATATATATAGTCAACAATGGAGATCACGAGAGAGGTATATACAGTATCTATATATATAATATATATATATATATATTCCACCGCTGTGGTCTCAAGGTAGAATGCTGCCTTGTCACACAGTGGGCTCAGGTTCAATTCCCGGTTGGGACAGGCTCCTGGGTGAGGTTTTTCCTCACCTGTAAGACAAATGTCAGAAAGCTTAGGACCCAACGGTCCCCGAAAATTATCCGGCCATCATCATCATCATCCTTCACCGGTGTGGAAAGCAAGGGAAGCTACCACACCTATAATTCCCTAGTAAAGCTGCAAAGCATAGCATGACAATGCTATGATTGCAGTGAAAGATCTGCCCTCGGGCAGAATTACTATGGATATATATATATATATAATTTTTTTATCAATATAAGCAGATCGGCCATGGTGGACTAGTGGTTATGCTGCCTCTGGTCCCAAGGGTTGCGGGTTCAAACCCAGCTGGGGTTGATGGATTTTTTAGGATGGAAAAATCCAAGGAGCAAGTCCTCCGGGAGGGACTTTAAGCCATGGGTCCCGAGTCTGAATATTTTCAGGCTCGTAAAAGATCCTTAGGCCTGAATGAAAAGGCCTCTAAGCAAAATTTACTGAATTTTTCCATCCTAGTACTACCTTGGTTTCCTAGATGTCAGTATGAGGCAGAACGCTGACCACGGACCATTCAAATGACATCTGTACGAAAACTAAATTAGTATGGTTCAAATTCTTCCTTGTAGGGGGAGAGCACCTAAATCTCTGTTAAGGGAAACATGGGCTTACAAGATACAAGATCAATATAAGCACACATCTTACTAACTAGTCCGCCATGTTGGCTCAAGTGGTAGCATTGCTGTATCCTGACTAGAGGACCCTGGTTCAATACCTGGTGAGATTGAAAATTTTAATTCTTATTAACTAAATTAATTTAATCGCAAAATTTTAAATCTCGGGTCCAGGAGAGGTGTTCAATTTTTAATCGCTAGATTGTGCACCAGATTCTTGCATTAAATTGCAAATTCTCCACAGTACATATGTTGAGAAGGGATGTGGTACAGTTGATAGCAATTCATCCATTGGATTGAGATGTTAAACTTGGTGCTTTTCAATAGCACCAGGTTTCACCTTCATAACCGTGCCTCTTTACACTACACAAACATAAACATACACTCATCCTACACTTCTCTCTGTACACAATACAATACATCAACTATGTAAAGTGGTCTGCCAAAGTGGTGCATAAATTGAAAATAGATCACATTAATGCCAATTACACTGGTCAACAGTGGTTTTGTTGCCCTTGATATAAGATTAATTTCGGATATATTTATGCTCACAATTCATGAAACTATCAGTGATTTTGGAAGATTTGCTCTGGTTTTTTTTTTTAAATCTTTATTTTCATTTTACACTACAAAAATCGGAAAATATGAAAAGAAATAACAGATATATTTTAAATGTCAATTGTTTTTTTGAAAAATTAGTATACACTGACATAAATAGAAAGAAAAATGTTGAAAACCCATGTTATACTTCAGTGAAACACCTTTTATAAGATTTTCTTCTATAATTTTTTAGGGGACAACTCTTTTAAAAGACCAGCAGTAATCTGCCATCATGTGATGGTCCCATCTACCCATCTACCTTTCCTCCATTACTTTAGATCCTAGTGAAAGCGCTCTCCCTGTTCGTCGCTATAATTTCCTAAATTATTCGAAAATCTATCCAGTTGACTGTGGAGAAAGTGTAACTTTATACTCATATTTGCTCCTAGAATCTTGAAGCTTGTCGACATGTTTTTCACAATTTCTTTATAATTTGGTGCTTTATAGTTACCTAGGAAATTTTCTACTACCAATACAAAACCCTTCCAAGCTTCACTTTCCGGAACAGTCATAACTTTGATAAAATTTACATCTTTCATCAATTGCCGAATTTGAGGACCATCAAATATTCAGCCTTTTAACTTTTACATACTGAGCTTAGGAAATTTTCTACGAATGTATTTGAAATATTCTCCTTCCTTGTCCAACACTTTGACGAATTGTTTTATCATATCCAGATGCACGTCGTGGGTACTTTAATTTTGTCAAATAACTGAGATCACAGCCGATGTGCGGAGCGAGGGGTGTAAGAGTGGGGATCACATGATGTTTGTAAGCGCAATAAAATGCGCAGAAATCAAATAAATCAAATCATGACTGGAAACATAAATTTTATTAGTAACAAACTTTAATGTTTAATATATAAGATACGGAAAAAATCATAAAAACTTTAGCACATTCAGCACGTTCATGAATATATTCGTAAACTGTGCACATGAAAACATAGAAATTCACTGAGATATCCAGGGCAACAAAAAAGTTTTTTTTTGTAGAGCTGTGTTATCCACCCAGTTCAGAACCTGAAGCACATAAAGTGGGGTGGGTGGCATTAGAACACATCTTACTGATTACATACTGAAGATCCTAGAGGTGATACGGTCTAGATGTTAAAGAATTTAAAAATAAAAATACAGTAAAACATAAGTTAATATAAAATTATAGAATATTCACCTGAAAGGTCCGTCTCCTCAACTTAATTATCATTTAACTGTAGCGCTTTCGGGACTTGTCCCATCATCGGCAGGATTCAAAACTGGTGTTTCACTGAAGATCTGGTAGAGGGGGTTGCATGTATTTGGTTCGTTTTCGTTTATCAGGCTGTCGTTGTGAGCTGCTTTTATGATTTCCATCTCTTCGAGTACGTTTATCTTCGCTGGATTATTTTCTCTGTGCATTACTGTTAGGGTGTTTTCAATATTTAACATGCGATGTCCTTCATGGATAACGTGTTTTGCATAGCTTGATTTACCTTCTGCGTGAATGAAGTCTCGAAAATGTTCTTTGAATCTGATGTTAAAACTCCTGTTTGTCCTTCCTATATAAAATTTGTCAGATTCTGACAACAACAAGAAAACATGGATAACACTTACATACACAGGAAAAGAAACAACAAAATTAGCCAATGCACTAAAGAAAGCCGATAAAAACGTAAAAATAGCATACAGAACCAATAACAAATTAAACAACATAATAAACAATAACATTGAAGAAAATAACATTTTCAACAGCAAAGGAGTTTATAAACTGACATGCAAGGACTGCAACAAATTTTATATAGGAAGGACAAACAGGAGTTTTAACATCAGATTCAAAGAACATTTTCGAGACTTCATTCACGCAGAAGGTAAATCAAGCTATGCAAAACACGTTATCCATGAAGGACATCGCATGTTAAATATTGAAAACACCCTAACAGTAATGCACAGAGAAAATAATCCAGCGAAGATAAACGTACTCGAAGAGATGGAAATCATAAAAGCAGCTCACAACGACAGCCTGATAAACGAAAACGAACCAAATACATGCAACCCCCTCTACCAGATCTTCAGTGAAACACCAGTTTTGAATCCTGCCGATGATGGGACAAGTCCCGAAAGCGCTACAGTTAAATGATAATTAAGTTGAGGAGACGGACCTTTCAGGTGAATATTCTATAATTTTATATTAATTTTGAATAAACCTCAACGGAACACATCATGAATCTTATAAAAGTTGAAAACATAAGTTATAAATCATTTTTCTTCACTCCTGTAAAATTTGCTTTTTTTGGACCTAGGTGTTTTTTAAGATATGAAACTTTTTAAACCTTCATAATGTAATACATAAGGTGAATCTGGTTTCATCTTACTTCATAAATCATTGTGTTCTATTTGAACATGTTTCCATATGCTATGCATATCATCCAAACTGTTGATGATACACATAACATGTTCAAATAGAACACAATTATTTAGGAGGTAAGATGAATAGACTCACCTTATTTGTCAATACTAATAAAATTCATTGTTTAAAATGTTGAGGTGGATAGTCATAAAATAAAATAAACTTAAAATGTACATTCTTAGGTAAGATCTGTCATCCTCAACTTATAAGGAGGACGACGGATCTAACCTGAGAAAGTACATTTTAACTTTATTTTATTTTATCACCATATTTGTTAAGAAGAACTTCATAATGTTACTTCCTATTGTAATTTATTAACTTCATAATATAATTTCGACCTTCCGAAAGGAGGACACGATAGGAGGATGATGATGAATATAATTTAAGAAAATGTACATTAAACAATTATATAGTTAAATAAATTTAATTATTTATGTATGAATACTGAAAATTATAATTACAATCTACTAAGTCACCTACAACAAGCATAATCATGACCTCAACATGACTCCAAATCACCATTCATCCTTCCCATATTATTCACCTCTCCTTTTTAATTTCACAATATGTCAAAACACATCCCAACATTTGCTGTCAGTTATGCAAGTTGTATATTCTTCACTGTAACTGGTGTTTGGTACTCCTGACCCAGCATAAACCTACCTTTGCCACTACGAGGCAGAGACATGGATATGCACCAATTACAGTGTAAGATAAGTGTATGTTTGTGTAGTGTAAAGTGTGTTGTAGATGCACAAGACAGGTATTTTTGGAAGAATAAACTTATTTTACATTAAAAGATTAACTACTGTAATCTAGAAAAAATTTCTAATTAAATAAAAAAAATACCGGTAACCTATAACTTAATTAAATTGCTGGCTTCATAATGAAAGTGCAAAATATAAAAGAATAATAAAGATATACCTAGAGTAGTTTGGTTTATTGTCTAAAAAATACAATAATTCAGTAAATTGAACTTTTATAGGAAAAATCACTATGATATTTAATGTAAGATTTAAATTAAAATTCTTTATACCTCACCTCATATTCAGTCTTCTAATTATACTGATTTCAAAACCTAGGTGGTTTCATCTTCAGTAATATCTCGACTGATGTTATATCATCTAGGACAGCAGTTCCCAACATTTTTCGACTCGTGAACCCATTCCACAATGATCTGACTTTTAAATATAGGTAACATACAGTAGATATGCATACAATTTAATTCCAAGCAAAAAGTTCAATAACCTCAACTACTGACGGTTAAAACCTAAAGTTATTCTAGTTACAGCTTAAAAGTTACACAACGTGTAGGCCTAGTTGCAACCACAGAAGTTAAACAAACTCTCAAATCACTTTCAGCACAAAGTTTGTCGCCGTATTTATTTTTTAAATAGGCACATGAAGAAAACGACTTTTGCGGTACTGTTGTTAGTATTGTTAGAACACAAAGAAGCTGACAGATTAAATTTCCATTGTAGCGAAATCAAATGCATTCCTAACATTGTTACATAACTAAAAAATCAGGCATTCGCGGTAAATATTAATTTATTGTTGAAATAATGTGATAAATTCCCAATGTTATACTTATGTAACAAGGGAGATTACAGGATTAATTTAATTTTAAAATAATAATAAATATAATTATTATTATTATGACAATACTGCAGAAATAAAGAAAACAATAATAGGCTTTAACCTTGAAACCCACCATTACAGAAATGTTTTGGCGAACCCCCTGGGGGTTCGCAAACCACAGGTTGGGAAACATTGGTCTAGGAGAAGTGCTTCTTATTTCATGTGTTGGTGGAGCAATGAACCTCTGAATCAAATCAAATTCCCCTGGAAAAACTTATACATTTTGGAATTCCATGTGAAGTCCTCTGGATGCATAATGATTTAACATCAAAATATTGATAAGCAAGGAAGAGTATAACTTTATTGTTAAATTAAGAAAATGCATGCAGACATACATAATTTCTTCTTGTTCTTCATTTGGCATAATGACCCTTAGAGTTTGACCTCCTTAATGATCATTACCCACACGGCTCTTTCTGTGGCTTCTTGCCTCCATCTTTTCAGTTCTAATTTTGTGAGATGATGTTCAACACCATCCATCCATCTTAATCAGCACCTTCCTCTTTGTCTCCTACCTTCTGGTTTAGTTTCTAAAATCTTTCTAGCTGTTCCTATTATCTGGCATCCTTATCACTAGAGAGCGGATTTGTGCATATTTGCATGTTTTATTCCTTCAAAGATAAACATATGCATGGGAGAGGAAAATGCGTTTCATGTCATTTGGAATCAATTGACAAAATTTTATAGTGCATATAAATGCATATTCAAGGGATTAGCGCATAAAAAATAATAAATAATTTAAAGATAAGGGTAAAAAACTCTTTCACGCCAAATACATATGTGCATATGGTGCATATATTATACTTTTTTCTCTATATAATATTAAAATATTAGTTTGTAAGCCCATAAAATGACCAGTTCTTGCTTTATTGTCATGTTTTTGCTAATGAAGATAATCTTGTTTTCATAGAAAACCAGAATCCCTCTTTCGCATTTTCACACAACAGTGACAATGTCGAGCAGGGGTCTGCAAGTTTTAAATCTCGACAGATCAATAAAGCAATCTGGCCTAAACCATTTCCTGAAAGGAAGATTTTGAAAGAGATGAATGTGCTTGCCAACAATGGACAGTTTATTGGTGGTAATTTCCTTGTTTTCGTTTTCAACTGGTGATATTCTTTGAAATTTGAATATCAGCTTTATTGAGACTGTCGGCATACACGTCAAAAACTCAAAAATCATTCCTGAAATGTACTTTCATGTGTGCAAAATATACTTCATTTCACACAAAGGAAGCCTGTTGTACATTACTGACCACGGTGACAAAACAAATTGGGAATCGAAGTTTAAATTACTTTCTCAAATACCATTTTGTGAGTGTTAGTGGACCACGACAAGTGTTTTCAATGCTGAAGGAAAAATCCAGTAAAATATCTTCGCTTCATCAATGGATTGGTGGGAATCCTACATTAACAACAAATGGAAAAATCATCCTATGCCAAATCTGCGACAAACATGTGAGCATTTTAAATAACTTATTATCAGTTTATCACATTATTAAATCAATATAATTCTTATTCTCATTCTGTGAGTGACATAGCCATAGCCTCTTTGCGATACTGCCCTGTGACCTCATGTGAAGTGGAGAGATCATTCTCTTCGTACAAACACATTTTAAGTGACATAAGGAAGGGTTTTCTACCAGAAAATTTAGAAAAATATTTGGTTATTTATTGTAACGAAAACTGATAAGTGATCGTTAAATTATATTGACTTACATTTCACAAAACAGACAAGATTAATGAGAATGACACTATAAAGTACAATTATTAACTTCAATTAGGAGCGAAAAAGTAAAAATATTACAATTTTTGCTTCATAAAAAATAAATAATGATGTGAGAAAATAGTGTAATTTACTATAAGAAGAAGATTAATTTTTGTGCATATTTTTTTAAGAGCATATTTTCAACTTTTTTGCTGCATAGTTGCATGCATATATTTATGGTTTTTAGTGCATATAAATCCGCCCTCTACTCATCACATCACCCAGCCACTCCAATCTGTGAGCTTTAATAACCTTTGCAATATATGGCAAATTATATTTAATTTTAACTCATTTATTCTAATTCTCTATCTTCCATTATCGTATATGGGTCCTTATATTTTATGTAAAACCTTTTTTTCCCATCTGTTTAACAAATTTTCCAATTTAGCTTTCAGGGTCCAAGAATCTGATCCATACAAAGCTATATGTCTTATTATTGTTTTATACAGACATACTTTGGCTGATAATCTATTATATAAAAATTAATGTTTGTTTGTTCGTATTTTATGCGCTGCCATACAGTTCATCCAATTTTGATGGGGCTTTTTGCAAAATGTTCCTGGGATGAACATAACTTTAAGAGAATTTTGATACTCAACTCCTACACCTTTAAAAATCACCATTTGTAGTGAAAAACATGAAAAAGTAGCTTTTTGGACTCTTGATGACCTGACCTGTATTATATTGAACAATACTAATCCAACCTGACCTATACTGACCGGACCTGACCAAACTTAATGTAACCTAACCTAGCCAAACCAAACCGAACATAAGTGAGCCTGAACATAACCTAAACCTAACATGAGCCTAACATGAACCTAACTTGAAACTAGCCTGAACCTAACATGAATATAGCCTGAACCTAACCTGAATCTAACCTTAACCTAGCCTGAACCTAACTTAAAACCTAGCTTGAACCTAACCTTAACCTAACCAGAATCTAGCCTCTACCTAACCTGAGCCTAACCTAACCTGAACCTAGAATGAACCTAACTCAACATGCACCTAACCTCAACCTAACCAAAACCCAACCTGAACCTACCCTGGATCTAACATGAACCTATCCTGAACCTAAGTTGAACATAGCTTGAACATGGCATAAACCTAACTTGAGCCTAGCCTGAACCTAACGTGAACCTAACCTCAACATAGCCTTAACCTAACATAAACCTAAATTGAACCTAACCTGTATCAAACCTGAATCAAGCATGAACCTAACCTGAACCTAGCCTGAAACTAATCTAAACCTAGTTTGAATCTAACATGAATGTAACCAAAACCTAACTTGAACCTGACCTGAATGTACCTGAACCTAGCCTGAACATAACATAAACCTAACTTGAACCTAGCCTGAACATAACCTGAATCTAACTTGAACCTAGCCGAACCTAACAACCTAACCTGAACCTAATTTGAGCCTAGTCTGATTCTAACTTTAACCTAACATTAAACTAACCTGAACCTAACTTGAACATAGCCTAAACCTATCCTCAATCTAACTTGAACCTAGCCTGAACTTAGCCGAAACCTAAGCTGAACCTAACCTATACTTAGTCCGAACCTAACATGAACCTAGCCTGAACCTAACATGAACTTAGCTTGAACCTAACATAACCTAAACCTAGCCTGAACTTAATTTCTACCTAACCTGAACCTAACTTGAATCTAGCCTGAACCTAACCTTAATCTAATCCGAACCTAAACTGAACGTACTCTGAAGCTACACTGACCTAAATCTGAACGTAACACGAATCGAACCCTAATCTAAATTTAACACAACCGAGCCTAACCAAACTTAAACCTAACCTGAATCCCAGCCCGAAACCAAATCTAAAACCAAAACCCTAAACCCAAACTGAAAGAAAAACTCAACTCAAAACTGAAACCCAAACTCAAATCAAACTGAACCCGAACCGAAACCCGGAACTAAACCTGACCTAACTCAGACATAACACTATCTTAACCTTGACCTGACCTAATCGAACCGAACTAAACCTAACGTATCCGAACCTAACCTAATTGAACCCAACCTAACCTGACCGATACCTAACCTAACCCAGAAACATAATCTGAAAAGTCCAACCGATCCAACCAATCTACCCCTAAACCGATGAAATTACCTCTATAACGACCAAATTACCAGTAGCTAATCAAACCATCTCTATACAGACTAAAACCACCAGTAAACCTATTAAAGTACCTCTAAAACGAGAAACTACCCTTAAACCGATCAAGCTACCTCTAAAACGACAAAATTACCCTTAAACTGATGAATCTACCTCTAAAAGTTCGAATTACCCATAAACCGGCCAATTTACCTATAACCCGGCCAAACATCCGCTGAACTGATAATTACGATATAACTTTATAATTATTATTCTTTTTGCTTATTTAACTAAACATAAAAACACATTTAATTAATTTAAATTAATTAACGCCGGATATTGGCTAATCTAATAAATAAAAATGAATGTTCCGTTGTTTGTTCGTATTTTATGCGCTGCCAGACCGTTCTTTCGATTTTCATGGCGCTTTTGCAAAATTTTCAGGAGATTCCCGAGATGAACATAGGCTATAAGAAAGTTGTGATACTCAACTTCTGCACCTCTAAAAATCACCCTTTGTAGTGAAGAACCTGAAAAAAGTAGCTTTTTGGAATCTTAAATGACCTGACCTGTACCATACTGACCCAACCTGGCCGAATATGTTCTATACTGACTGGACCTGACCAAACCTAACTAAACACAACTGAACTTTGAACACAGACTGAATCTAGCCTGGACCAAACCTGAACATTGCCTAAATCTAACCTGAACCTAGCCAGAACCTAACCTAAATCTGACTGCAACCTAACCTGAAACTAACTTGAACCTAGCCTGAACCTAACCTAGCTTAAACCTAACAAGAACCTGAACCTCAACCTAAATTGAACCTAAACTAAACCTACAGAACCTACACTGAACCTACCA
This sequence comes from Diploptera punctata, assembly GCA_030220185.1. Classification (NCBI taxonomy): domain Eukaryota; kingdom Metazoa; phylum Arthropoda; class Insecta; order Blattodea; family Blaberidae; genus Diploptera; species Diploptera punctata. The sequence goes on along the minus strand of JASPKZ010008048.1, from coordinate 267,617 downwards.
TGAATCTAACCCGAACCTAAACCTAATCAAACCGTGCCTATCCTAATCTATATCTAATCTGAATCCAAACTCGAACCAAAACCTAAAACCAAAACCCGAAACCCAAACAGAACTCAAACTGAACCCGAACCCCTAACTAAAATAGATCTAAACCTGACCTAACCTAGCCGAACCTGAATCTAACCTCAACCTAGCAAAATCTAAAGTGAACCATACCTGAACCTAACTTGAACATAGCCTGAACCTAGTAGGAACCTAAACTGAAACTAACCTGAATCGATCTTGAACATAGCCTGAACTTACCTAAATCTAGCCAGAACCAAAAATGAACCAAACCTGGACATAACCTCAAACCAAATTGAACCTAACCGAACCAAAACTATACTTAAACTGAACCTAACACTTATCTAACCTGAATCTAAACCTAACCCAACCGTGCCTATCTTAACCTAAATCTAACCTTAATCCAAACCTAAAACCAAAACTGAAAGAAAAACTGAAACCCAAACCCAAATTTGTAACTAAAATAAACCTAAACCTGATCTAACATTATCCTAACCCAGACCTAACAAATCCTGTCCTAACCTAACCAAACCGAACTTGGCCTTATCTTACCTGACTGATACCTAACCTAAGCCAGAAACATAATCTAAAAAGTCCAACCAACTACCCTGAAACTGATGAAATTCTCTACAACGACCAAATTAACAGTAACTAATCAAACTACTTCTATAAAGACCAAAACTACCAGTAAACTGATTAAACTACCTATAAAAAAAGTACCCCATAACCGATCAAGCTACCTCTGAAATGATAAAATTACCCTTAAACCGATGAATCTACCTCTAAAACGATCAAATTACCCATAAACCAGCCAATTTACCTCTAACCACTAAACTGATAATTATGATATAAATTTATAATCATTTTTCTTTTTACTTACTTAACCAAACATAAAAACACATTTAACTCATTTAGGTGTAGTAGCGCACACCAGATATTGGCTAGTGATATATCTTATTCAATATGTGTTTGACTGCATAATAACTAGTCAGAATTGCAACATAGTATAATGATAAGTTAGACTTATGACAGTCTTTTGCCTTGGTTTCACACACAAATAGTTGTATTGCAATCTTATCTTTTATTACATAAAATCCTGACTCAATATTTATTTGCTGCTACTTGTATTGCTTTAATTTCTGTTTCAGTATTAATATCATGAGTTATTAACAATGTACATAATATCAGTAACATAAAATAATAAATCAATTTGAAAAAATAAAAACATCGAGTGCCTGACTCAAAAACAGTTAAAAAATAAGCTTACTAAATTATTGTAATTTTGCAGACAATGGACCAAACTCTAGGTATATCTTTATTATTCTTTCATATTTTGCAGTTCCATTATGGAGCCAATAATTTAATCTAGTTATAGGTTATTGGTATTTTTTTTTAATTAGGATTTTTTCTACTCGACAGTAGTCTATCTTCTAACCTAAAATAAGTTTATTCTTCCAAAAATTCCTGTCTTGCGCATCTTCTTCCATCAATTCAATTCTATTGATACTCCTCCTGATCCCATCCATCCATTGTTCTTGTGATTTTCCTTAGAGAGAGGAGTGTTTATGTTTGGGTGATGTAAAGTGTATTGTATGAGGGATGATGATGAAGGGAAGAGAGAAGTGAAACCAAGTACTGGTACGTAGCCTACTGCTATCGAAAAGGACCATAGCTGCCAGAGTTTTAACATTCCCATCTGACGGACAAATCACTATCAACAGTACCATATGTCTTCTCAACATTTGTACTGCAGAGGTATTTACAATGTAATGCAGGAATCCGGTGCACAATCTAGCAATTAAAAATTGTACATTATCACCTGTCCTGGTCCCAAGATTGAAAATTTTGCAATTAAATTAATTTAATTAACAGATTCAATTCATTTTATAAACACTTGTAATGTTAAACTTGTAATAACACACAGTGTAATTAAAATCTCTGGGTCCTGTGCTCACATCTCAGTCACTCCATGTGGGGTTTGTGGTGGACAAATGTTTACCAGACAAGTTCTTCTTAAGGATTCTCCTATTTTCCCTATGAAAGCTTCATTCTACCAGTTCTTCATACTCGTATTATCCATTTCAATTGGTCTACCCTTGTGGTAACGTAATAGGCAGCTTCCTTACACGTCACAGACCATCAAAGTAATGATCTCATCTCCTCTGGCAATACACGAGTACAGAAAGTTTTTTTATTGTATTGAATCACCCTCAGTGATCTGTTCCTTGTCTCTAGTCTTGAGGGTCATGGGTTCAAACCCAGCCAGGATCAAAGGATTTTTAGGGTGGAAAAATCCAAGGGGCAAGTCCTCCTATAGGGTCTTTAACCATGTGTCCAAAGTCTGGATATTTTCAGGCTCATAAAAGAACCGTAAGTCTGACAAAATAGGATTCTAAACAAAATTTACCAACCTTCATCATCCATGTAATACCTTAGTTGCCTGCTAGATATCTCTTTGGGTCGCATGATAACTACATGCCATTCATGACATTTATGGGGAAATAGGTATAACTAAATTAGTCTGGTTAAGAAACTTCTCACTAAAGAAGCACCATGTCCCCACAGTGAGACAAATGGCAAATTAGCTTGGTGAAGAAACTCCCGATAGGGGGCACATCATATCAAAACATGGGACATATGGAGGTAGACTAATGGTAGGTAGACTAATAAGTAAACTTATGCTCTTTCTTGTTAAAATACAAAAATAATTTTCATCATCAGCACAACAGTTCACTTGAATCTTGGCTTCCCTTAGAATGCCCTTCCAGGCTTCTCTAGTCACAATCCTTTAATTCACAACTTCATCCAGCTGTTAGTCTTGGCAGACCTACATTGCTTTTACCTTAATTTTACTCTCCATTCATAGTTAAATATGGGAAATAACATTATGAGGTTCTTATTCATAAATTAATGAATCATATTTTTACATTTATATATTAAATTTGGGAATTTTTTCACATTATGAGGTTCAATTAATAAGAATTAAATGAATCGTGATTTCTTCTTACCTCATACTTCTATGTTTTTTTTTTAAACACAGCACTGCAGTATCGGCGGCCCATTGTCACCATCGTCACCTGATTACAAAGTTCTTCAAAAATACAATAGATGGCAGTTTAGAAAATGATTAATTCAAAAGAACACCAGATGGCAGTTTGGAGAGTAATTCCTTCAAAAGAACACCAGATGGCAGTTTGGATAATTACAGACAAAAGAAAAAATTGACAGTTGTGAAAACAGCTGACGATGGTGACAATGGGTTGCCGATACTGCAGTGCTGTGTTTAAAAAAACATGGAAGTATGAGGTAAGAAGAAATCACAATTCATTTAATTCTTACATATTTTTACATCTTATCTCATATTTTATGTTTTCTTAAACACGGAAACTGCAGTTTTCAAAAGGACACATCCTTTCATTTTCAACCGACATTATGACTCATATGAAACATAATCACTTATTAGTCTTAATGTCGGTTGAAAATGAAAGGGATGTGTCCTTTTGAAAACTGCAGTTTCCATATTTAAGAAAACATAAAATATGAGGTAAGATGTAAAAAAAATGACTGATTAATTTATGAATTTACTCTCCATGTTCAGATACAGACTTAAACTTTAATACATGGTACAACATACAGGTGCTTGAATAACTGATAGAGTTAATGGAAAATATATAAAATTCATAATTTTCAAACACTATTTTATTGAAATATATATATATTTACAAAAGTTTTTTTCTATAGAAATTAGAGATGGAACAATACGTGGTTCAATAGTGCTACAGGAACACTGACACTCTTTCTGAGTATTTGTAACAGAACAAAATGCAAATAGATTGTTCCAAATTTCATACTAAACACAATTCCTCACTTTCACAGAAAATGTGGCCGATACCTCTAAAGATTCAACATCAGACAGAATGCAAGTTGTAATTGTGGTATTAGGAGCAACATATTATCTTTCATTGCCCTTTATTCTGGAATGAAAGGTACTAATCAGTAACACTGCCTGTTTAAGTGAACTACTCGTTACAGAAATGCTTTCAACAGAAAAGAACTACAAAGTTTTTAATGTCTTCATAAATAAGATTCATAAAAAAAAAACTTTAGTTTTACATAAAATTATATAATGTATCACAACTTAGTCACAAATTATAATCCTAATACATCTTAAGGTGAAATAGGGCTTGTAAATTTCAGATACAATAAAAAAAATATACAGGGTCTAACAGGACCTCACCAACAAAATGATAGGAATGATAGGCCATGCAGAGAGGATTATTTTTTATGGATGAACATATAGTCTCAAACACATCATTTATGAGTTATGCGCAGATGAAAGTGTTCACCCATAAGGGTCGGAATTGAATACAAACAATTGTACACGTATAATTTTATTAAAAAAGGCATGTTTTACAATAAGTGTTCAAACAGTTGACCCTGTGTCTCATTGCATGTTTGATATCATTGCAGCAATGATTGGCCAGCACGGCAGGATTATGTTTGATGTCATCAAATGCAGCATTTAGTCTGTCAATCAGTTGAGTTCTGGTGGCCACTAGAGTTACGTAGACCATACTCTTGACATGCTCCCAAAGAAAAAATCAAGGGGCATTAAATCAGGTGAACGTGCTGGCCATGCAACAGGTCCTCCTCGTCCAATCCACGATCCCCATAATCGATGATCAGTTGTGCTTGTGCATCGACACTGAAGTGTGCTGGGGCTCCATCATGCTGGAACCTTAGATTGCTGCACACAGCATGCAGTACACTGTCTAGCAGTGCCAGGAATTTTGGTCTGCAGGAATTGTAGATAAGCTGCCCCAGTTAACCTTGCTGGCACAATTACAGGTCCCAGCAGATGAGTACCTACAACTCTAGCCCAAATGTTGACAGAAAACTTCTGTTGGTGATTGCAAACAGCAATTGCATGTGGGTTAGTATAATCCCAGATGTGACTATTCGTAACCAACACACATAAAATATGCCTCATCTGAGAATAACACCTATGTAGGAAGGGCAGCATCCTGAACAGTCTGTACAAAGTTAGTACGTGGTACAAAATCTTGTAGTCCTATAGCCTGCACCTTCTGAAGGTGGTATGTGTATAGGTTGTACTCTCTCAATACCCTCCAAATGGACTTGATTTACGTTCACAGCATGCGTGCTGATTGAAGGTTCGAAAGTAACTCGCTCGCCCACAGCATCTTCAAAATTTGGTGTCCTCACATCACGCCTCCCACGGCGGAGAATAAAGATTCCCCATTTCTCCAAGCCGTCGATGAATTGCAGCAAATGTAGTAATGTGTGGATGTCTCCTGTTGGAATACCGCTGCTCGTACATGTGATGAGCCTCTCTCTCTCACCTCACCATAACAGATAATCATGTCTCTGAGTTCATACAACTCGAACTGCATGTTGATTAAATTCTCAAAACAACAACAAATCAAACCTATAGGCACATATTGCTGCGACAGAGTGAGGGCTGACAGCACAGATAAACAACGAACAGGTTGGTTCCAGTGCGTGGCACATGCACCTTGATACATGAGCATAACTCATAAATGACATGTCTGGGGCTATATGTTCCTTAAAAAAAGTGATCCTCTCTGCATGGCCTATCATCCCTATCATTTTGTCGGTGAGGTCCTGTTACACCCTGTAAAAATTAATTTTCCAAATAGATAGATCATTGGTTGATTAATGTATTTGATATCGTCCGATTCCTAATAGCCAATTTTGTCGGTCTATCCAATCTCCTGGTTGTAGATGTTTCTCCTTCATATATAAACATATTCTCTGACTCCAGGAGGGTTTAGGTCTTCCTCTGCTTCGTCTTCCCTCAGGTTTCCATTCCAAAACAGCTTCTGGTAGTCGATTCTCTTCCATTCGCTGGACATGTCCGTACCATCTTAATTGCTGAGTTTTAATATAATCTAAAATAGTGAATTTTCCAAATACATTATTATAATAATGAGAGTGAATTTCACATTAAGACAGAAACAAGTAAATGATATGTATTTTATGAATTCACTGATGGAGCATTTTCTTGCTGGGCATCTTGCGTAATGATATGTCACATGGTAGAACACACAGTTTACCCACACATTTATCTCTTGGATCATGAAAACTGCTTATCTCACATATATTGTCCTATTACTGAAGATCTCATTTGGAAGTTGGTTTTGTCCACTAATGGCAATGTGTAAAACTCCTCCCTCACTTCATCATCCAAAGCTCTTATAGCAATTTGTTGTAGTAATATGTACGTTAATCTCAATGTTGGAGAATTGGGTATTCCGGCCTTAAGACCCTCCATTATCCTTAGTTGATTTATTTTGTATAGTAATAAAACTATTAAATCTTAATATTTAAAGAGAACAAATTTTGCCTAAACTGAGATTTGAACCAAGGTCTCTGGTTATATGTACCAGCCCATTAGTTCACTAAGCTACCCGAGCATCACATTTTGAATAGAAATGTTTATCTCTTATACAATCCTGCTTGCACGGGCGTGAATTTTCATTCCAGTGTCATCTGGCTACTTAAGAAGACTATAAATGTGATTTTAACATTACTATTATTAGCCAGTAAAGCTGATATTGCAATGTTTTTCATTAATTTATTACTCATATTGAAGGACAAATATTAGACTAAATATTTTCTTAGACATAATTAAAAATATCAACTATTCCAAAATGTAAGATTATAATATTACAATGGATAGACCACCACATAATGTATAAAGGTAATTTCATACCTTTCAGTCACATTTCTGATATATGGAGAGTGTTGATTCGTATTGTATTAAATTCACCTGCAGCCAAAATTTAGATTTTGTATAGACCTACATGAGACAGTATTTTTGTAATCAATAAAATGGTATTTTTGATCAACTTTATTTTAATTATAAAAATGTTGTGTTATAACTAACTCACTGGCAGTATTGAACCGATAGGTTCATGGTCATGCAGACTAACTAATGATGTACTTTGGATATTTGGCATCTCTGGCATGGGTTAGAAAATTTTGTTATTCACTGAACTATTGATTTATTTTAATGAACTGTCATTCATTCTATGTTAGATATGAACTACAAATAGTTCCACTTTCTATGTATAAGCATTGTGTACCACTAGATCTTCCTTTGTCAGTTTGTTAGTCTTAATGTAATTTTATATTTTATTTTCAGTAAGATAAACCTTGAAATCTGTAAGATTTTGGAATACATGTTCTGGTTTGATGTTTGGATATTCTTTTATCAGTTCCTCACTATTGTTATGTATAAGTACAGCATTAAAACCAGCATTTATTGCACCCATGTAATCTGTTTGAGGCAAATTCCCAACATGGAGAGCATTACAAGATTTAATACCAAGTTGAGATAAAGCTAAATTAAATATCTGGCAATCTGGCTTTTCAAATCCGCAATTATATGATGTTATTATAAATTTAAAATAATGGTGCAAGTTCATAGCTTTCAGGATAGTTTCTAACCTTTCATCAAAATTAGAAATAATCCCCAATGGGATATTGCGATTATTTAGATATTCTAACAATTCTTTTGCACCATTTGCTGTTTCCCATGCTGCAGGAGTTTTGTAGATTTCAACAAGATGGGAACCAATTCTATCGAGGATTGATACATCAACTTCACCTTCTAGACTTCCTTGAAATGATCTTACAACTATTTCTTTCCACCACTTTTCCCAACCAATACTCTTTAAGCCAAAAAATTGGGTGATTGCTACTCATAAATTTCCAATTATTTTAAAGTGTTTTGTTATTTTTTCAGGTTCTACACAAACTCCATATTCTGAACCAATTTTAGCATACATAATATTAGGGGCTATTCGGAACTTTAAAAGTGTTTCAGTGACGTCAAAAGTTATTAATCTTAAATTATTCATCATATATTATAAAATCAGTTCACTCTTGAGTGAAAATGAAGATTCTCAATAAAAACTAATGCTTCAATTGTTGAATATAACAGGTTAGAAAAAATACAGTGCTTCCAACCAAAATTAAATGTTCTGGAATTAAAAGTTTGTATCTTAATTGCATATACTCATGAACTTTTACTCTCAGCACTGTATAAACTGTGATTAGTAATTAATACACGTAATATCTTAATAAAATTATTATTCATACTTCAAATTTAATTCTGTTATGTAAGAATGTATCTACAGCGAAATGTGTGGTATGGTTAAAAGTACCAACATGAAACAGATTAAAATTAAATTATCTCAATGTTATCAATAATAATTGTTAATAATTGTGCAATAGGAATAAACTAAATATTCGTCATACAATTACTAAAATTATAATTTTTATTTATTATACATTTCTTTATCATGGATACAATATATACGGTGGGGTTTATAAAGATATTTGCAAAGCTTGGTTTCACTGTCTTTGAATCATTTCATTATAGCCAACATAGAGAATCTGTGACAGCCAATATTGTTAATGACATATATCAAGAAGGGTTAAGCTACACAATTTTATTAAATAAAACAGAAATGTAAAATAGTTTCAATTTTTTTAAATTTACTTACAATTATAAGAATTATTTCAATCGGAAATTATCACAATATTTAATTGTAATAGAATATTTTCTTCCATGGTTAGTTTACAAAGTTGGTTAGCGTGTTCTGTAGTCAGGTTTTAAGTCAATTTGGAATTACAAAGGAACTTAGAGAACCGATAGAGAAAATATATAAAAAATTAAATTGACATTTGTTAGGTTATAGTTGTTTTGGAGAGTGGTGTGAAATTCTGCATTCATCTACCGTGTAAAGAAGGAAACAAGTCAACTTTTGAAATACATCTTGGAAATGTAAGTTCCAAGAGATATTGGCATTGATATAACATGCACTAGTTTTCAAAACACTAAATTTAGTTTAAATATATAGAATTTATTATAGTGTTAGTCTGATGCTATAATCGGATTCTCAGAAGATTTAAAATAACTTTGGATTCTCCTTCTTCGGCTTTCCCCCCCACTTATAGGTTTGCCGTCTTCAGTTTCCATTTACTTCTATCATTCAAATCTTCCAAATTCCTATCATCCATTATACAGTGTGTCCACAGAAACATTTCCCGGTTATAAACAGTTATAGCGTCGCTGTCAGTTGTTGGATTTACTTGGAACTGGTGTCATTAGAAAGAAAAACTCAAAACAATTTCAGGAGTGGTGCAGTTGATATTGTTGACCCACAAAAGATGGCAATACAAGAAGAAAGAAAGTAAAAGGAAGAAAGTGTACTGTTTGTCTCACATCAATTCTTAAAAGGCTTCAACTGCACTTCTACTAGCGCCTGATTTTTCGGTTATATTGTTCTGCATTTACTAACATTATTTAATATTTTAAACTTTTTGAAACAATTTTTATAACATTATTAGACAATTTTGAAATATTTATTTAAATATGCAAATCACAATATTATGACACTGTTAGACAATATTGTGAGCTAACTGCTATTTTTTCCACAGTTTATATTACTTAGTCTATGATTTTTTATCGTTGTTTTGGGTTATCGCTGGTTGAATCAGCATTAGGGAGTGCTAAGTAAGTGTATACCCATTTTTAATAAATGTTTGGTAATTTTAATATTATTAATATATTTTTTTAACATAGATTTGGGGATTTATTGCAAATATTGGTCATTTAAATTTCATAGCGATGGATAGTAATCGAGGATGATAATCGATATGTGGTTCGATTGTGGGTTATCTCTGGCTCTATAAACTCTGGCACATGCACACTATTGTTCTATAGGACTTGGAAAATATTTCATGCTAGTTTTCTCTTAAAAGTTCTATAAAATTGCAGTGTGCATGCGAGAGTTGCTGTAATGGTTAATGTAGCGGGGATTCTCCATTTTAATTTACCTGATATATTTTCAAAGTCCTATAGAACAACAGTGTGCTTGTGCCAGAGTTTATAGAGCCAGCGATAACCCACCATCGAACCACGTTGATTATCTTTTTTTTATACATATTTATATTTTTAAAATGTAATGAACCTAAAAGCTAACTAACTCACACTTAACCTAATTCAATTACTCTAACCTAGGGTGGATCCCATGAAATGCCTTTTTTTTTTTTTCACTCCTTAATAATCACAACCATCGATGACCCACTGATTCCAACTATACAATATACTCTCTGGAGAAAATAGCAAGTCATCATCACCAATTGCAGGCGTGGATTAGGCCATTGGCCTGTTCCGCTTCAGGATAGAAATTGATCCCTCCATCTCTTCTTAGGTCTTCCTGGGTCTCTTAGCCCTGTGGGTCTGTAGTTCAATAGCTGCAGAGGTAGTCTATTGTTTGGCATTCTAAGAAGGTGTTCATGCCAATTATTTTGATATTTTCGAATGGTTTCAGTTATTGCTGGTGTGTTGAGAGCTTTGTGGATATCTTCATTACGCATGTGGTCATATAGCATATGACCCGCTAAAGGTCTTAATAACTTCATTTCTGCAGCTACTATTATATTTAATTTACCTGTAGTAAGAATCCAGGTTTCAGAACCATAAAGTAGAGTTGGAAGAGCCATTGTTTTAAAAAATTTTAGAATTGTATCTGGGTGTAATTTTCGGAAAAGAATGCTTTTTATTGTTCCTATAAGTTTTTGAAATTTGACCAATTTTATGTCTATGTCTTTACATGTGTCATAGGAAATATTGCAACCAAGATAAGTAAAGTTATTAACTTGTTCTATTATATTGTTGTTAATAATAATTTTAGTTCATATCGGTATTTTCCCTTGAAATGCCATAGTTTTTCTCTTACTCACCGAAATTTGTAAATTATAATCTTGGGTTATATTTGACAATCTATGTACTGCTCTCTGTAGGTGATCTTCAGAAGTAGCCAGTATTACTTGATCATCTGCATACATTAATGTATTGAGTGGTCGGCCATCAATTATAAAGTGTGATTGTGATTGCCATAATTTTATGATTTCATTCATATATAAATTAAATAGAATTAAATAAAGTGGACAGCCTTGTTTTACACCTTGGGATATTAGTCTGTCTGATTTGCTGATTTGATTATTTATTTTTATTCGAATTTGTGTGTTATGAAGTCACCATCACAATATGTATATTTAAATAAATACTTAAAAATTCTAAAATAAAATTATAAAAATTGTTTGAAAAAATTCAAAATATTTAAAAATGTTAGTAAATTCATAAGAAGGCTTATAAATCACAACAAGAAACTTAAAAATCAAGAGTAAATTATTCTAAAGAAGAGCCAATGTAGCTTCTGATAGATGGCTCTGAAGTCTGCTTTACCAACTTTCGGAATACGTTCCCAAATGCTAAAATAAAATGGACGTAAACTAACATTCCATTTGCTAACCTAACAAAACAAATTAAATGTATATTAATTCCTTCCATAGTAATTCTGCCCAAGGGCAGGTCTTTCACTGCAATCATAGCATTTTCATGCTATGCTTTGCAGCTTTACTAGGGAATTGTAGGTGTGGTAGCTTCCCGTTGCTTTCCACACTGGTGAAGGATGATGATGATGGCCATATTATTTTGGGGACCGTTTGGGCCTTAAAGTTTTCCTGACATTTGTCTTACAGGTAAGGAAAAACTGCCCCAACCGGGGATCAAACCCGGGCCCACTGCGTCACAAGGCAGCACACTACCTCGAGACCACAGCGTTGGACGTATATTAATTCATAAACTAATTTTGTGTTCACTAACACGTCCCATCAGAATCTAACAGAATGAAGTTAATTTCTTGAAATATGATTTGGAATTATTTGCAAATGTTGGTAACACTTATTTGAGAGCCATCTAGCAGATGTTACATTAAGCATTTACGTGCCTGTAGAACATGATTCACAATATTCACGTAATTATATAAATATTTAAATGTTTATAAAATGGTTCCAAAATATTTAAAATAGTACGAAACATGTTTATAAGTGTGTAGTGCAACAGTAGCGTAAGGATATTGTATGGAAAATCATGTGAGACAAATAGGTAACCTCAGCCAAAAATGTTGTAAACAGATTCTATTTGGATTTCATTTCCCATTGTTGTTGGTTTAAATGGTCTGAACATTACAATTGTCAAGTCTTTGTGAATTAACGGTGTTATAGCAACCCACAGGGACGTAGAGAACATAGTTGGTGTGTATTGGAATACCATAGCACACGAAGTGTAGTAAGTGTTCAGCGTGCTTTCAGATGGGATTTCCAACACGAGGCACCTTGTAAAAAAACAACTCTGAAATGGTATAGACAGTTTGTTGAGGATGGATGCATATGTGATAAGAGGAAAACCTATTCAGGGAAATGGCCTGTCAATGTGGAAATTGTGGAAAATATGCAGGAGACATTTGTACGTAGTCCTCAAAAATCTGTGTAAAAGGTTAGCCAAGAATTAAAAATTCCTAAATCCACTGTTTCGAAGATCCTACGTTCTACACATTGAGTGTCTTTGAGGTAGGTAGGCCTACTAAACTGTTTTGAGTTTCTCTTTTTTATGACACCAGATTCATGTAAATCAAACAACTGACAGCGATGCTATACCTGTTTATAACCGTGAAGTGTGTCTGTGAACTCGGTGTAGCTCTGACATAGGTTTTTCATTTCCATCTTGGTCTGCCACGTATATTTCTTCCAGGGGGTGACCATTGTTATATATTTTTTTGGCCATCTTTCATTTTCCATTCATTTAAGAGTTTGATTTTCAATCCTCTTAACAACAGATGTAGTGACATTCATTTCTCTCCAAGGAATTCATTTCATATTTTATCCTGTCTTATTTTTTAAAGCTTCTTCTAAGATTAAGTTATGTAGATAGGAAATAACACTATGAGGTTTTTTAATATTGTTTATTTTTTATTTCACTCACCTCATACTTCATAACTCCTCGCAAACCCAGGGTTTCGTCACATCATTTGTGACATTCTCAATGCTGTGTCACGTTCACAACTGACGTCTGACTGCCTTCTATCTTGCAAACTGATCTCCGCGCCATCTGATGGCTGACCGACGAACTTCCAAATCAGTCCTCTCTCCTTATAACCGGGTATTTCAAAATTCATAGTTGTATTTTCATTCTTGCATATGTAAATTTTTTCCCAAATTGTGAGTTCCTTCGGTTTTTCCAATTGTTTAAGTAATTTTGTTTTGGTTTCTATTCTATGTTTTTCTGACCAGGCATGTGCAGCTATTGCAGATTTTTCTGTTTCTCCATTTTTAACATTTCTGAGGTGTTCCTTTAATCTTGTATTTAGATTCCTTTTTGTTTTTCCTATGTATATCTTTTCACAATCTTTACAATTAATTTGATAAATTCCCGATTTTTTGCAGTCTTCAATCTTTTCATTTTTGTTGGTTTTTATTAAATTAACTAAGCTGTAATCATTTTTCGGTGCTAATTTAATGTTGAATTTGTTGAAGATTTTTTGAAACTTGTCAAATACTAAAGGATGGTATGTGAACTTCTTGAATTTTTTACCAATATTTTTATCTGTCTGAAGAGTACTTTCATTAATCATTTTTTGTTCTTTAAATTTATTTATTTTCTTGTGTATCATCTTCTCTTGAAAACCATTATCCTTCGCAATTTTTATGATGTTTTCTTTATTTTTATTGTAATTATCTTTGCTTATGGGGACGTTCACAAGTCTATGTGTTAAACTATTAAATACTGCCTGTTTGTGTGAAAAATGGTTAAATCCAGTATCTTTTATATAATTGTCAATGTGAGTTTCTTTTCTGTAGATTCCAAATTCTATTTTCTTTTTTTCCTCATTCCTAATCAATTTAAGGTCTAAAAATGGTATTTCATGATTATTTTCTACTTCCATTGTAAATTTGATTGTTTTATTTTGAATATTTAACAGTTTAATGGCATCTTCTAATTGTTTCTGTTTTACTATTGCTATGATATCATCTACATATCTTCTCCAAAATTTTAACATCAAAGGGTGTGCTTTGGTTACATGACATTCAAAGTTCCCCATAAACATATTTGCTAAGAATGGTGATAATGGTTTTCCCATTGCAAGTCCTGATTTTTGTCTAAAGTACTTTCCTCTAAAAGTGAAGAACATTTGATTTAAACATAATTTTGTTAATTTTATGTATTTTTTAACGCTATCATCATCTAATTTGTTTCCTTTCAACATTCCAAGATAATCAAATTCAACTGTTCTAATTTTATTCTTATTGTAATTCCGTCAAAGACCAAGTTTCATTTCCATATGACAAAATATTCTGTATTATGCTCTTATAAATTTTCATTTTACTTTCCTCTATAATATTTTTGTTCCAAATTATTCCATGTAATGTTTTAGTTGCATTTTTAGCCATTGCAATTTTAGTTTGTACATCTCTTTCACGTGTACATAAACATGTATAATTATTAACCCAAGATATTAAAAAATTTCACATTTTTTTTTATCCTCCATGTTTCGAGTATGAGGTCATCCACACCCTTTCCCAAACTCATATATTCTGTTTTCTGTAAATTTATATTCAGTCCCCATTTTGTATATTCTTGCATTAGTTTATTTATCATATATTTCATATCATCTTTATCCCCTGCAAAAATTATTTGATCATCTGCAAACAATAACGAATGTAATATTTATCCTCCTGTAGGAATACCCATGTCAGAACATTTTTTATACCATAAATTAAGAACCTGGTCTAGATAAATGTTAAAAAGAATTGGCAATAAACTGCATCTCTGCTAAGGCCTTTATTCACTGTGAATTCCTCTGTTAATTTCTTCTGTATTTTTACTTTAGCTTTTATATTACTATAGATCCTCCTAACAATATTAATCCATTTATCTTGTATACAGTATTTATATTTCTCATTGCTGTCCATAACAATTGTCAAGGTACTATCATATGCCATCTTAAGTCAATGAAGGTCATATGTAGTTAATAAGAATCAAATGAATTGTGAATTCTTCTTATCTCATACATCTATGCTTTTTTTTAACACAGAACTGCAGTATCAGAAAAAACATCTTTTCCATCTTCAGCTGTTTTTTTTCCAGTATTCATTTTTTGCTCTTCTCACTTCCGCCTTATGTTGTAAGGTGATATATTCATTTCGAGATGTTTTTGAGTGATCTGATAACAATTTCATCCGTGCTTTCTTGTTTTTCTTCTACTAATTTTTTAATATTGTGATTAAACCATTCATTATTTAGTTTTAATTCTATATCCCAAGTGCTTCTGAAGCTGCTGAATGTATTCTTTCCGTTAATTGATCATACATTTCTACTGCAGATTTATTAAATTTAAATTAAGTTTTTGTTTAATCTTGTTTGAAAAAGATATTTTATATCCTCATCATAGAGTAAACTTACTTTATATCTTTGTTCATTCAAAAAGGGTTGTATTTATTCTGTCTTCCATTACTTCAATATTTTGTTTTTTCCTACTTGTTAATATGAATTTTCCTAAAAGCATATAATGATCACTTCCACAATCTGGTTTTCTATACACTCTAACATCTTTCACTATCATATCACGTTTTTGTTTCACAATTATATACTGTAATCAATTATTGATTTGAGACTTTTTGTTGGCTGTTCCCACGTGTATTTATATATTTCCCGATGTTGGAAGAAACTATTCATTATCATATAGCCACATTGTTTACATAAACTTATCAATCTATCTCCATTCTCATTTTCCACTTTTTCCCCAAATGGTCCAATCACTTCATCTTTCATTCTACTTCCTACTCGACTATTAAAATCCCCTGTTATTATTACTTCTTGATGTTTTGGGTATGGCACAAAAAGTGGACATCCGAATTTCAAGATAATTTTGGTTTTAAAATGAAGCATAGGAACGTGGAAGATGAAAACATGGAAAAAATTTGCGGATCATTCAGAAACAAAGCAGTAAAATAACCATTTATAAAGCACTATTCCCTATATTACCTGAAGTAAGTGGCTGCCATTGTGGTTGTGACATCAGATTCAATATTCAGATGTTAGTCCAGAGTGAAAACATGTTTTCTTCAATAGAGATGTGAAAATAGAATAAATATTTTATTGTAATAAAAGTGCACTGCTGTATTTCCAAAATTACATAGCAAAGATTTTGAAATTTAATAAAAATCACATCCTCAAGTAGAGGAAAAAATGGTTCAACTGAATCGATTTTTGATAATAATCAATGTGTCATCGTACGTATTTCTCGAAAATGAATAACGGAAAATTAGCCCTTAGAAAATATTCAATAAATAGAGCCACTTATTTATAACATAATCTTCAAAATTTGTAATATAATTTATTAGAATACATGTATAATAACCTAAAAGCTAACCTAACTTATTTAAATTACTCTAACTTGTGAAAGTAAAAAATAGAATGGCATTTAGACAATATTAAATTACAGGTATGTAAATAAATTATACTATACATGAAATAAACTAAAAGCTAACGTAACCTAATTATATATAAGAATCAATTACTGTAACCTAGTTTCTTTAGTGATGGTCCACAAATTTTCTTCGTGTTTTCATCTTTGGTGATCCTAAACTTCATTTTATTACCAAATTTATATCGAAAAGGGAATATCTCGCACAGTAAACTAGTGAAATGTGTATTTTGTAGTGCTTATAAAATGTTATTTTAGTGCTTTATTTCTGGATGGTCCGCAAATTTTTTTTTTGTGTTTTCATGTTTAGTGGTCCTAAGCTTCATTTTGAAACCAAAATTATCTCGAAATTTGGATATCCACTTTTTGTGCCGTAACTGATGTTTCTTTTTTTTAATTTTCTCTAAAATTTCTGACAGTTTGTCAAAAAGTTCATTTTTTTTCTATGGTTAATGAATCCTCTTTTATGGCATATACTCCTATTATTATAAGTTCTATCCCAAAAAGTTTGAGATTTAATTTAATAATTCTTTCAGCAATTTTTTCCCAAGACTCTATATTTTTCTTAACTTATTTTTTAACAAAATGGATATACCTCTTTTTTGCTCCTAATTTTTCCTGTCCTTTCCCTTTCTTTTTTGTCTCTGAGAGCACAATAATATCTGCATTCATTGCTGTAAGCTGTAATCTCATCTATTACTTCTTGTTCTTTAGTATTAAACCTTGAACATTCCATGTGCCAATAGCAAAGGTCCGTTTTTGTAGCTTAAGTCTGTTATATTTAAATCCATCTGGCAGACATATTTTACTGAAGTATGTAGCGGACTACTTTTTTCCAGGGCCAGTTTGCCAGCCTGACGCCTAACCCCCAGACATGAAGGACCTGGGTTTTTTTTAGGGTTTGCTCCCTTAGCTGACAGGTCTCAGTTTTAAGGCGCTGAGAACTTGCCTTTCGTCCCATCCTGTTAGCAACAGTCTATTATGACTGCAATCAGGGAGCACAATGAGAACGGAGAATTAGGACTTGTTGGCAGAGCTGCTAAAAGAGTTGCAGTGGCATTACTCAAGATTTATTACGGTATACATAGTCGGCATCTGTATCCTTCTCGAGGCTGTACCAACCATTTGTCCCCCCACTTTGGATTCTATTGCAAATTACTGTGTAGAAAAATATCTACAAATTATTGTAAGGCTGAACTTTAGATTAGGGAGTTCTATGATTATCAATACATTCTTATGCCACTATTGCACTACATACTTTTACCATTTATAATATTTTGTACTATTTTAAATATTTTACAATGATTCTTAATACATTAAATTAAATATTTATTTATATATGCAATGTGTGCTTTTTATCCCTCAATGAAACTTTATAGAATTACAGTGCACATGCTTAATGTAATTTCCATAAGATGGCATGACATGTCTGTGAAATTGGTGTGACCAATATTTGCAATTAATTCCAAACTATATTTCAAGAAATGGTTGCAAAACATTTAAAATAGTACGAAATGTTAGTAAAGGTGGAAGAAGTACATAGAGCGGCAGTGTTATAACAATATTTCTTCTTCCTCTACGCATGAAAGCTGACAGCTTGTTGCATGTTCATTCACTTCAGGTCTGGGATATGGTAATATCATATCATAGTTGTGGTCTTCCTAAAGGTTTTTTCTGCTGAGGTGCCCAGTCACGTACTTTCTTCACTATTCTACTCTTCTACATTCTATCTATGTGATCATTCAAAATTAGTCTTTGATGAATGATCCAGAGGTTTGTAGGTTCAATTTCACATTCTCTCCTACGATGATTATATTATCTGTGCCCCCGTAAAATATGCAAACTAAAGTCACTTCGTTTTCTGCCTCAGCAAATCATTTTCCTCCCTGCATTCCTATCTCTCTCTCTCTCTCTCTCTCTTCTCTCTCTCTCTCTCTCTCTTGCACTTGCACTCCAGTGTTGTCAACTCAACTCCAACCTTGCATTATTCAATATTCAAGAGCCATGACACTGGGGGAAGTTTGGCAACATCCCTACTTGATAAGTTACCATGGCTGCTGTTTGACGTAGTGGGAGGGGAGTGTGGTGAAATGGTGTGAGTATAGACGTATACTTTTCTAAGAACGATGTCAGCGCTATAGGGGCACAGATCCATTGGTCTGAGTATAGTATGGAAAATCAAGGGGAAGTTAATCTAAAGTTGAGCCAATTTATTTTGATAAGTTAGAAAGAGGGAAGTTGGTGTACGTCCATTTCTTATAAATGTTTGAAAATTTTTGTTCATACTGATTTCACTTATATATCTTGCCACCTGGTGGCAGTTACATTAGGTGTCTGCCCATGCGCACTATGATTCTGTTAAACTTAATAATTCATTGAGTAAGTGTACGTCAAATACTGAATATATTGTATAAGCATGTAAATAACAATCTTAGGAATATGGATTTTTTTTGGGAAAAAGTTTAGTTTATTTTAACCAAGATTTTTTCTAAGTTCTACACAATTATAGTGCACATGTCCACTGCTCTTGCAGTGAACTGGAGCTTGTATGGCGCAGCTGTGTCTTTTGTATATATATTTATCATATTTATATTGTCATTTAAAAAGGTTATTTCTATCTCCTCTTTTAATTAATTTTTTTGCAATAAATAAAAAATATATATATATATAACAGGCTTCCAATATAAACTCGGACCGGCCTCACGGGGTTTCACCCGTCAGGCGGCGCTCTCTTCTCGTCCGCATTTCACTCTGCCAGCCGCTCGTCCTTGAACTATCGTTTGACAAGATGGGATGTCAGCTGACATTAGAGCAGCGCATTTATGTGTGTAAATGTTATTATAAATACGAATCAGCTCGTCGCGTTCGCGAGGAATTTATTCGAAACTTCCCTGGACAATTACCTCCTTCCAGATCGACAATCCATGATCTTGTGACTAAATTTGAGACCACTGGTTCAGTACAAAATAAGAAACACATGCAAAGGCGTACGGTTCTCACCAAAGAAAAATTAGACGAAATTGGCGAAAATTTGGAACGTTCACCACAAAAATCATTACCGAAATTAGCACAAGTTGGGATTTCAGTATCTTCTGCACATACAGCAACAAAATTGTTAAAACTCAAACCGCACACATTGGAAGAACTGAAGAACAACATAAGAAATTAAATCAGAAACTTGACAGTGCCCAAACTACAGCGTGTCAATCTAAATGTGTTTACTCGGTATAATGCCTGTTTAACTGTGGGAGGACAACATTTGCAGCATTTTCTATAAGGTAAGAAACAGTTCAAGGACGGGTGGCAGGCAGGGTGAATTGCGGGAGGAAGAGACAGCACTGCATGCCGGGTGAAACTCCGTAAGGCCGGTCCGGTTTTATATTGGAAGCCCTGTGTGTATATATATAGACTATATATTTTTTTTTACTTTTTTATCAATAAATATACACATATATTATTTTAGTCTGGACATCTTACCTCAATATTAATGTTGATTTGTTCTTGGACATGTTTCAAAACAATTCTGTTTTATCGTCAGCTTTCCCAGACTTTCCCAGTCTGGGAAAGCTGACGATAAAACAGAATTGTTTTGAAACATGTCCAAGAACAAATCAACATTAATATTGAGGTAAGATGTCCAGACTAAAAATAATATAATTAAAATAACCTCAAAATATAACTTCCTAAAATTAAATATTAAATATACACATATTACCACATTTTACAACATAATTTGCCTCTTTTTTTAAATTTTTTAATGTATGGAAATAATAATTTGCACTATAATCCTCTTAGTTTTTTCCTTTAATATAAAAATCAGGCCATTTGGTCTATTGTAATCATCCCTAAAAATATTATCTATTTACAGAATGTGGTGTCAAGTTTAATACAGTTAAAAAACAAAACAAATTTTAATTTCAGTTAATATGATGAACTATGGAACGTAAAAGATCACATTATAAACGTCGAGCAAAACAGAAGATTGAAGATAAAGATACCACACAAGGTAAGAATTATATGTATTGAAACTGTAGTTTAATTTCATCATCAACATGACAACCCCATATGTGCCTTGGTCTTACCAATCTTCTCTTCAAAGCCACAGTTCCCCAATTCTTAACTTCTATTTTCCTGAAGTCATTCAATATACATCCTCTCATCTCAGTCTTGGTCTACCAATTTTTTTTGTTTTTTTTTTCACTTCTTTCCGCTTCTCAATCATTCATTCTGACTAAATGTCCAGCCCGTTCCAACCTTTCAATATAATAATATCTGGTTCATTGTATTTTGTATAGTTCACAGATCTCTTTCTTCATATTCCAACTTCCTTAACAGAGCCAAGAATTTGTTTAAGGTTCTTTCTTTCGGTTTATTTACTTATTTATTTTTTCCAGTGCCACCAGATTGTCTTTAGGCCTACAACATTTCTGGTTTTCTCTTCTGATATTGGCAGAATCATTACTCACTTCTGAGGTTAGGGTGCTTGGAAGGTGGAATTATGTAACCCCGATGATATGATGGATGATAAATGATCATGAAGCACCAAGATAGGCCTTAATCCTAAACTTATCATAAATTTCAGAACCTGGGTGACCACAGGAATAATTCCCTTCAAGGTAAAATTCCCATGATCTGACTGGAAATCAAACCCAGGACCTCATGAACTGTTTTTGTTATTGTAGCATAAAAACTAAACTAAACTTCATGGTGTGATAGTCCTAGAAAGCACTTGATCTACTAGCCATCTGCTGGCCTCACATCCACATGTCTTGATCACAGAGATTGACTATCATCTAACCAGTATAGAGGTGACATGAGGTCAGGATGTCAGGTCCCCAGCTGTTAATAGCAGGTTTTCTCAACCTGGATCTGGTAGTTATTTATTAATCCCCATTTGTCCCACTTCAGGACATGGGTGCTTTCCTAGTGGCAAGTTACTTAACTATTACTTCCCTACATATGTCAGTGAGGGAGATGTGGTTAGAATATCACCTTGAGGTGACATCTAGTAGAAACCTAAGGTAATACGCGGATGGATGAAGGTCAGTTAAATTTTGCACGAAAGTATTTTTATTCAGACTTGAGTTACATTGCTTAAAATCCTTTCTGGAGGACTTGATCCTTGGATTTTTCCATCCTAAAAATCCATCAACCCGGGCTGGATTTGAATCTGTGACCCTTAAGACTAGTCTCTGTCCACAGAAAATGTAGAGAAATTTGCGCATCATGTTTGTGGGGATAGGGTGGAGCCTAAGAATGCATGTGCTTTACTTTTCAAGTCAGTCAGTCTGAAGGTTACAATCCCTCCGAGTTCTGCATAAGAATTCCGTTGTGAGGATTCAACAATGCTTAAAAAATCTTAAAGCTTACCAGTGTTTAGAAATATTGGTAAAATTAATATACTATTATGTTAAATTTCAATACACATTTTTTTATTTTGTATGGTATTAACACAATAAGAAAATAAAGAGTTGAAATGGCAAAACTGTTAGGATTTTTTCATGCAACGTCTTGAAAAACTTGAAAAAAAAAAATTGGCACAGAAATTAACAAATACTAATAATATTTGAAGAAAGAAAAATGAAAGAGATTATTTAGAACAAAAACTGTCGAATATTAAATATTATGTAGGCCTAGTCCACCGCTGTGGTCTCAAGGTAGTGTGCTGCCTCATCATGCAGTGGGCCTGGGTTCCATTCCCAGTCGGGACAGGCTCCTTCCGGTGATTTTCCTCACTTAAAAGACAAATGTCAGGAAGCTTAGGGCCCAACAGTCCCCGAAAATCATCTGGCCATCATTGTCATCCTTATAATTATCATCCTTCACCGGTGTGATTGCAGTGAAAGACCTGCCCTCGGGCAGAATTACAATGGATGAATGGATGTAGTAATAGGAAACAAAATCATAGAACAGGTGAACCATCTCAATTATCTAGGATGTGACATTTCATTTAATTATGATAATGATATAACTAATAAAATAGCAAAATTCCAGGGAATATATGGTACGATAAAACGATCACTAAATAATAAAACAAGAGAGACCCAATTGAAATGTTATAAAACATTGGCAGTACTGGTACTGCTCTATGGATCAGAAGCCTGGATACATAAAAAACAAGATCTAAGTAGGATAACGGCGGCAGAAATGAAATTTTTGAGATCTGTTAAAGGGTGCACTAAGGAAGACAGAATCAAGAACACAGAAATAAGACAGGAACTTGAAATATTTGCAATAACTGATAAAATAGATACATATAGACAAAAATGGAAGCAACACATAGACAGAATGAATGAAGATAGATATCCAAAACAAATAACAAAATACAAACCTAAAGGCACCCGACATGTGGGCAGACCTAGAAAGAGATGGGCTGAAGTCGGAACGGGCCAACAGACCTAATCCATGAATGCAGATAATGATGAATGGATGTAGACCTATTATGAGCATAAATTATTTTTATTTTTTAATGTGATTTAGAATAAGTCTGAATAATAATAATAATAACAATAATTTGCATTTTTTTTGCAATTACAATATTATTTTTAAATGTGTTTCATATTATATCTTGTCTAAATTTAAACGAAGCAGAAGGTTTGGTGTTTACTTACCTGAGCCATCCTAAGAACCATTCATGGCACCCACTCCAATTAATTGAATTTAAGTTTTTTATTTTTATTTCTATAGTATCTGAAAATGTAATCAAAATCCGTTTTCATGTGATGGAGAAAATAAAATTAAGTCATGAAAATTCACAATTACCGAACATCATACAATATCCCGAATCTGGCCAACTTATCGACAGGTACAGCAATGCAGTTATTCAAAACGACAGTGGCACCAGTTATTACATATGGAATAGAGATAATTTGGGAAAAACTTAAGATCGGAGATCTGATAAGAATCGAAAAAGTGAAAGCAATGTTCATGAAACGGATCCTGAGAATAGGAAAAACAGCGCCATCTCGTTTTGCTTATGAACTCATGAGAGAGACCTACTTCATAGAGGACATAAGAACCCAATTCTATCTACAATCCACAGAACCATACCAGAAATTCATAAGCATCAGAAATAGGAAGAAGAAGGAAATAGACATAGATTTCTACACCACAACTGCCATGCTGGACGACAGATGGACCAGAGAGTGCAACCCCCAGAGACACGTCACAACACGACTCGCAGTACACGGATTTCACAACAAGATATGTACAAACAGAAAGAAATTCCACGAGCCGACCGAAGAATGCAAGTGTGTGTTGTGTGGACAGAGATGCGGCAAATACCACATCATAACATGTGCGAAAAGGACAAAACCCATTACAGACTACAGCAAAGACTAAACCACCACTAATGCTCAACCTGAGTGCACATTTATTACTATTATTAAAATTCACAATTAAACAAAAATGAAAAAAAAAATCTTGAAAACTTTCACTTTTTTGCAAATTTATTTTTCAAACAAGATCAAATCGATTTCAATGAAATTTTCAATTGCTAAAAATTATTTTTAATGTACATTTTTGTAATGCCTCACACAAAAAAGTTTTTTTTAAATTTTTAATATACTATAAAATTATAATTTCTGTGAAACACAAAAGCACATGAACTGAGTTTTATACTGATTTATATAGATTTTGAGAAAATTGTCTCCACTTATTTTAAAATACAATAGGAAGTAACATTAAGAGGTTTGTTTAATAATTAAGACATTTTGTCTGTACATTTTTACCTCTTATGGTTGTTTTCGTCAAACACATGTTTCAAGACTTCTGAGTCCCATCATCAGCGATTACAGACTCAATTGCTGACGATGGGACTCAGAAGTCTTGAATATGTCCGACAAAAATAATCATAAGAGGTAAGAATGTACAGACAAAATGTCTTAATTATTGTCTCCACTTGTTTCGCTGTTAGATTTTTTAAAATTATCGTACAATCAAGATTGTGACCCCCTCCTCCCAAAAAAAAAATTGAGAACAATCTTGCATTCTCCTGAATGCAAGACTGTGCCAGCTTTCCGATTAGACATCTTTCTCGCTTGAAACTCTACAGCGAAGTAAAGTAAAGTCACGTGATCTGTTCTCCCTCCAGCACTTCATACTGTGACCTCATTGACCAATGCATTTGGCAGATGGCTTATTTCGAACAACTTTCTGTACATTTTCCGCGGACGGAGATTAGATGTAAGGAACTTAACCACTAGAACAACGTGGCTGACCTGCTAGTTACTGTTGCTACTCAAATCTGTCACAGTGCAGGGTGGGCACTGGGCCTATACTGGTTGAAACTCCATGTGATTACTTCCCCCATGGGGGTTTGAACCAGCACAAGTTCCATAGCTCTGCACCAAGACATGATGCCTTAAACTGCTCAGCTATGGTGCAGGAAATTTATTGTAGTCAGTTTTTAAAAATCCAAACCCATGTCTTTTTTTTTAATTTAATTTTTTTAAATTCTCGAAATTTAAAAGTCATTCTAAATTGTATTAAAATAATTTCATGTTTTAGAATAAAAATCAGTGCACTGTTGGTTATAGTAGTAGTAGTATTCAAATGTTCTGAAGCTCTTGATTTGTCGTCATTCGCTTGCGGACTTCCCAATAATATTCAGCCATTTGGAATGGTGTTCCAACTATTTTCTGAAGATCTGCGCAGAACATCAAGTGATCCTTGTTCATTATCGTATTTGTGTCCTTGCATACAATGCAGTGTGGAGAGTCTAGTAGCTTAATTTTATGTAGATGTGCTGCCAAGCAAACATGACCAGTTTGAAGACGAAATGATGCAACTGCAATTGATCGGGGGCTGTTTGGTATTGTATTTGGTTCTAGTAACGTTTTCCATATCTTGGTTTCACATTGGATTTTGTTTTGTTAGGCTATATGGAATTTTATTTTCATTTTGGTGTAGAGTTGTACTGATTTGTAAGATAGGTAATTGATCTTACTCTGTTGAATGAGTGTACCTTGTTTATGCAAGCATTATCTTCCACGCCACAATGTGCTGGAATCCATTGTAGAACAACATTTTTGTTTAGATTGTTTAACATCCTGATGTAATTTTTGGCTTCTATTATTCTATGGTCTTGGATGGTCTGGTTGTGTGTTAGTGCCATTATGGCTGAGCTAGAGTCAGAAAGTATTACAGCATTTTGGAAGGAATTGATATGAAGAAACAATTTTTGTAGGGCTGTAAGTATTGCTTGTAGTTCACCATCATAATGTGTTGTATATTTCCCAAGAGAGATGTAAAATGAGAAGGGTTTACACATTATTCCTGCTCCTACTGCTGCTTCACTATTCATTAACGACCCATCTGAAGCCACATTTGTTCTGGATATCTGATGTTAATTGTTTCATTACTATTGATCTCTTCTGTCAGGTTTAATTAATAGTTTTGATGCTGCCAAATTCGAGAGGGGATATTGAAGTTATAAGTTTTTGTGCCATCTGTCATATTTCATATTTCTCTTTAATCTGTAATATTTTTTGGATGAATCCTACTTGAGTTTTTAGATGTCTATTTTGATTTATATTCCAGTAGTTCTGATATGAAGTCTTCTTAGTTTTTCATACAACAATATTCCTTTTTCTTCAATATCATACTGTATTGGTCTATTGTTGGTTAAGATTTGCATTGCTAGTATTGGTGTTGTTTTAACACCACCAGTAATTATTCTCAAAGCTTGATTTTGGACTTTTTCCAATTTGTTCACATGTTCAGATCCATAATGTAAAACTGGCTTTATATAAGACTTGTATGTCTGGTTTAAAGTTGATCATGAGCAACCCCATTTTGTGGCAGTAAGTCTCTTCAAAAGTTTCTATCGTTTTTTTGCTGATACAGAAACTTTTTCAGTATGAGTTTTCCAAGTTAATGTCTTGTCCAGGTAGATTCCTAAATATTTAGCTTCATTCATTTATTGTATGGGTGTGTTTTTCAATGAAACTTTAATCTGTGGAACTTTATGTTTTAAGGTAAACACCTGGAAATATGATTTTGCTGGGTTTATGGTTATTCAATTTTCTTCACACCGTATTGACAGGTCTTCTATGCTTTATTCATTTCTCTTGATAATTTTGATTCATCTTTATATTTTGTTGAGGTCCATATTACTAGGTCGTTTGCAAAGAGAGCACAATTAATGTTTTTATTCTGTAGAAGTTTTTGGGGTAAATCATTGATCATAATGTTGAAAAGGATTGTACTTAGAGCTGATCCTTGTGGGAAACCATTTTGAATTTGTTTGAATTTTGAAGTAATTCTCGTTATATTTGGTACTTATAATTCTTTTGTTAAGAAAGCTTTGGAACCATCTAAGCATAGTTCATCATTTTTTGGAGTAATTTTTTACACCAAATTGAATCATATGCACTTTTGAAATCGATGAATACTGCTAATGTTGTTTTTGATTTGTCTTGTGCATCTTTGATTTCCTGGCTAAGCAATGCAACTCGTGTGGTAGAATGGAATTTTCTGAATCCTGCCTGTAGAGGAGTTATTAGTTGCTGTTTTTCTATAAACTATTTAATCTTGCATATATAATTTTTCCATGGTTTTGGCTAAGATACTTGTAAGGGCAATTGGTCGGTAGCTATCTATTCTTACTGGATCTTTGTTTGGTTTTAATATAGGTATAATGATTGCTTTCCTCCAACTATCTGGTACACCAGTTTTCCAAATCAAATTGAAGAGATTTAAGATAGCATTCAGTGCTTTTCTTCCTAAGTGTTTGATAAATTTAGACATTATTTTATCAGTTCCTGGACTTTTTTTGCATTTTAAACCTTTAATTGCTTCTTTGAGTTCTTCTATGGAGAAATTTAACTGTTGGTTATTAAGCAATATTTTAACAGGATGCTAGCCTTGCTAGAGTTTTCTTTCTCCCTTAGTAGGTTGCTTGCTTCACAATAAAATAGCTCTGTTGAAAAAGACAGGACTCGATCCTATACGAGGATTAAGAAGGATAAAAATCAAATTTACTGTGTGTATACAAATTTATTATTGATATATTTAGGAAATAACACTATGAAGTTTTATTTACTAATCATTAAATGAATTAGATTTTACACCTCATTCCTCATATATTTTGTATAAAATAAATTGATTAAAAATGTATTATTTTCATATCAGTATAATTGTAATATGAACAGTCTAGCCTTAGCCTCCCTCATGACAGTTGTCTAATTTTTCCATTCTTTTGTTAGGTCGTTTTCCATGATCAGTCCTGCTATGTAATTTTTACAAAATTGAGTCATCAGCTCCACATTTCAACTCCCAACCTGAAAGACCAGGGACATTTCTATTAAATTATTGTAAATCAATGGTAAAGAGACAAATTTTTGCCTGAACCGGGAATCGAACCCCGAATCTTTAGCTTTCCGTGCTAATGCTCAGACCACTAAGCTAATCCAGGCTCCATTCCCATCCAAGCAAGAATCCTTCCTTTACCTTACTCTACTGGTCCTACATTCAATTGCAATGAATCATCATTCACAATAGCTTTAGCTTCTCAATATTAATTTAATAAATAACGCTATAGCTGTGTGGAGTCCCTTCATGTCTTCTTCAGGTAGAAGCCATTCATTGTGTATTTGTGAATGATGATTCATTGCAATTGAATGTAGGACCAGTACAGTAAGGTAAAGGAAGGATTCTTGCTTGGATGGGAATGGAGCCTGGATTAGCTCGGTGGTCTGAGCATTAGCACGGCAAGCTAAAGGTTCGGGGTTCGATTCCCGGTTCAGGCAAAAATTTTTCTCTTTACCATTGATTTACAATAATTTAATTGTGTTTATTAATGTACTTATTTCTATCATAGTAATAGCTTTAGCTTCTCAATATTAATTTAACATTTCTATTAGGTTATCATACCTTAACTGAATGTGTCTTGATTTTAGGCATCAGACACTCCTCCTCACACTTCTCCTTATTGGGAATAGGATTTGTTGGTTATGTTAACAGATAACTGCAACTGTAGCATTATTTGGGATTTAGTGATTGTACCTATTCGACATCAGTGCAGTCCCCATGGCTAAAAACCAACCATTTACTATCCATGGGACTGGTTACTAAAGAGGACCATTTCTATCACCTACCCTATAGCTATGGGTTGTGAAAAAGTTAAAAATTTAGTTAAACTGCACATATTTCTTTATAAAACCCATGAATTGGCTTTGTTCAGAAGGGAAGAAAAACCATGGGTCCCATGTTATAGATTTGCACACACAAATAAACTGAAGCTGAAAAAGTGACTTAGGAAAATTTCTTGACTCTGTCACATCCATATTTGAATTTTAACCGTAGTCAGAGTTAAATGTGGGAAATAACATTATGAGGTTCTTAATCAAGAAGAATGAGTCATTTTTTACACCTTACCTCATAGTTTATGTTTTCTTAAACATGGGAACTGCAGTTTCCAACATTATGACTACTGAATTTTCGTTGGAATCTCCATCTATAACGTTGTTATCTGGTGTTGATTTGATCAGCTATTGCAGCACATAGTTTGTTGGAGAGTCGTAAAATTGAAAAAAAAGAGGCCAAACTTCTAAAACATTTCGAAAAACGTTTAGAATTGACAGTTTGGGAGAAGATATATATTCAGAAGAACAAATTTAAATCCATGAATTTTGAAATTTCTGACAAATGGGACCTGATCTCGAAGTTCTTCAAATCAACACCAGATGGCAAGGTTATAGATGGAGATTCCAATGAAAATCCGGTAGTCATAATGTTGGTTGAAAATGGAAGGGCTATGATAATAAATAACATTGTTTTTTGTTCAGAAGTTGTATATTTATGTACAATCTTAATCAGACACTTTTCCTCTATCATATCACGTATATAACACCTCTAATTTCAACCGATTGTAATATTTATGCAAGCATTTTGCTGCAAAAGTGTATTGTAAATGTCAGTGAGTCACATATGGAGTTGCTCTATACTAGCAGAGGTAACCAAAGTTTTGTTGGTATAATATGTAAATATGCTTGTAATATTTGTAGTGCTGTGTTTTTACAGAAGTCACTCCGCCGAGATGCATGGTTCCACAGACTCACAGCACTCCTACTGCAGTCATAGAGATTAGCTCTGAGTCAGAGAGTGAAGACACTCCTGATAATGATATGTGTTTCACTCAGGACCAGGGGGAAGTTCAATGGGATTACAGCAACACACCTGTAGGCAAAGATAAGAAAAAAAGTAAGTACATACATTTTCTATCTTTTATATTAATTATTATTTGATTAGTCTTGTGGTCAGAGCTTCCTGCTACAGTTCATGAGGTCCTGGTCAGACCATAGAAATTTTTCCTTAAAGGGAATGGTTCAGCTAGCATTAATGATAACCTGTGAATCTTGAAACGGACCACAAGTAAGTAACCATACTCTCAATAGTTAACATTTGTAGCCAACATCCACTATAGCAAAATGTTTATGTGCAACATTCTTATGAAACAGTTGCACTAAATATTTTTTTCTATTTCTACTAATATTTCCTACTATTTTAAATATTTTGGAATGATTCTTAGAACATTGTTTACAATTCTAAAATATGCATCGTCCGATGCCATAACCAAGCAGTTTAAGGCATGATGTCTTGCTGCAGAGGTACGTGACTTGGTCTGGTTAGATCCCCAAGGGGAAAGAAATTTTTTCATGGAATTTCGGCAAATGGGGACCAGTGCCCAACCAGCATCAAGAGGAATTTTGAGTAACTACAATAAGTAGCGGCTCCTGATTGAGAAAATCAGCTGTAATGGCCAGTGAACCCGACATGCTGACCGTATGTCAACCCCATAGTGGCTAGATGATCATCCACCTCTGTGATTAACACATGTGGATGTGAGGCCAGCAGCCGCTGGAAGGCCAATAGTTTTCTAGGCCTGTTCTATCATGGAGTTGGAGTTAATAATAAACAATAAAGAGGATTTTAAACTCTGGATCACATATTTTTTGAATTCATATTAACTTTTTAGGAATTAACACTATGAGGTAGTACTGTATTTATTAAAGTAAAATTTTATCACCTCAGCACATATTCTTCTTCTTATTAGACCAATTTTGTGACCTTCTTCGGTTACGGTTTAAATTTAAATGCTTCTATTAATAAAAAAGGTATATCTTCTGATAAGGCAAAGGTTTTGGCATTAGAAACTATACACACAAATTACCCTTCGAACACACATCTATACAGATAGATCTCTCTTAGATGAGAGTGGAGCAGGGGCAATTCTTCTCCTTTTATAAACATGCTGGAAGAAATGCTACTAATTTTGATGGAAAATTGAAGCTATTAATATCTCACTTAACATTTTTAATTGGCTACAACATTGCAAAAATATTGTCATTCTATCAGATTCCAAAGTTGCGATTCAGGCCATAGCATTAACCATGTATCCAAAAATGGGAAAAATATTAGAAATACAAAACATGATTCAGACTATTGAGAAACTTGCTAAACATATCGTCTTGCAATGAATACAAGAGGATGAAAGAGCTGATATACTTGCAAAAAAAGGATGTAAAATTAAGCAGAGAGTAACAAATGCATTTTTTTTATGAATCAATTAAAAGAATTATACAGAAAAAATGTAATGATAATTACAATTCCAATTTAATTGAAAAAGTAGGAAACAGAAATATAAAAATACTGTTTGAAAATCCATCCATAATTCTGGAACTACCACGAAAATATGCAGTTGCAATTCTGAGGCTTACTACAGGACATGACTGCTTAGGAAAACATCTTCATAGAATTGGTGCATTAAAGTCTCCTGAGTGTGTATTGTGTGGAAATGGACAGAGAACATTTAAAAAACTATGCAGCTCTTCAAAATTATCAAGATGTGACAATATTGGAAAACAAGAAGGAGAATAACTTTGTTGTTAATTCCAGGACATTAGCTACATACATCGGGTACGTCCTGTATTTTCATGACCTTTGTTATGTCACCTTGAAGAGAGGCCTCTTGCTCCCTCTGTTGGTACAAACAGAAAATACTGAGGATGAAACCAAAGATGGTTCCAAAACCAGTGTAGGAAGAAGAAGAACATGAGGTGAGGTGATAAAATTTTACTTAAAAAAATTATAGGGTAATTCCAATGGCTAAATGGAGTTCAGCGACTATTTGAGCCTTAAAATTACCCAACATTTCTTACAGGTGAAAAGAAACCTTCACCTATGGTAGTGATCTAATCTGAGTCTGCTGCTTCCAAGCAATCATATTACCTGAGACCATAGCAGGTTAATTTATTGTTTTCCTTAAGGTTTGTTATTTATTTATTTATTTGTTTGTTTTTCAGATCCTAAAAAGAGAAAAAAATGTAAAGCTGTGCAGTTTGGTAAGAATGAAAGGAAGATAGTTCTTTCACCCCTTGTAAGAGTCAGGAGAATAAATAACAAGGACAAGCCTAAAGATAACATGAACGAGTGTATACCCGATATAGAAGTTTTTACAAATCTTGTTGAAGAACAAAAAAGTGAGTCATCATTAAGGAGCATATTTTTAAGTGTTAAAAGTTAAGATTGCAGCTTATATAATGAATAATGTCTTCTTTCTCCAATCGACTAAAAATAATGTTTATAAAATTTATATATTTTTTCAATGTTTTTCTGTTGAATCTAGCAATATTAACTCAGTGTTACAAATGTTACTTTTGATTAGGAAAGAAATAATGTTCCAATAAATAAGGTGAATCCAGAGTAATCTTACTTCAAAACTTGTGTTCTATTCATATATTAATGTTGGGAATTTTACATTATGAGGTTTTCTTAATAAAATCAATTGAATTGTGATATATGTTCAGAAAAACCATCTTAGATCCATGAATTTTGAGTTTCCGGTTGAACAAAAGTATATAAAGTACGAGTCTGCTTGCCATGCAGAACTAACAGTTTGTGATTTTTACTTGTGGGGTAACCTGAAAGATAAGGTTTATCAAAAATCCTCACACTAACATAAAACATTACAAATTAAATCAGAAATATTACAATGGGAGAACCCACTCCCATCAGCCAGAATGTGGTTTTCACATACAATGTCTGTATAACCCAGGAAAAACATCTCTTTTAACACGTTATAAGTAGAGTCTGGATTTCTATATAATTATGTATTTTTTCCTCGGTGTGAGAACTTAAAATAGGCTACTAGGACCATTATATTTCATGTTCATGTTACATATTTTTACATGTTCAGGTCAATACTACATATGTTTTTATTATTAATTTCATACATCTCAATGATGGATAAATCATATTTAAAGAGAAAAATTATACGCTCAGACCAGGACTTGAACCCGGGACCCTTGGTTTTCTAGTCCAAGTGCTCTACCATTTGAGCTACCTGAGCAAGTACCGATCTAAACGCAAATCTTTCTCTATATACGTTGTAATTCCCGCCCACCAAATGCTTTGAAGCCTTTGCTTCTATCTTTGGAAATGGCGGCTCCTATATTAAGAAGATATATTTGGGAATTATACATTACATTATAAATGCCAGTACGGCTATTTTCGATGTTTTTATTATTAATTTCATACATCTCAATGATGGATAAATCATATTTAAAGAGAAAAATTATACGATGAGACCGGGACTTGAACCCGGGACCCTTGGTTTTCTAGTCCAAGTGCTCTACCATTTGTGCTACCTGAGCAAGTACCGATCTAAACACAAATCTTTCTCTATATACGTTGTAATTCCCGCCCACCAAATGCTTTGAAGCCTTTGCTTCTATCTTTGCAAATGGCGGCTCCTATATTAAGAAGACATATTTGGGAATTATACATTACATTATAAATGCCAGTACGGCTATTTTCGATGTTTTTATTATTAATTTCATACATCTCAATGATGGATAAATCATATTTAAAGAGAAAAATTATACGCTCAGACCGGGACTTGAACCCGGGACCCTTGGTTTTCTAGTCCAAGTGCTCTACCATTTAAGCTACCTGAGCAAGTACCGATCTAAACGCAAATCTTTCTCTATATACGTTGTAATTCCCGCCCACCAAATGCTTTGAAGCCTTTGCTTCTATCTTTGCAAATGGCGGCTCCTATATTAAGAAGACATATTTGGGAATTATACATTACATTATAAATGACAGTACGGCTATTTTCGATGTTTTTATTATTAATTTCATACATCTCAATGATGGATAAATCATATTTAAAGAGAAAAATTATACGCTCAGACCGGTACTTGAACCCGGGACCCTTGGTTTTCTAGTCCAAGTGCTCTACCATTTGAGCTACCTGAGCAAGTACCGATCTAAACGCAAATCTTTCTCTATATACGTTGTAATTCCCGCCCACCAAATGCTTTGAAGCCTTTGCTTCTATCTTTGCAAATGGCGGCTCCTATATTCTTAATATATGTTGGAGGATCCTCTTTGTTGTGTATTATTTCTATGGGTGTTGAATTTAATAAGTCTTCTACAATTTTCCCTGCATTATTAGATTTGGTATAGCCCCATCGTCGTGAATGGGCATTAAAATCTCCCATTATAATTGTATTTGGGTTTATTGTAATATGTTCAAGATTAGGGGAGTTATTTGGTGGATTATAAATTGAATATATATTGTACTGAGATTTATTTATCCATATGTTAATTTTAATTATTTCAATTTTGTCTACATTGTCCATTTCTTTGATAATTTGAACGGACGAAGTCATATGTTTTCGAATTCCAACTAAAATACCACTACTTATTTGTCGTCCTTTAGGAAGTATGTGAACAGTAAAATCCTGAAGTGGTAATATTGTAACTGTTCCTGTGTGAGATTTGCTTCTTGAATTGTGAATACATCAATTTGGTGGTCAGATAGCATTTTTGTAAGTTCAGTCTTTTTAGCTTGTGATAGTCCTCCAGTATTCCACTGGAGGATTTTGATCAAGTTTGGTTTGGTATATTTGTTTCCTTGAAGAAAGGTCCCCGTCCGGAGATCCGAATGGGAGACTATTTTCCCTCCGGATTTGTATTTCTTTTTCCAAGGCTTCATGTTTGTATTGGAGTACAATAAACTAGTTGTAACCGTTTAGTAGTAGGCACCACATGTGGTGGTTACGTCACCCATAGAGAGAAAGTAGGTATAGGAAGGAAGGAGAAGTGAACCCCTAGGCCAGGGATTATTATTATAACGGGATGCCACGGTGAGTGAGTTTTGCGTATGTGCCACAAGCGGCGCTAGTGTAGAAGTAGCTTAGTGACATCTAATATCATGTACTGGTACTAAACGGAAAAAGAAGAAGAAGAACTATACTACTACAGCACCTCGGGTGTCAGAAATTTTTTTTTTTTTTACGAAACAGGTAAAATGAAAAACAGCGCCATCTGGTGTCAGAACTATGAAGCAGGTAGATGAAAAAACAGCGCCATCTGTTAGCCAAATTTGAAATTACATTGTACAACAGCGCCCCCAAACGTCGAATTATGAAATTACATGTAACCAGCCACTTTTTTTTATTATTTTTATTATATATATATATATATATATACACACACATATATATATATACATATATATATACATACATACATATATATATATATATATATATATATATTTATACATATGCATTTATATTACAGGGAAAATGGAATGGGAAATGATGGAGAATGAAATGTAAAGAAATGTGTTAAATTATATTTATTCATTTCAAATTAAGAAAATGCATTATGAGCTCTTCCACAAACATACATTTGACTTACTCTACACTTCTCTCACACATTTTATGCAATACAGTATACAATATATATAAAAAACATCTGTACAATAATAAATTAATAAACCTATTCTGATTGTTCTAAAATCAAATTGTTAACGACATGAGTTCTGTGCTAAGTTCCAGTTGTAATGTAAACAAACTTGCATAGGATATTACTTCACCGCCATTATCTATTGTGATAACCATGCTGCCACTTCACCTGCCATGACTTAAATGTGAACGGAACTGTCATCAATAGAAACATTGTTTTTAGGCATCATTGTATATTATAGGAAATAAGATAAAATTGTACCAATAATTAGGAACTTACATTTCTTCTTTATTTATTTATGACTAAAAATTATATATACCTTATCCGCTGTTAGAATGATCCGAACATAAACAAATGCTCCACAATTACTGTCATATTGAAGGGGAGCACATGTGTGAAGTATATAATTCATTTTTGAAAAATAAATTATGCACTATAACTCAAATTACATTTGCCACAAATTCATCACACTTATCGAAAGCATATTGCACACACTTCCTTTTTTTACTGGGAGTTACAACCTTACTACGTGTTTTCTTCTTTCCGAGCAATATTATACTTACACATGACACACCGGTAACATCACATGTTAAATTCACTATAACTTTTCCTCGAAGTTCTAGATACTTTTCACTAAAGTTGTGAAATACATTTAAAATAAGTTTTTTTTACCAGTAGTCGAAGGTTTGCCAGACTTTGTTTTACAATTTTAGATGGCAACAGAAGACTCAACACTTTCAGCCATGTTGTTGACTAAAGCATGACTCAAATACATCATCCATATGTACTGAACTATTTTAAGTTGTCATTATTAACTAGATATATTTTAGAATATTTTCTGTGTTTTGAATATTATTATTGTCATTTAAGAAGAATAACAAGTATTTTCAGACGATGTATTTTTAATTTAATGGAGGTGGTAACTACTTTTCCGTATATTTATTGCTTCTACATTGTATGTCGGTGTCAATAACCAATGAAAAGCGAGCAGGTCACATGGTTTTGTTTTGACGAGGATCACTTTAAGAGCAGATAGTATATTGGTCTATGTGCTTACCTAATCCGTTCTTTATGCCTTTTCCATGATGTCAACAAATCTTATTTAAAATTTCATTACGAGCAAAATATATGCCCTATGCTGACTCACCTGTAAATTCTGTTATCACAACCTCAAAGAACTAATGCAGCACAATTTTCACTGAACTGTTTGTAAATAATTTTATTATTATATAGAACCGGCCATTTTAAACAACTGAAATTCCAACGTATTCTGCATGCGTAACAATATAACAATGTTCATATGATTAATTACAATTTTAAAATTTTCCAATATAAATTATATGTGCTAGATAATACTTTTATTTTCTTTATTTCAAGTGTTATAAAGGGAACTATATTTTCTTACATGCTCAAAGATAAAATAGTTATTCGACCAATGAAAACACAGTTACATCTTGTTTTTTTTACATTACAACTGGAACTTAATCGGAAGAGCAGCACTAAAGCAGCAATGTTAAAGCAACGACATTTATATGACCACGAAGGCAGTCAGATGTGTACATGAGCTAGGTGGAATGTGATGTAAACTATGGCTTTATCTCACTTAACTTTAACTTCTTTCCTACACAATTTCTACAAATAATAATTATATCATAAGTAATAGCGTAGTTTATAATACGAGGCTTCAAGTTGAAAATATTAATTCAACAATGTAAAATGATTACATTATAAACAAATTTTGGATGTCATTTTATGTCCAACATGCAATTTTTTTTTTTTTACTTTTCAGTGACGTGGATTTATTTAAAATCTTAGCAGAAATTATGATTTTGTATTAATTGTGATAAAATAATAAGTACTTTTTTATGTCTTCCTCAATGAAAATTTATTTTTATTCCAAAAACTTCATTAAATTTTAAAATCATAAAGCCTTTCAGAACTTATGTTTCATCTTCGGCACGTAATTTGGTACCAAATGCCTTTCAAAACACATTTCGTTTTCTGCTTGAAGATGAAACATGTTTTGAAAGGTCTTCATGATTTCATTTCTTGAATAAAAATCAATTCAAATTCAGGAAGATGGATTAAAACAAGGTACTTATATTATTATTTAAAAATAATTAATACATAACCTCATTGTGTTAACAATAAATGTTAAATACAAAGTATTGAAAATTAAGATCAGTGAACCTAGCTCATAATCAAATGTCAAAATAAAATTGTCCACAATGGGCAATCTGCAACTATTTTGTTTACACAAAAATAATTCCACTCTCAGTTAAATTTACCATAGTTTTTGATGCTAGTCCCTTCGCTGTTATTGAAGTAAGTGAAGAAATAAGTGCTAGTTACCTAACTGTTTAATCAAATAAACTTTAAGTAACAACAACAACTTTAAGTAACAAAAGTATTTCATTCTAGCACTGAATTATTCAGAAAATGCGTCCTTGCATTAATCAAGATTATACAATTACTAAATATGACACATTAATATAATAAGGAATTTAAATATAATTTACTTGTTACACTACGAGAATATTTATTTCTTACAATGTCTTTACATTTATACATGGTAATTTAGTGTAATGAATGTGCAGGCAGATCGAATGGATAATGTTTCCATTAAGCGCAGTGAGAATTTTTTCTAAGTCCCAGGCAGACACCTTGCACATGCACCAACAAATGCAAAGCGGTTTACTCTATGGAATAATGCGATGCAGCCAACATTATACATGCTATTTAACAAACCTTAAAGTTAACCTAATGCAATTTAAGCACTGTAACCTATGAAAGAATGCAATGCCCAAAAATAAATAGTAAGTTCTGAAATTCTAAAGTTCATATTCTATATTGGCTGCACTGTTTATAGAATATTCATTCAAATCAATATGGCTGCCACGTCTTCATGTTACATATATAGTTAAATATCATAGAAAAATATGTTGAAATAATCATTACTTAAAATTGTCAAATTTATTGTAAATAGTGGGAAACAATTTTAAAATATAACCTGTTGGTGCATGTGCATGGTAGGTTTCTACCAGGGACATAGAAAAAATTAGGAAAAACTGCACTTAAACTAGCGTGAAATATTTTCAAAGTCCTATAGAACAACAGTGCGCATGCGCCAGAATTTATAGAGCCAGCAATAACCCACAATCGATTATCATCCTCGATTACTATCAGTCGCTATGAAATTTAAATGACCAATATTTGCAATAAATCCCCAAATATGTTAAAAAATATATTAATAATATTAAAATTACCAAACATTTATTAAAAATGGGTGTACACTTACTTATCACTCCCTAATGCTGATCCAACCAGTGATAACCCAAAACAGCAATAGAAAAATCATAGACTAAGGAATATACTCTGTGGAGAAAATAGCAGTTAGCATCACAATATTGACTAACAGTTCATAATATTGTGATTTGCATATTTAAATAAATACTTCAAAATTGTAAAAATTGTTTGAAAGAGTTTCAAATATTAAATAATGTTAGTAAATACAGAAGAAGAGCTATAGTTTACAACAATATAACTGAAAAATCAAGCGCTAGTAGAAGTGCAGTTGAGCCAAAAATTCTCACTGTGCTTAATGGAAACATCAGCCAATTGAACTATATTGAGGCCATGCGCAGTCCCAGTTAGAAAAGAAAAAGATGGATTGGGACACTGAACAAGAAGTTAATTACATCGCTAGCACTATCGAACTGATTGGTTCATGGGCACGTGGACTAATGTTTTCCAATCATCTCCTGAATAATCTACTTCCCTCAAATCTAGGTTAATGTTATTCTCCCACCTCATTCTTGGTCTACCAACTGGGAGTTTTCCCACTTGTTTTCCTACAAAGAAGCTTCATTGCCCCTCTTTCATTCCCTATTTGTGCCACATATCCTGTTCATTGCAGTCTCCACGAAATGATCCACACACAGCCTTTCTCTCTGGGGACACTTGCAGCAGTCTTATATCTGTCTTCCAGACTGCAAAATCTTAGCCATTTCGAACACCTGAAATTTGTTAAAAGATCATTTGTGTTACAACGTATTAGCATTGAAGTTTTGCAATGAAACTCATAACATATTTTTTACAATTATTAAATATATGTATCCATGTACTCAAATTGTCACATTGAAAGCTTTATATATATTACCAATTTTTAAATATATAATTATTTAAAAATATATATAATTAATTTTAAAATATATCATTACAATATATATAATTAATTTCGAACACCTGAAATTTGTTAAAAGATCATTTGTGTTACAACGTACTAGCATTGAAGTTTTGCAATGGAACTCATAATATATTTTTTACAATTATTAAATATATGTATCCATGTACTCAAATTGTCACATTGAAAGCTTTATATATATTACCAATTTTTAAATATATAATTATTTAAAAATATATTATTAAAATATATATAATTAATTTTAAAATATTTCATTACAATATATATAATTAATTTTAAAATACATCATTACAATTATCTTAAAATTGTTATCTTTTCCCAGCAAATTATCGTTGAAAATAGATTCATCTTAAAAAATGATTAATATATGAATATGAATAACTTTAATATTAACGTATTTTTATACAGGGTGGACCGCTCGAATGGACCTAATTTCAATTGCTTGTTACTGGCAAACGGTTGAAGATAGAAACTTAAAACAACGTTCATAGTACAGAAAAACTCACCAAGTTTTGAATCCTGTCGGTAGATGGCACAAAGATACGTTTCTCGTTCTTAGATTTAATTGTTTGTGAAAATGGCGACTCCGCAGATGAAAGCGCAAGCTGTTTTGTGGTATGCGGAGTTTAAATCAATCATTAGAGTTCAAAGGGAGTTCCGGCGTGTGTTTAACCGTGATGCTCCAACTGCTAGAAGCATAAAGAAGTGGCGTGATACATTATTAGCTACAGGATCTGTGTTGAAGAAGCATGGTGGTGGTCGCAGAGCATCCGATGAAATGGTAGCAAATGTTCAAGCCGCATTTGAGCGAAGCCCCCGGAAGTCATTAAGAAGAGCTTCGCGGGAACTTCAAATACCAAAATCGACATTACAACGGATTGTCCACAAACGCCTCAAACTGCACGCATATAAAGTGCAGTTAGTGCAACGTCTGGAGCCGAATGACATGCCGAAACGAGTGGAATTCGCCAATACGATGCTGGACCGTCTCGGCGCTGATCCTGACTTCATGACCAAGATTTTCTTCTCGGACGAAGCCACTTTCCATTTGTCAGGCAAGGTAAACCGGCATAATGTGCGGATCTGGGGATCGGAGAATCCTCACGCTATTCAAGAGCATGTTCGTGATAGTCCGAAGATGAATGTTTGGTGCAGTTTGTCACATAATAAGGTCATTGGACCGTTTTTCTTCGCCGAGAAAACTGTTCGTGGTACCACATATCTTGACATGCTGGAGCAGTTCTTCCTTCCACAAATTGAACAACTGCAGCCTAACATCGTTTTCCAGCAAGATGGTGCTCCTCCCCACTGGTCCAATGAAGTTCGTACGACTTTGGACAACATTTTCCCTGGCCGTTGGATTGGTAGGGGAGGACCAATCGCGTGGCCCCCGAGATCTCCCGATTTAACACCACTGGATTTCTTTCTCTGGGGCTATGTCAAAGATAAAGTTTACACCACCCCAGTCAAAGACCTTCGTGATCTTCGTGAGCGCATCATAGAGGCTATTGAGAACATTCCAGAAGACATACTCCAATGTACTTGGCAAGAAATTGTTCATCGCTTTGATATCGTCACAGTGACTGCTGGGGCTCATATAGAGATGTGGTGATCTGGATATCAAAACTTGGTGAGTTTTTCTGTAATATGAACGTTGTTTTAAGTTTCTATCTTCAACCGTTTGCCAGTAACAAGCAATTGAAATTAGGTCCATTCGAGCGGTCCACCCTGTATTTAATATTAAATATGGCATATACGAATTAAACAAAACTTATTTTTAAATACCAAAACAAGTAATTTTAACTCAAATATTTCAACTTTCGAAATATACATATATTGTAAATGAATGTTTCAAAATGTCTGAACTGTTACACAGATTTTTTAAAATAATATTTTTAATATATATAATATTCATATAATACAAATAAATACCTGTTGAGTTCTCGAGTGAAGCAGAAAAGTGGTTTGCCTCTTCCAATATAATTCTTGCAGCCTTGGTGCACAACATTTCAAAAGCATTTTCGTTGTTTCAAGGACAGATAAAATTCGTTAATAACGTAATGGCTGACCATAGAGAACCGATGGCTGACCGGGATGCGTGCCTTGCGCCTCGCAATTTGCATTTGTTTTTTTACTTTTAAATTCTGCTACAACGACCAAAGGCGCCACCGGGATTGAGCTACGGACGCCACATGACGTAGTTACGTTACCAATTGTAGATGACTCTGTACCAGCCGTGGCATCCCATTGTAATCCCTGCCTAGGCCTCGAGTATTCTAATACCATCAGGGTCGAAAGAAACAAGAGGTCAGTCAAGGGAGACTGGATAGAAAAGTTGAAAGAGGGAATTGGTATGGGGAGGAGAAGTAATACCAATTCGGTCAAAAAAGAAAAACTCACCAAGCTGACCAGTGCTTGTTGGTGAGTAGCCCTTCCCTTTCGTTCAGCATGCATAAGCATGATTACTAACAGCTGCACCACAAGAAGGTGAGGGATTGGACACTAGGTTACTGTCCAGGTCGGTTCCTTTAAGCCTTCGATGGAAGGAATTAAAGGGTCTCCTCTCTGTTAAAAACAGTAGCCTTTCCGCAGCCAATAATTTACTTTTACCCAATCAAGCTGGATTTAGAGAATTACAATCAACAAATCAACAAATTGTACACCTAAGTCAAGCTATTAAAGACAGTTTCAACAGAAAAGAAGACACTCTGGCAATGTTCGTTGATTTCCAAGGAGCATATGACTCTATTTGGAGATATAAATTATTAGAAAAAATGCAGACTTTAGGCATTCAAGGGAATATGCTACTCTGGATCAGCAATTTTCTCATCCAACGGTTCATCGCTACAAAGTATAATAATCACCGGAGCAAAGTGGGGCAGTAATCGCCAGACTCTGAACACCACATACAAAACATTCATCAAGCCAATACTACTATACAATGGGGAGGTAATAATCACAGCAAATAACTCGAACCTGAATCGCCTAGAAGTATGCCAAAATCAGGCTTTACGGCTTATAACTGGTGCAACAAAATCAACTCCAATCGCAGCAATGCAAGCACTAACTCAGAACCCTCCAATATGTCTAACTTTAGAGGAACAGGCAATAACACAACATGAGAAAATGTTACGATTAACAACAACAAAATGGGAAAAAAGGCAGTTACAACCAAGCAAGTTGAAAACCACAAACAAGTTTCTTGTCCAAAGTAATGGAAATAAAAACAGATTTGAATCTTCCTAAATCTAAAGAAAATATTTTGATCAGAGATAACCCTCTTACTTTTGAACCAATTAATATTCAGCTAAATCTAGAAGAACCAGTTACAAAATCTGAAACTCCCACACTTGTACTAAAAGCTCTAGCATTAGAAGTTGTGAATAAGAGATATCCACCGAAGAATGGTTACATGTCTACACAGATGGATCTACTATTGATAACAACTCAGGATCAGGAATTACATGTGCATTATTTTCATTTTATCAACCAGCAGGATACCACACAACAAATTTGATGCAGAAGTAACGGCTATTCATATTTCACTCCAACAATTACTATACAGAATAAATAAATTTCAAAATGCGGTCATACTCTCTGATTCTAAGGCAGCAATATATGCAATAAATTCACACAAAATGAAGTCAATACAAATTAAGAGTGCTACAAAATTATTCAACAACTCCAAAAAACTACAGAAAAGAATTCAATTGCAATGGA
This sequence comes from Diploptera punctata, assembly GCA_030220185.1. Taxonomy (NCBI): domain Eukaryota; kingdom Metazoa; phylum Arthropoda; class Insecta; order Blattodea; family Blaberidae; genus Diploptera; species Diploptera punctata. Next base: position 224,483 of record JASPKZ010008048.1, on the reverse strand, counting down.
TACCTGCACATTGTGGAATTGCTGGAAATGACACTGCTGATTTTCTTGCCAAAAAAGGCTCCCCAATTTAATTCAGAATACTACTAAAAGCTTACCTTTCACATCCATAAAAAGAATAGTTAAAAACAAATATAAAATCAAACAAAACCAAGACCTATGTAATAAAGCCAAAGACAAAAAATGGAATATTTTAGTAAAGAAGCCAGATATTATTCCAGAATTTCCACGTAAATCTACAGTAGCAACATTTAGACTGCTTACAGAACATGACTATTTAGCCAAACATTTATATAAAATAGGAATCTACACGAATCCAAATTGTCCTCTATGCAATAAAGACGAAGAAATGAATGAAGAACACCTACAAACCTGTGAAGTATTACCTGTTGGATCCACAATAGAGAAATATTGGAGAGCAAGAACGCTAATGGCTTCGGTGCCAAGGCCCAGCATTTGAAAACAACAACAACAACATAATAATCACTTCTCTAAATACCAACAAACACATCGAGGTTTACCACAGGGTTCTGTACTCAGTACCATTCTCTTCAATATCTACATTAATGATCTACCTAAGCATATAGAAAAGCTCGAAACGAAAACCCTACTTTTTGCTGATGATGTTGTAATATGGGTCTCCAAACCGAAAAACCAAAGTCAACAATTAATAACCATAGCCCAACAATCACTAATACAGTTAGAGAATTGGACATCCCAGAACTTAATTAAGATAAATATCCATAAAACAAATTATCAACTATTTACAATAAGAAAGAAACCACTACCCATCACTCTGAAATTGGAGGGTGAATTATTAACTTCAAACACATGAAGCACAATATTTATGAATAACTCTGGACCCAAAATTAACATGGTAAGAAACAACATGGAGAATATATGTACAAAGATAGAACCAATGTTTACCATTATTAAAACGCTTAGCAGGGAAAAAGTGGGGTTGCAACCCACAAACCCCCAAACACCTTCTACCAAATGTACATAAAACCTGTACTTCAATATTGTGCAAGAAATCCTAGTAACTACTAAAGTGGAAAAACTTAATAAATTGCAGACAAATCCTATCCTGCCGTCTGATAACAGGAGCCGTTAAAACAACACCAATCACTGCCATGCAAATCTTAACAAATAACCCAAACATAGCATCTGAAATTGAGAAAACAGCAGTCACACAGTATGAAAAATTTTTAAGGCTACCCCATAATAACTGGACCCAAAGAAAACCACAAGTATGTTTAAAATCTCAGCAAAGCTTCCTAAGCATTGTACAAGAAATCAAACAGAAATTGCAACTTGCACATTCAAAAGAAAATATGCAGATGAGAAACAACCCTCTAGAATTTTTGGAAATCGAATATAACCTTCATTTAACAGAAGACATCAAGAAATCTGAAACTCCTCCATATATTTTAAAACAAATGTCACTGGAAATAATAAATCTAAGATACCCAGCTCCTGAATGGATACATATTTTTACAGATGGCTCCAGCCTACCAAATGACGGTGGCACTGGTGCTGGTGCAGTATGTCCACTTTTTTCCTTTTATCGTAAACTAAACACAAATTCAACAAACTTTGATGGCGAAATTCTAGCAATTTTCTTAAGTTTACAAAATCTTTTATATCACATCCAAAAATTTACAAAAGTTGTAATTCTATGTGACTCCAAAGCAGCCATTCTTGCTATAACACGAGACACAACACCCAAAAGCATCAAAATTATCGAATGTCACAAAATGATAAAACATTTATCCCGTCTACATAAAAAAGTTGTACTTCAATGGATTCCGGCCCATTGTGGAGTGACAGGCAATGAAATAGCCGATTTTCTAGCCAAGAAGGGTAGCAAAATTGTTTCAAACCCAACTTCTGCTCCAGTTTCCTTTCACTCTATCAAAAGAATTATCTCAAATAAATACATCAATAAACTTAGAGAAGAATACACCACCAAAACATCTGGAAAGGAATGGGAAAATCTACAAGCTTATGACATTACTACATTACAAAGAAAATCTGCAGTAGCAACATTCAGACTGCTAACGGGACATGACTGCTTGAATAAACACCTACACAGAATTGGCTTAACAGATTCACCTAAATGCCCTTTTTGCAATTTAAATGAAGATATGGAAAGAAACCATCTCCTCCGTTGTCCAGCTTTTGTAGAAGAGACCAGCCTTTCTGCTAAATATTGGAGTGCAAGAGAGCGAATGATTTCATTATCAAGTGCTCGACATTGGATACCAACCAACCAACCATATTCTTAATATAGGAGCTGCCATTTGCAAAGATAGAAGCAAAGGCTTCAAAGCATTTGGTGGGCGGGAATTACAACGTATATAGAGAAAGATTTGCGTTTAGATCGGTACTTGCTCAGGTAGCTCAAATGGTAGAGCACTTGGACTAGAAAACCAAGGGTCCCGGGTTCAAGTCCCGGTCTGAGCGTATAATTTTTCTCTTTAAATATGATTTATCCATCATTGAGATGTATGAAATTAATAATAAAAACATCGAAAATAGCCGTACTGGCATTTATAATGTAATGTATAATTCCCAAATATGTCTTCTTAATATAGGAGCCGCCATTTCCAAAGTTAGAAGCAAAGGCTTCAAAGCATTTGGTGGGCGGGAATTACAACGTATATAGAGAAAGATTTGCGTTTAGATCGGTACTTGCTCAGGTAGCTCAAATGGTAGAGCACTTGGACTAGAAAACCAAGGATGCCGGGTTCAAGTCCCGGTCTGAGCGTATAATTTTTCTCTTTAAATATGATCAATACTACATATTTTAAACATAATTAAATATTGATGTTTTTATTATTGATTTAACATTTCTCACTAATATAAAATTAAATATTTTTACATATCATATGAAACACTTAATTGACTGCACATGCCCATTTGCTTAAGCCATTCAACTCGTATGATATGACGTTCATGTGCGCTCTAGTGAGGCCCAGTCTTTGAATGACGTGACATTCACGTCAAGCGTACGAGCTCATATATTTTGCAATAACTTCCAAACTACCCTATAGATGTCTAATGTGTTAGCTTTGCTAGGTTCCTGAGAGAAAGCATTTTGGACGACCCACTTTTTTGTAAGAATTCGTGAAATTATAAGCTGTCTGTTTGTTGGAAATATATAGAAGAAATTTGTAGTGCTAAGTCTTTGAAGTGGCATCTAAGAGGGTGTGTGGTGATGATCGTGATGGGATTCTGAGTTTATTAGAGAGTTTTGTCCTCGAAACATTAGACAGAACACTGACAGGAAAACTGAGGAGGGTAAAAGGGCAAAGACCTAGGGAAGAAATAAAAAAAAAACAAGACTCTGCCTAAAGTACCAGGATGCAAGGCGTTGACTTGCAAGACCAGATCACTGCCCTTTTTCCTATAATGTGTTGCACTGTAAAAGGATACAGAAAATTATTTTTCTATTTGCTGGACATATTTATGTTTAACTCTTTTGTGGTCTACAATAATTCCATAGATCGCAAGACAGCATATTTGACCTTCAGAATAGCTGTCGCCAAGCAGTTATTGGAGACAATTCAGCTGCCATTCTACAATGTGAGAGGCCACCCATCATCAAGTACAACCCCTATCAGGTTACAGGCAAGGAACTGGGCTCACTTTCCATTGTATATCCCCAGCACAGACAATAAAAAGAAACCCTACAAAAGTGTGAATAAAAGAAGTAAAACTACATTTCAGTGCAAAAAGTGTGAAGTTCCACTTCATGTCCCGGAATGTTTCGAGATTTACCACACCGAAATATCGCTTTAGGCAAGCACAATTATTCAGAAGCCTTCACTAAAATGTCTAAAGAAAAATATTTATTAAATTCCATTCTATGAGCATTTTTGTGTTTGCATGTAAAGCTCCTGTCTTCTATGGCCATTTAAATCTGAGTGGAGGGGAAAGTTAGCAGGCATTTAAATAAGAGTCCATTGGGTTAAGTATTCACCAATAATGTTCTGTGATGTCAAGCAATCATTTTCATGATATAAAAACACACTTTCTTCTCATCGACAAAATAAAAATTACTTCTGAAAATAATTAGAAATCTATTATGAATTTTACCATTTAATTAATTATAAATTCATATACAGTACAAGCTCCTTATTCGTGGTTCCCTTATTTGCGTTTTCATTATTTGGAGGTTAAAAAATTGTGACAGTTCCTGGATTCGCAGCTATAAAATTCTTTATTCGCAGATGAAGTCAGTATATTAGAAGGATTAGTATCCTCTTTATTAACCATCACAACTTTTTTTTACTGTAGGCACGTGCCAAGGCAGCTTTTACAAGGAGCGATTCAAACCAAATGGACAAATTAATATCAAAGTAAAACCAACCTTATTGTCACTAAACCTAAAGTTCGTTGTTAAAAGCCGCCACTGCCATAATTCATGTGCTGCTATATCCATTGATACATGTCCCCTCGCCACAATCGGTGTTTTATTTTTCAACTTGTCATTCATTACACAATTTTGATTGAATAACATGTGTCTCTTCTGCTTTGTTGCCAGTTTATAATGTAGAGTAAAGGGAAAGAAAATTAATTTTGAAATGGAAAAAAGTAGTGTTGATGCTTAAAGTAAAAATAGATCAACACTAGAGTAAGGCAGGGGTGTGGACTTTCACTGGTACTTTTCATTATATATATATGAATAGATTAATAAACGAATGGAGGAAAATGCAACAAGGATATATACCCATCAGTAGGAACCTCAAACTCGATGCTATTCTTTTTGCAGACGATTTAGCTCTTCTGGCACTTTCCAAAAACGATTTGCAACGATCAATTTATAATTTACAAACAATAGGTGCCAAATTTAATATGGAAATATCAATTAACAAAACTAAAATTATGGCATTTCATGGGAAGGAAAAAAGTAAAATCTGTCTCCAGAATAAAATTTTAGAGAGATCTAATCAATTTAAATATCTTGGATATTATCTCTCTATCTGGGATATCCCTGAAAAAATTACTAGTTGTAATAAAAGTTTGGGAATTTTTAATCAAGTTATGAAACCATCCCTTGTACAAAAAAAACACCAGATTACATTTATATAACACTTTGGCTAGACCAGTGTTGACCTATGGTAGTGAAGCATGGACACTAAAAAAGACAACATGAAAGCAGAATAACGGCTTGTGAAATGAGATTCATGTGCAGAACAGCGGGTTACACCAGATGGGATCGGAAAAGGAACACCGATATCTTAAAAGAATTGAAGACTTCACCAATTTTAGAATATATTAAACAGTACCAACTAAATTGAAAACATTGTCTTGAAAGAATAAGTTCAAATCGGATCCACAAAGCTGTTTATAATTATATACCAAGAGGACGAAGATCTCTGGGCCGTCCTATGATATGCTGGAGGGAAAATTTTCTATAGGATCATAACAGGCCTTGGCCTAATACTTGGAAGGAAGACGAAGAAGATAATTCAAATTTTTAAAACTTCCCCTTGAGTTTGAATTAAAAAGTGTTCACTGTAGTTGCTTTACAGGAAGTTAGATGGCCAGGAGTAGATAGTCAGGAGTCAGGAAGCTTTGTATTATATTATGGGGGTGCAGAAAGACCTGAATTTGGAATGGGCTTTTTAGTCAGAAGGAGGATCCTATCCGCTATCCGAGATATTAAGTTTGTCAGTGATAGGATATCATACATAATTCTAAAGGGTAAATGACATGATTTTGTAATTGCAAATGTATATGCTCTCACAGAAAATAAAGATGATAAGATCAAGGATGAGTTCTATGAAGAATTAGAATGCACTTTTGATAGCCTTTCACGATATCATATGAAAATTGTCTTAGGAGATTTTAATGCAAAAGTGGGGCAGGAAGGTAATAATAACTAGAGACCGGATGTTAGGGAAAATGCCTATAATTATTTATTATAGATATTGAAAAAGTGACTTCATATAAGTTCATACCGACAACCCTAGAGTTGTTTTCCATGAAGTTCATTTTGCCTATAAATGCCTATTTGCCATTTTTTCTCGAAATTAACTTAATATTTCAATGTCAATGGACAAACTTCCTCCTCAATGCACTCCCGTTAGGCAAAATAACAAGTACCAGCTATTATATTTTTCCTCCACATGCACTCCTGTTCAGCGAAATAACCCTAAGCTATGTCCCATTGTATTTTATGCTCAGGCTCTAAAGCTTGGAGAAAGTTCTAGTACAGCTTTGCTTCTTTTTAATACAAACATTCCTGAGTAACAAAGAGGGTAGATGGCTCAAACTTTCTTTCTCTGTCTCACACCTGGTGCTGAAACCTTTAAGTGACTGGCAATATTATTTTTGATGTTGGTAACACTGAATTCAGTCTGTAGTCCTCATTCACAGACAGGTGTTTCAAAGACAGAGTTTTTGTGGCTTATTTTTTTTTTTTACCTTTAGAACAGTTGTTTTATGATGCCTAAAGAACGGACAACATTAAAAGACATACTGATCAATTTTGTGGAAGAATTTGGTGCGGAAATATTCTCAAGTGACGGTTCAATATTGTTTTGTAATGTGTGTAAAATATCAGTGAATAGCTCGAAGAAGTGCCATGTTTTGCAGCACATAGACACTGCAAAACATAAGTATGCTCTTTGTAAAAAGGCAAAACAAATTCCCAAATTCCTAAATCATCTTTGATTTCTTAGTATGCTATTGATAGCATATGTTATATTCTTTACGTAAGGCTATAAAAATTATGTTGTAGTCCAATTTTGTAAGAGCCTATTTTGAATTTTATAAGTGCCTAACATCCGGTCTCTAGTAATAACAATGGGGTTAGATTAGTCACCTATGCCACATCAAAGAATCTCATGTTAAGAGTGTAACATTTCAGCATAAGGATATTCATAAATACACCTGGATGTCTCCAGTTGGCGAAACTCGGAACCAGATAGATCATGTACTTGTGGACAAACGCTGGCACAGTAACACTATCAATGTTATATCAGTTAGAGGGACAGACTGCAATTTGGATCATCATCTGGTCGGGGTGTAAATCAGACAATGGCTATCACTTATGAGAGGAACAAACGCTAAAGATGATTCTGAAAAATTTGAATTAAAAAACTTGAAAAATGAAGAAGTGCGGCAAGAATACCAAATCAAAATTGCTAGTAGATTTGAAGTAATGGAATCTTCAGATGACAATGTGGCAAACAAAGAAGAAACTGATATAAATAAAGAATGGGAGGGTACAAGATATAGTACTAAATTGTCAGCATCAAAAAGCATTGGTTGTTTAAAAAAGAGGCAAAGAAGATATGGTTTGATGAGGAATGTGCCGACATTGTAAAGAAAAAAAAACTAGCAAAAATGAAATGATTACACGATGCAAATGAGATAAATTTAGAGCTATTGGGAAGTATCAAATGGGAAACCACCAGGTTACCAAAGAGTAAAAAGAGGGACTATTTGAGAGAGAAGATTGATAATCTTGAAATGAATACAAAATATAGGAACATTAGAGAATTATATCAGGGAATTAGGATAGAGAAGAAAGGGTTTCAGGCTAGAACAATTATAATTCGGAATGAAAATGGGGACATGATTGCAGGTACCAGGAGTATATTAAATTAATTATATTATTTTTAGTCTGGACATCTTACCTAAATATTAATGTTGATTTGTTCTTGGACATGTTTCAAAACAATTCTGTTTTATCGTCAGCTTTCCCAGACTGAGGTAATATTGAGGTAAGATGTCCAGACTAAAAATAATATAATTAAAATAACCTCAAAATATAACTTCCTAAAATTAAATATTAGTATATTAAATAGTTGGAAAGTTACTTTAATCAGCTATTCAAAGTACATACAGAACAGGATATTGAAGAAGATAATTTACAGACAGCAGAAATGCTAGTCATCGAACCAAGTGCATTAGAGGTTGAAATGGCGATAGAAAAATTGTAATCAGGTTCAAATGAGATCCCAGCAGAACTGATAAAATCTGTGGGACAAAAATTGATGGACAAGATATGCCGGTTGCTTAGTATGATTTGGGAAAAAGATGCTCTTCCAGATGAATGGAAAGAATTGATTATCGTACCAATTTATAAGAAAGGAGATAAAACTGATTGCAACAACTACAAGGTCATTTCATTACTTTCAACTTCGTACAAAATCTAACAAATATATTAGTAAGCAGACTTACTCCCTATATTGACGACATTCTAGGAGGTCATTAATGTGGATTTAAAAGAAACAGGTCTACAACAGATCATATTTTTAGTATAAGACAGATTTTAGAAAAGAAATGGAAATATAATGGTACTATACATCAACTATACATAGACTTCAAAAAGGCATACGAGTCAATTAAGAGGGAGAAGTTATATAGTATCCTGCTGGAGTTCGAAATTCGTAAAAAGTTAGACTTATACCAATGTGTCTAATGGCACAAGGAGTTGGGTGTGTGTAGGCAAAGTTTTTGAATACTTTTGAAATCCACAATGAGTTGAAGCAAGGAGATGCACTATCTTGTCTACTATTTAATTTTGTACTAGAGCATACAATCAAATCTTTAGAGGATGAAGAAGGCCTACAACTCAATGGTATTAATAAGCTGTTAGTTTATGCTGATGATGTAGTACTATTCGGCGATAGCAAAGAGATACTAAAGGCCAACATGCATACACTATTGAGTAACACTAAGAAATTGGGACTCGATGTAAATATCAATAAAACTAAATATATGGTCACAAATAGAAATACATTATATGATGGAAATGGACAGCTAATGACAATTGAGGGAAATTTTTAGGAATACTTAGAAACAATAATCACAAATAGGAATGAGATGCACAAAGAAATTAAACATAGGCTCAATTCTGGAAATGCATGCTATTATGCATTGCAGAGACTTTTGATGTCCCAACTCCTTTCAAAAAACGTTAAACTGAAAACTTATAAAAGTATTATTCTACCAGTTATAAAGTAAAGTAAAGTGATCCCACAACAGGCCCGGAGGCCCTTGGGGTAGTAGGAGGTTAAGGCTCCCACTTTTTCTAGACAATCGGCACTTTATGTCAGCTGGATTGTCAGCCCTGCATGACGGCCGCCTTTACCACCAGAACAAGCATCTGGTACTCATTTCCGTTAGAGGCTGAGTCGACCCCAGGGCCATAGTGCCGCCAGAGGGTTTGGGTCAGTTTAAAAATCCTGACCCCAATGGGACTTGAACCTCGACCCTCCGGCTTGTAGCTCAGTGCCTTAACCACTACGCTACGGCGTGCCCCATTCTACCAGTTATATGGATGCGAAACATGGACTTTTAATTTAAGGGAGGAAATGAGATTGTATTTGACAATATAGTTCTTAGGAAAATTTTTGGATCAAAGAGAGATGAACAGAAGGTGAATGGAGAAGACTACATAACAGTGAAGTACATGGTCTTTATAGGAAGCCAGATATAATAAGAATATTAAGTTATGTAGATAGGAAATAACACTATAAGGTTTTTTTAATTGTTTATTTTTTATTATTTCACTCACCTCATACTTCATAATTCCTAGCAGACCCAGGGTTTCTTCACATCATTTGTGACATTCTCAATGCTGTGTCACGATCACAACTGACGTCCAACGGCCTTATATCCTGCAGACTGACCTCTGCACCATGTGATGGCCGACCGACGAATTTCCAAATCAGTCAAAACATTTTCAACAAATTCAACATTAAATTAGCACCGAAAAATAATTACAGCTTAGGTAATTTAATAAAAACCAACAAAAATGAAAAGATTGAAGACTGCAAAAAATCAGGAATTTATCAAATTAATTGTAAAGATTGTGAAAAGATATACATAGGAAAAACAAAAAGGAATCTAAATACAAGATTAAAAGAACACCTCAGAAATGTTAAAATTGGAGAAACCGAAAAATCAGCAATAGCTGCACATGCCTTGTCAGAAAAACATAGAATAGAAACCAAAACAAAATTACTTAAACAATTGGAAAAACCGAAGGAACTCACAATTTGGGAAAAAATTGACATATGCAAGAATGAAAATACAACTATGAATTTTGAAATACCCGGTTATAAGGAGAGAGGACTGATTTGGAAATTCGTCGGTCGGCCATCAGATGGCACGGAGGTCAGTCTGCAGGATAGAAGGCCGTTGGACGTCAGTTGTGAACATGACACAGCATTGACAATGTCACAAATGATGTGAAGAAACCCAGGGTCTGCTAGGAATTATGAAGTATGAGGTGAGTGAAATAATAAGAAATAAACAATAATAAGAATAGTTAAGTCTCATAGAAAGCGATAGGCAGGATATGTAGCAGGAATGGGGAATGAAAGACATGCATGGAAGCTTCTTGTAGGAAAACAAGAAAGGAAATGCCCAGTTTGTAGACCATGAATGAGGTGGGAGAATAACATTAACTATGATTTGAGAGAAGTAGATTATACAGGGAATGGTTGGAAAGCATTAGCTCAGGATAGGGATGTATGGAGAGCTTATGTCCGTGTGGCCATGAGCCTATGGGTTTGATAGTGCTAATGAGTAAGTAAGTGATTTAGCTCAGTTGGTAGAGCATTTGGTCTAGAGAACCAAAGGTCCTGGGTTCAAACCCCAGTCTGAGCATATAATTTTTCTCTTCAAATATGATTTATCCATCATTGAGATGTATGAAATGAATACTAAAGACTTCGAAAGAAGCTGTACTAGCTTTATAATGTAATGTAAAAATTCCCAAATATGTTTCCTTAATTAAAGAAGCCGCCATTTGCAAAGATAGAAGGAAAGGTTTCATAGCATTTGACGCGGGAATGAACAACGTGTATAAGAGAGAAACTTTCATTTGGATAGGAACTTGCTCCAGTAGTACAGGTGGTAGAGCATTTGGTCTAGAGAACCAAAGGTCCTGGGTTCGAGCCTGAGTCTGAGCATATAATTTTTCGCTTCAAATATGAAGTAATATCATCTTAAATTTGCTGAAATTTTTTTAAAACATTATATGCCAAAGGATGATATGTAAATTTCTTAAATTTTTTTATTAATTTTTTTATCTATGTTAAGAGGACTTCAATTTATCAAGTTTTGTTTTTTGAATCTATTTATTTTCTTATGAATCATCTTTTCTCTTCAAAACCATTCTCTTTTGCAATTTTTAGTATTTTTTTTTTCTGTGTATTAAAACTTTCTCCGCTCGTGGGGACATTTGCAAGTCTGTGTGTTGAACTTTTAAAGACTGCCTGTTTATGTGTGATGTGGTTAAAACCTGTTTCTTTCTTGTAAATTCCAAATTGTATTTCTCATTTTTCTTCATTTCTGATCAATTTAGGTCCAAAATTTGGCATTTTCTGGTTATTTTCAACTTCAGTAGTAAATGTAATTGTTTTATTATGAATATTCAGAAGTTTTACAGCATCTTCCAAGGGTTGTGATTGATTATTGCTATTATATTGTCCACATATCTACTCCAAAATTTAAAAATCAAAGGGTATGCTTTCATTATCTGACATTCAAAATTTCCCATGAACATATTTGCCAAAAATGGGGATAATGGATTTCCCATTGCAAGTCCTGTTCTTTGTCTGTAGTATTTTCCTCTGTAAGCGAAGAACATTTGATCTATGCATAATTTGGTTAATTTGAGATATTCTTCTCCTCTCATCATCTATCTTGTTTTACATTAGCTGCTTATCCACTGTTTTGTCTGTTGGAATGTTTGTGAACATCAAATGAGACCAGTCTTGCAGAAGGTTAAATTTCTATATTTTCTAATTTTTCTAACAATTGGTAAGAATTTTCCATTGCCAGATTTTCAAACTTTCCATTTCTTTGAATTTATTACTTAGCCGTTTTGATATCTAGTAAATAGGTGAGCTGATATTATTGACTATTTAACTCATGCCACAAATGCTAGTCAATGACCAATCACGTTTCAATGAATGTTGTTTTACAACCAATGACAGTCGTGTTTCACCTTGTTCTTTATCGATTTATCTTTATCAGCTCCTGCTTTTGTGATAAAGAAAGCTCCTCCTTTTTAATGTTCTGAACAGGTCAACGCATTATTTTTCTCCAACAAATATGTTGAATATAGCAAATAATGAAAAGATTCCTTGATTTTACTGAGTTGTTTACTAAAAAATAAATGAATAACCCGTAATGTTGATTATGATATATAGTTTGATGTGTTTCATTATTTCTCCACTTGGGTGCACTCTTACAATATTGCGATCTTATTTGGCAATAAATAATATGATCAAGCAGCAGTGAATGAACATAACCTCACATTTCTGATTTGTTTTCAAACATCGCCGTTTACATTAAATATATAAATATTTTAAAAATAACTATAGTTAAATAATGATTTGTGAGTAAACAGCTTAATTTTATTCGTTAAATAGTCCTAACAAATGTCACTCTTGATTTCCAAATTCTCTAGATAAATTGGAAATCACTTATGGCATTACTTATGATAATTGGCCTCATTTTCTTTCCATCTTTATGGATTTCAGGAAGACAAAGAATGTTGGGGTTTCTAAGATTTCATTAATTAATTATGGGAAATAACATTGAGATTTTTCAATTAATAAAATGAGTCATATCTTATCTCATACTTTGTGTTTTTCAAGTATGGAAACTGCACTTCTCAAGAGGTATCCCTCCCAGCCTCAGCCAACATTAACTGCCGAATTTTCAGTGAATGAATGTGTCACTTTTTATCTTACCTCATAGTATGTTTTTTTTTAACACGGAACTGCAGTTTTCAAGATAACTGCAGTTCATGTGTTTAAAAAAATAAACTATGAGGTAAGTTAAGAAGTGACTCATTCATTCATTGAATTAAGAACCTCATAATGTTATTTCCCATACTTAACTATGAGTAATACCAAATTTTGTTTATATTTTCATCTACAAAGTTGCCATCTGGTGTTTATTTGATGAATCTTCAGATCAATTCCTGCTTGCCGGGAATTTCAAATTCGTGGATCTAAATTTGTTCTTTTGAATATATATATTTCCCCAAACTGTCGATTCCAAAATGATTAGAAATTCAGTGTAAATACAGTAATTGACAGAAGTAATAGGGAAAATAGATTATCATACTATGTACCTGAACTAAATGATGGAAGGAAGAACCAAGAAAAGCTATGTAGTTGCAAATGAGAGACGGAAGAAACCAATGAATTCTCAAAATTGAGAGCCTGGGACATAGAAAGTATCTGTGCACCATCAATTTTTTTTTTCATGGACTGCACAGTGCTGTTAATTTATTTTGTTTATCCAATATTATTTCAACAGTTTACAACATTCCAGTGTAGTTAGTTTATTTTTGCACGACATAAACAATTTTTGATATTACGAATGTTGTTGTCATGGATCATAATGCTTAGTACTAATGCTACTTTGCTTACAGCAACTGTATGCTATTTTGGTTACAGGTTCCCATAACAAGTATACATGATTCAATTTTCAATAATAATTCCATGGCCTAGAAGGCCCTTAGCCTACCATCCGACCGCTGGCCTCACATCCACATTTGAGGTAGATGTTCATCAGCCAGTGTAGGGGTGACATGTGGTCAGCATGTCGAGTCCCCCAGCCATTATAGCTGGTTCTCTCAACCTGGAACCACTACTTACTGTAGCTCCCAAATGACTCATGATGCTGAGTAGGCACCGGTCCCATACTGGCCGATAATACCATGAGAAAATTTCTTCCCCCATGGAGGCTCGAACCAGTGCAAGTCCCATAGCTCTGCGCCAAGGCTTCCTACCTTAAGCACTCGGCTATGGCACAGACTTTCAATTTCTAACATTATTAATTATAGGAATTAAACACAATGTTGTACAGTTTGTGAAATGTAATTTGCTATTTGTTCTTTGCAGAGTGTGGTATTGGTAAAGTTCATAGTTAAATAACATTATGACGTTCCTAATTTGTAAATTAATGAGTCATTTTTAACATCTTACCTCATACTTTATGTTTTTCCAAACACGGGAACTAGTTTTCGAGAGAAGGATCTCTCTCATTTTCAACCGGCATTATGACTACCGGATTTTCGTTGGAATCTCCATCAATAATGTTGCCATCTGGTGTTGATTTGATGAATGTGACCTCATCTCAAAGTTCATCAAATCAACACCAGATGGCAACGTTATTGATGGAGATTCCAACGATTCCAATTAAAATCCGGTAGTCATAATGTCGGTTGAAAATGAGAGAGATCCTTCTCTCGAAAACTAGTTCCCGTGTTTGAAGAAACATAAAATATGAGGTAAGATGTTAAAAATGATCATTAATTTACGAATTGGTAAAGTTCTTTGTACGCAATCAAATATGTGATATTGTGTGCATGATTGTTTACAGAGTTCACAAACACATTCATGTCAGCATTGTGGAAACCATTTTGCTGCATATATGTTGGTGGAATCCATCGGGTGTCAGGATGTTGCAGTTCGTAGCTGGCCGTATTCCATTCCTCCTCTGCAATGGCTGGTGTTTGGTAGAAGGCAGGTTCGATTTCTGTGTGCTTGTTCCTCCAGGAACTTTTTTGCAGGCTTGTGTTGGCGTTAGGTTGTGGTTCGATATTAGGTCTTCTATAAAATTTGGTGTTCCCGCCAGTTTGTACTCTAGTCAGATTGGGGTGTGTTTTAATACAATAAGTGTTTTCTTCAGGTATCTGGCCTTTACTCTGAGCTTTAATATTATTATAATTCAGGTATGGCCATATTAATATGATGTCATAAGATCTTCATCTCGAACAGTGCAGTTGCCGTTTCTGCTGATAGATTTCTAAGTTTTTTAATGTTAATCTCTAATATTAAAGATAGAAACAAGGATTTCGGTGAAAATATAAATTATCCTAATATTATCAAATTTATATCAATATTTGTAGTGTAAAAAAATAGTATGCAATACAATTATATTGACTATTTAACTCATGTCGCAAATGGTAGTCACTGACCAATCACGTTTCAATTAATTCTGTTTTACACCAATGACAGTCGTGTTTCACCTCACTCTTTATCGATTTCTCTTTATCAGTTTCTGCTTTTGTGATAAAGAAAGCTCCTCCTCTTTTAATATTCTGAACAGGTTAGACCATTATTTTTCTCCAACAAATACATTGAATATAGCAAATAATGAATAGATTCAGTGATTTTACTGAGTTGTTTATTCAAAATATAAATGATTAACCTATAATGTTGATTATAATAGTTTGATGTGTTTCATTATTTCTCCACTAGAGTGCATTCTTACAATATTGCGATCCTATTTGGCCATAAATAATATGATCGAGTTGCAGTGAATATACATAACCTCACATTTCTAATTTGTTTTCAAACATCGCTGTTTACATTAACTATATAAATATTTTAAAACACCAGTAACTATATACAAATAATTATTTTTTAGTAAAGAGCTTAATTTTATTCGTTAAATTGTCCTAACAAATGCCACTCTTGATTTCCAAATTCTCTAAATAAATTCACTCCTCACTTCGTGAGTTGTGAATTTATCGATAATTTGGAAATCATCTCATGGCATTACTTATGAGTATTTATACAAAAACTCAGAGCGAATGATTTCATTATCAAGTGCTCGACATTAGATACCAACCAACAAAAACTTGGAAATGTCTCGGTTTTTCAAACTCTTCATGTTTCTGAAAAACTCACTCACTACACTCTGTTGCAATATGCTATTAATATGTTATTTTATTTGCAGATCGAAAAGCAAAGAAAAGTTCAGATGATGCTTGCTCTTCTCTTGTTTCGAAAGACTGTGATAGAAATGTGAGGAAGCAGTTATTGCCTCCTGAACCAGCAAGTGAAAATGTTTCATTGTTTGATGATGATGCTGATGATTGTATGGTCCGATATAGTCAAGAGATTGAAGAGAAACTACATCATCCAGTTAATTCAGAATCAGTCAAGGAAAAGAATACAACGGAAAATTGTAAGTACATTGGTATTCATATTCTCTCTAGGGTTACGAACATTAATAGTACGTAACTTTTTTTGCATCTTTTTTTATAATAATTCCCATTGAAATACCTAGAAGTAATAAATACTAACAGAAATAAGATCCAGAAAGAAATCAAACATAGGCTGATTCTGGGAATATTTGCTATTATGAATTATAAGGATTTGTCATCCCAACTTCTTTAAAAAAAGTTTAATTAAAAATATAAAAAAAAATGGTATTCTTCCAATTATATTGATGCAAAACATGGTAACTTAAATTAAGGAATGGGAAAATATTGTGTATGTTAGAGCTTAAAGTTCTTATGAAGATTTTTAAACCAAAGCAGATGAACAGACTGGTGAATGGAGATCACTGTATAACAGTGAGCTACATGATCTTTATGGGAAATCAGATGTAATAAGAACAGTTAAGTGCCATAGACTGCGATTGGGAAGACATGTTCATTCATTTTTGTGTTTGTCCCCTTTTGGAACCTGTTTCATCATCACCTTTTAAAATGTTACCGACTGAGATCTCAGGAACATGTTTTATTATTTTAACCTTTTACATTTTAATATATTATTATTAAAAAATATGTTACAGATGAAAAGGAAAAGAAAAGTCCAGTTGGAACTAGTTCTTCTAGTGTTTCAAAAGACTGTGATAGAAATGTGAGGAAGCAGTTATTGGCTCCTGATCCTGAAACAGCAAATAAAAATTATGTTTCGTTATTAAATGATGATGCTGATGATTGTATGCTCCGATGTAGTCAAGAGATTGAAGAGAAACTACATCATCCAGTTAATTCAGAACCAATGAAGGAAAAGAAAACAATGGAAAAGTGTAAGTACAAGAAATATTTAAATACTAAATATTATTTCAGAGTTAAATCTGGAGATGGTAAATGTATGTCAGATACAGGCAGCAGGAAAATAAATGATAGATCTCATTGTAATTCCTGTAATTGTTTAGTTTGTAATATTGAGAATGAGGTACCTCCATCACTAAAGCAGGCAGCAAAGAATTACAAAAAAAGGTCACAATTAAATAGTTACAAACATGCTAAAAAGTCAGATATTCTTGCAAAATTAGAATGTGAAAGTAGGCCTACTGTAAATAAAATTAATGTTCAGGTTAAACTGGAAACAATGAGACGAACTTCAAAATATTATGAAAGAGTCAAATACACAATATTGAATCTATGATACAAGCAGAGAATAATTACATGCAGCCGTAATGTACGTTGACTAATGAAGTTCCAAATCCTTTTCCCCCGGAATTTCAAATTAGTAACTTTGTCCTTATATCTCTAGATGGATCCTCCCCCAAACTGCAAGTTATTTGGATTTATCGAACTGTTTCAATAATTTTGCATCTACTTTGTTTCTGACAAACATGAGCAGCTACTGCAGATTTATGTATCTACTCGTTTTTTTACGTTCCTAAGCTGTTCTTTCATTCTTTTTGTTTTACTTATGTAGATTTTTTCACAATCTCCACAGTTTTTCTGGTAAATTCCTGATTTTTCTTTTTGCATTTGTTAATCTTTTTGTTTTTTGTTCTTAATAGTAAATTAAGGCTGTAATCATTTTTTTTTGGTGCCAATTTGATGTTGAAATTGCTGAAATTTAATTATATTATTTTTGGTCTGGACATCTTACCTCAATATTAATGTTGATTTGTTCTTGGACATGTTTCAAAACAATTCTCTGTTTTATCTTCAGCTTTCAGTCTGGGAAAGCTGAAGATAAAACAGAGAATTGTTTTGAAACATGTCCAAGAACAAATCAACATTAATATTGAGGTAAGATGTCCAGACCAAAAATAATATAATTAAAATAACCTCAAAATATAACTTCCTAAAATTAAATATTGCTGAAATTTGTTTGAAACTTATTGTATGCCAAAGGATGATGTGTAAAGTTTTTAGATTTATTTACTTCTTTTGATCTGAAGAGTACTTTGAGGTTATTGGTAATTTATTCTTACAATATTATCTTTTGTACCTTGTAAATTTTCAATTTATTATTTTCATTTAATATGATATAAACTTTGTTAAGTATTGCAAAGTAAGTTAGTAGTAGGTATGTATATTAAGATCTAAATTAAAATGTTTTATACCTCACCTCATTTCCAGTCCTCTAATTAATATATTATTATTCGTTTCAAGTTGTTTGCGCTGTAATATACATTTTGTAGTATTAGATATTGCTAATAATTATGAAGAATAATAATCAATGTATGTGTTTTTTATAAATATACATGTAGATTATTTAATGAGAGAATGTATAACTTTTTGGTTTAAGGAAAGCAGGAAGGTTGTATGTTAAATTCTCATTTTAGGTGTTCTCAACTGAAGAGCTATTTGAGATATTATAATCAAACTTTCACAGTTATATTTCATACTTGAGTCTTTGCATTAAAGGTTTTTGTTTATTTTATTACTGTTATTCGTACTTACATCGACCGTGGTGGTCTAGTGGTTATGTTCTGAGGGTCACAAGTTCAAACCTGGCTGGGGTCACTAATGACTTTACTGCATGAACTAATGAATTTGGATTTTTAAGTATTGGTATAGATATGTGGATGATATTATCTCTGTAATCGATTCAAAATACATTCAAGATGCATTAAAATTGCTTAATCTTCAAGATGAATCAGTGAAATTCACTATTGAAATAGAACAAGATAACAAGATCCCATTTTTAGACTTGTACTTAATAAGAAATGAGCAATTGCAAAGAATTGAATTTAATTATATTTGAAAAGAAAAATATACACCTAGACTGGGGTTTGAACCCTGGACCTTTGACTTTCTATGTCAATGCTCTTCCATCTGAGCCACCTAGCCCTCCAATCTAAACGCGTATTTTTCTCTTACACATAGTTAATTCCCTAACCCCAAATGCTATGAGCCGTTGCTACGATGGCTCAGATGGAAGAGCATTGACATAGAAAGTCAAAGGTCCTGGGTTCAATCCCCAGTCTAGGCGTATATTTTTCTTTTCAAATATAATTTGTCCATCATTAAGGTGTTTAAGAACGAATAATATTAAAATTGAATTTAATGTTTATAGGAAAGACACTCATATTGATAACTACATAAAATCTTCATGTTTTAATCATGTTTTACATAAACATGCAATTTTCAACAGTCTATTACACAGATTAATGAATATTCCACTTAATGTAAAGGGTTTTGAGAATGAATACCGAAGGAACTCACAATTTGGGAGAAAATTTACATATGCAAGATTAAAAACAGAACTATGACTTCTGAAATACACGGTGAAAAGGAGAGGGGATTGATTTGGAAGTTTGTCGGTCAGCCATCAGAGGGCATGGAGGTTGGTCTGCAGGAGAGAAGGCCATTGGACGTCAGTTGTGATCGTGATATAGCATTGAGAATGTCACAAATGCAGTGACGAAACTAGAGTCTGCAAAGGAGTTAAGAAGTATGAGGTGAGTCAAAAACAACTCAACATAAAAAAAATTAATATAATCATATTGTACACATAGCTAACATAAATGGTTTTGATGAAGACATAATTAAGAAGAAATTAAAAAAATTTAAACAACAAAAAAGGTTACATGAATGCACCACTCTACAACATAATTCCAGGAAAGATGAAAAATTTACTTACCATCCATCATAACACATTTCAAAAGATTTTCAAAAAATGTAATATAGCATTGGCTCCGATTAACAAATTCAGCCTGGCTAATCTTCTGTTAACTAATAAAAAAGATAACACCCCAGACAATAAAAAATCTGGAATTTATCAAATTAATTGCATAGATTGCAATAAAGTATATGTAGGAAAAACAAAAAGGAACTTGGACACTCGCAAAAAAGAACATTTTAGAAACATAAAAAATGATGAAGTTGAAAAATGATCTATAGCAGCACATAGTTTATTAGAGAATCATAGAATTGAAAAAGAAGCAAAACTTTTAAAACATCTATCTAAATTATATTTGAAGAGAAAAATTTTTGCCTAGACCGAGACTCGAACGTGGGACCTTTGGCTTTCTGGGCCAAATGCTCTACCAACTGAGCTACCGAGGCGAGTTGTGATCTAGACACAAATTATTTTCTTTATACATTCTCACTTTTATCCTTCAGTGAGAAGTGTTAAATTAATAATAAAGACATCTATCTAAATCTTTGGAACTAACAGTTTGGGAAAAAGTATACATTAAAAAAACATACTAGAACCATGAACTTCGAGGTTCCAGACAAACCAAGTTCGATTACAAAGTTCCTCAAAAGTACACTAGATGGCAGTTTAGAAAATGACCGGCAAAAGAAAAAATTGACAATCGTGAAAACAGCTGAAGATGGAAAAGACGTTTTTTTCCGATACTGCAGTTCTGTGTTAAAAAAAAAACATAGATATGTGAGGTAAGAAGAATTCACGATTCATTTGATTCTTATAAAGCTAAACTGACTTAAAATTCCAGACAAGAATTGGATATTGAAGAGTAAATCTTAGATAAAATCTCTCTATTTTGTCTGCATACAGCAGAACCATATCGATCAGAGTGTCTCAAGTGATACATTTTCCCATTTTCCTCTCCTTTTTTTAAACTAGGGGTCGTATGCAAATACATTATGGATGATATTTTTGCAATAATAAATTCTAAAGATATTGAAGATGCTCTTAAATTATTGAACCTTCAGGATGAATCAGTAAAGTTTACCGTTGAATTAGAAAAAGAAAACAAAATTCCTTTTTTGGATTTATGTATAATTAGGAATGATCAAACACTGAAAATTGAATTTGATATATTTAGAAAAGGAACTCATACAGATAATTACATTAAATCATCAGGCTTCAATCACATTGCTCATAAGCATGCAATATTCAATAGCTTAATTTACAGATTGACAAATGTACCATTAAACGAAGAAAATTTCAATAAAGAGTTTAAACATATCTTAAACACTGCTAGATTGAATGGTTTTGATAAAGAATTAATTATAAATAAGTTGAAGAAATTCAAACACAATAAAAGACTTAATGAATATACTACTCTACAAAATTGCAAAGAAAAGAAAAAATACAAGAAAATTACTTACCATCCTGAAATGCATAGGAAATTTCAAAAAATTTTTGACAAATACAACATTTCTTTGGCACCCAATAAATAAATTTAGTCTGGGTAATCTTCTAAGTACCAATAAAAAAGTCAATGTTCCAGACAGTAAGAAATCTGGAATTTATCAAATAAATTGTGAAGATTGCAATAAAGTTTATATAGGAAAAACAAAAAGGAATTTGGAAATTCGGACAAAAGAACATTTCAGAAATATTAAAAATTGTGAAATTGAAAAATCTGCAATTGCTGCACATAGTTTATTAGAACATCATAAAATTGGAAGAGAAGCTAAACTTTTAAAACAAGTAGAGAAACCTTTGGAATTGACAGTTTGGGAAAAAATATACATTCAGAAAAACAAAAAATAGATCAATGAATTTTGATATCCCTAACGAAATTACATTGATTTCGAAGTTCATAAATTCAACCATAGATGGCAGCACTGAAGATGGCGACAATAGAATAGTTGACGGCCGAAGAATTTTATCAGTCGGAGTTATGGCTGACGATGAACATGATTATGTTTGAAATCGCGATTTCATGGAAGCATGAATCCTATGAGGTGAGTTGTTTAAACAATATGTTCTCCGATGAATTTTAACATTACTCTACTCAAATTACTTCCAATCACTGGTGAGCTGAGATCGAATTAACGGTCGCCTTAACCTGTCATGCATGAATGTTGACGTTTTCGTAATATTGGCAACGAATTACCCAGAATTCTCAGCAATAAAACCACTTCCGTTATTTTCGTCTGCTCTAGAGGAATGCATTTATGCTTGCATCCCGCAAATAATACCGTATACAAACACGTCTGCGATGCGCAATATTACGCCGATTCTCCTGTTCTTCCAGTTGAATTCTTTGGTAGACTCTATCAAATTCCTCTTCACCGCGTATACCGAAAACATGATCGAAGTCTTCAAGGTCCGACATCTTGGATAAGTTTCAAACTACATCGGTTCCCTTCGGGATTTTCACATAAGTTTATATCTTGAGCTACGATCTTAAGGTACCGTGTCAGGTAGCTTTACAATTATTACCGCGTGAATAGATTTCTGAGTAAGAAAAATGTGTTTGAATAAAACTTTATCAGCAGAGAACGCCTTTTACTGTCTAATGCATTCAAACATTCGACCCTAAGATATCAAGGGATCCAATTGGCTCAGGAATTTAATATATATATTTTTTTTTTTAAAGTCTGAAGATAATAAATATATAAAAGCAAAAATAACCCCACTTTGTACTCTCCTCTCATTTTTTATGATTATTACAAAAACTAAAAGCTTCCAAGTGGTCCCTTTTTGTATACATTCATGCAATCATAGTTAGGAATATAATTTTATTTTAGAAAGAAAAATTACATTTGAACCGGTAGTCGAACCCCAGTTCTCTGACTCTGTACATCAGTACGATAACTGTTATACATTCGAACTTCCGATAAGAACATCAAATTTCTTTCCACTTATACAATTCTCCTTTCATCCAAAGGCCAATAACCATTGCTATCAATGCCACATGACAACTTCTATTCAAAGTTTTTTATTGTGAATTTAAACATTACTTTTAAGTTTTAAAGCTTATTATTTTTATGTTATATTTTAAGTTTTTATTTTGTTGATAGTGATGGCTATCAGCCTTTGGATGAAAGGAGAATTATATATTTATAAGTGGAAAGAAATGTGACGTTTCTATCGGAAGTTCGAATGGCGTAATGGTTAATGCACTGACGTACAGACTCAGAGATCCAGGGTCCGTAATATTTCTTTCTAAAGTAAAACTATATCCTATTCTGGAAAGTGTTAATTTAAAATACAAGTATAACATCACAATAGAAATGCTTTATCATTGGGTTTAAAATGTGAACAAACATTTGTTTAAGAAGTGTAAAAATAAAGGCTCTATGTCATATAGTTTGAAACGAGCACACATAAAATATGAGGATTTAACATTACCTGGATTCAACCTTCCTACTCAAAATACATTATTTACCTGAATGTGTAATAGTTTTCTAACCCAAATATGTAATAATGTCTTAAAATTGGAGATTAAGAAATGTTGTTATACACTGTGTCTCTAAAGAAAGCCACACTGGTAGATTTTTAACCCTAACTCAATCATGACAGTGTTTATGTCCCTCTACTACATCAACTTGAAATGAGGATTGAAAATGCGTGTCACACCTGACATGATGTTCAGATAACAAGACCGAGACTCGAACCCGGGACCTTTGGCTTTCCGGGCCAAATGCTCTACCAACTGAGCTATCGAGGCAAGTTGTGATCTAGATGCAAATTTTTCTCTTTATACATTGTAATTCCCTCGTGCCAAATGCTTTGAAACCGTTACTTCTATCTTTGCATATGGTGGCCTCTTAGTTAAGAAGACATTAATTGGGAATTTAACACTACTTTATAAAGCCAGTAGCTCAGTTGGTAGAGCATTTGGCCCGGAAAGTCAAAGGCCCCGGGTTCGAGTCTCGGTCTAGGCAAAAATTTTTCTCTTCAAATATAATTTATCCTTCAATGAGAAGTGTTAAATTAATAATAAAAACATCAATGATGTTAAGAGTTTGGCAAGAATTGCATTACCACATCAATGGTAGTCACATTACACATGGTGTCCACATCGAGGTGTTGTAATGCAATACCTCACACAAAAAAAAAAACTTAATGTCCAGTACATCATATGAGCCGTCAAATTGTTTGAATTGTAAATTTATTGAAATGTTAGTTAGTTTAGAGACACAATGTATTTGTTTAAGTTATTACATTGTAACTCAGTTTCTATACTAAGTAATGTAAAAAGGTGCATCCTGATAAGATTAAAGTAAACAAACTTAAGTCTTTTTTTTTTAATTTGAAGAGAGATATAGTTCTGGTTCGAACATTAATTTTTCTTTCTTAAATAGAAAAATATAATTAAATATGTGGAGGAAATAAACTATGAGGCTTCTTTTAATTATTAATGAGTTGGTTATTTTTACTCACCTCATATTTCTGTGATGAAACAGGTCTGCATAAAAATCAAGAAATATGAGGTGAGTAAAAATAACCAACTCATTCATAAGAAAAATATAAACCTGAATCAGGTTTCGAACCTAATGTCTCTGGTTCTGTACATCGGTGTACAGGCATCGAGTTCAAATCCTGATTCAGTCTTGTATTTTTCTTATTATATTATTTTTAATCTGATCAACATTAATATTGAGGTAAGATGATCAGACTAAAAATAATATAATTAAAATAATCTCAAAATATCACTTCCTAAAATTAAATATTAATTATATTTTTCTCCTCAAATAAAATTTGTATTTCGGTGATAAATTTAATATGCAAGATTGGAATTTATGTCTGATTTTTTCTGGATTTTTTAAGGTAATAGAATGAAATTTTGATAGTGTATAGATTCATGTCTTGTAAATTTGTTGATCTACTTTCATTCTACAGAATGTACATAAATTATATATTAAAAATGTGAAACCAACATTTAAAAAAAAACTACTCACTATTATATCCTGAGAGGGAGTTTTGTGGGTAGAAAATCTCTGAATATGATAATGTTATATTGCAAGGTATAATTGCAATAAATATTTTAATTTTGTTGAGTTGTTTCTTGACTCACCTCATACTTCTTAACTCCCTTGCAGACTCGAGTTTCTTCACTGCCTTTGTGATGTTCTCAATGCAATATCACAACTTGTGAACGTGATATAGCATTGAGAATGTCACAAAGGCGGTGAAGAAACTCGAGTCTGCAAGGGAGTTAAGAAGTATGAGGTGAGTCAAGAAACAACTCAACAAAATTAAAATAAACCTCATAGTGTTATTTCCTACCTACATAACTTAATGCAATAAATATATTTCTTAATTAAAAACATTTGGTCTGTTCACTCTTACCTCTTAGAGTTGTTTTTGGCGAACATATGTTTCAGATCAAATGGTAAAGAGAAAAATTTATGCCTGAATCGGGAATCGAACCCCGGACTTTCAGCTTTCTGTGCTGATGCTCTTAACCATTGAGCTAATTAAGGCTTCCTTCCCATCCAAGCATAAATCCTTCCTTTACCTTAGTGTCTTGGTCCCACATGCAAATGCAATGAATCATCATTCACAAATACACAATGAATGGCTTCTACCTGAAGAAGACATGAAGGGACTCCACATAGCTAAAGCATTATTTGTTAAATTAATATTAAGAAGCTAAAGCTGTTACTATGATTGAAATAAGTATATTAAAGTACACAACTAAATTAGCTCAATGGTTAAGAGCATCAGCACGGAAAGCTGAAGGTTCGGGGTTCGATTCCCGGTTCAGGCATACATTTTTCTCTTTACCATTTGATTACAATAATTTAGTTGTGTACTTTAATATACTTATTTCAGTCATAGTAACAGCTTTAGCTTCTTAATATTAATTTAATATGTTTCAGAGCTTCTTAGCCCCATCGTCAGCGATTACAGACTGAATTTTCTCATGTTGTCGGCCCTGATTCTTGATTCCTGCTCTCTTTGCCTCTGGTCCAATGAATTTACTAATGAGGTTCCTTTCTGCAGGAATTTCGAAGTTCATAATTCTTTCCTTGTTCTTCTGTATATAGATTTTTTTCCCATTTCATTTTTGTTTTCTAACTGATTTAATAATTTTGTGTTTACATCTATTTTGTGTTTTTCTGACCAACATGAGCAGCCACTGCAGATTTTTCTACTTCCCCTTTTTTTACATTCCTTATGTGATCTTTAGTTCTAATGGTTAAATTTCTTTTTGTTTTCCCTATGTATACCTTATCACAGTCTTTACATTTTATTTGATATATTCCTGATTTTTTACCATCATCAATCTTTCCATTTTTAATAGTTTTTCTTAGTTTTTCTTAGTTTATTTAAACTATAATCATTCTTTGGTACTAAATTAATATTAAATTTTCCAAAAATCTTCTGAAATTTGTTGTGTGCCCAAGGGTGATATGTGAATTTCGTGTATTTCTTATCTTTTGGTTTTTCTGTCTGAAGAGTGTTTTCGTTCCTCAATTTTTGTTTTTTGTACTTCTCAATTTTTTTGTGTATAATTTTTTCACTGAAACCATTTTCTTTTGCAACCTTATTTATGTGTTTCCTCTCTAACTCGTAATTTTTCTTGTTCATGGGTATATTTACCAATCTATGTACTAAGCTGTTGAAGACCGCCATTTTGTGTGAAATATGGTTGAAACCTGTTGATTTAATATAGTTATCTGTGTGTGTTTCTTTTCTGTAAATGCTGAATTCTATTTTATTCATTCCTGTGTAATGGATCTAAAAACGGTAATTCTTTTTTTCATTTCTTTTTCTAGCATGAATTTGATTGTTTTCTTCTGTATATTTAAAAGTTTTAAGGTATCTCTGTGTGTTTTTCTTTAATTATGGCAACAACATCGTCTACATATCTACACCAAAATTTGAACATGAGAGGATGTTCTTTGGTTATTTTGTTTTCAAAATTACTCATGAATAAGTGTGCCAAAAAAGGGGATAATGGGTTTCCCATTGACAGTCCGGATTTTTGTATATAGAAACCTCCGTTGTATGTAAAAAAACATTTGGCTGATGCATAGTTCAGTTAATTTTAGGTATTCTTTTCTCCTTTCTTTGTCGATTTTGTTTTTGGTAAGCCATTTTTCCAATATTTCTAATGTTCTTCTTTTGGTACACTTGTGAATAATACTGTGACGTCAAATGAAACTAGTCTATCTGCTTGTTCTATTTCTATTTTACTTAATTTTTCTACAAGTCGGAGAGAATCTTCAATAGTTAAATCATTAAAATTTTCCATTTCTTTGAATTCTCGGCTTAACCATTTAGAAATTTTGTATGTGGGCGATCCTATGTTATTGGTCTCATTTTTTCTCCTGCTTTATGAATTTTGGAGAGACCATGGATATTGGAGTTTCTAGGGTTAGCTTCTTTTAATTTAAATTTATCTTTTTCTGTGAGAATTATTTTGATAGATTTTAAACTGTTTTCAACCTTTTTAACTGTTTTAGGGAGGTCGAAAACAGTTTAAAATCTATCAAAATAATTGTCACAGGAAAAGATAAATTTAAATTAAAAGAAGCTAACCCTAGAAACTCCAATATCCATGGTCTCTCCAAAATTCATAAAGCAGGAGAAAAAATGAGATCAATAACATAGGATCGCCCAAATGCAAAATCTCTAAGTGGTTAAGCAGAGAATTCAAAGAAATGGAAAACTTTAATGATCTAACTATTGAAAATTAAGAAAAATTAAGTAATATAGAAATAGAACAAGCAGATAAACTAGTTTCAATTGACGTCACAGCATTATTCACAAGTGTACCAAAAGAAGAAACATTAGAAATATTGGAAAAATGGCTTACCAAAAACAGATCAACAAAGAAAAGAGAAAAGAATACCTAAAATTAACTGAACTATGCGTCAACCAAATGTTTTTTTTACATACAACAGGGGTTTCTATATACAAAAATCCGGACTGTCAATGGGAAACCCATTATCCCCTTTTTTGGCAAACTTATTCATGAGTAATTTTGAAAACAGAATAACCAAAGCACATCCTCTCATGTTCAAATTTTGGTGTAGATATGTAGATGATGTTGTTGCCATTGTTAAAAAAAAACACATAGAAGATACCTTAAAACTTTTAAATATACAGAAGAAAACAATCAAATTCACACTAGAAAAAGAAATGAACAACGAATTACCGCTTTTAGATCTGAAATTACACAGGAATGAAGAAAAGAAGAAAACAGAATTCAGCATTTACATATTAAGAGACACACACAGATAACTATATCAAATCAACAAGTCAACCATATTTGACACAAAATGGCGGTCTTCAACACCTTAGTACATAGATTGGTAAATATAACCATGAACAAGAAAAATTACGAGTTAGAGAGGAAACACATAAATAAGATTGCAAAAGAAAATGGTTTCAGTGAAAAAATGATACACAAAAAAATTGAGAAGTACATAAAACAAAAATTGACGAACGAAAGCACTCTTCAGACAGAAAAACCAAAAGATAAGAAATACAGGAAATTCACTTATCACCCTTGGGCACACAACAAATTTCAGAAGATTTTTGGAAAATTTAATATTAATTTAGTACCAAAGAATGATTATAGTTTAAATAAACTAATAAAAACTAATAAAATGTAAAGACTGTGATAAGATATACATAGGGAAAACAAAAAGAAATTTAACCATTAGAACTAAAGAACACATAAGGAATGTAAAAAGGGGGAAGTAGAAAAATCTACAGTAGCTGCTCATGTTTGGTCGGAAAAAGACAGAATTATTAAAACAGTTAGAAAACAAAAATGAAGTCACCATATGGGAAAAAAATCTATATACAGAAGAACAAGGAAAGAATTTTGAACTTCGAAATTCTTGCAGAAAGGAACCACATTTGTAAATTCATTGGACCAGAGGCAAAGAGAGCAGGAATCAAGAATCAGGGCCGACAACATGAGAAAATTCAGTCTGTAATCGCTGACGATGGGGCTAAGAAGCTCTGAAACATATGTTCAACAAAAACAACTGTAATAAGTAAGAATGAACAGACCAAATGTTTTAATTATTAAACAAACCTCTTAATGTTACTTCCTATTGTATTTTAAAATAAATATATTTCTGTTTTGGTAATTACTTTTCAATTGTATGACCTTACACTAATATAGTGCAAAAAGATTATCCAATGTATTCACGTAGACTTTCAGGCCGGAGTTGCAATGATGATCTTGAAGAAGACTTTTGGGCTGTAGGCCGTGGTCGTGAGGCTTGTAGTTCCCCGACGTTTCGCCAGAGACTGCATCTGGCATCCTCAAGGGTTGTCTTGAGACTGGCAATTCTGTCCGCTGTCTGTCTTATTTATACGTTCACCGTGATGTGTTCGTAAGTTGTATCTGCCTTCTGATTGGTCAGCGGTAGGGACTTCCATTGCTCCAATGAGATTGCTCTTTGATGGTCTAGTCGACTGTACGTTATATCTGTCTTCTGATTGGTCAGCGGTAGGGACTTCAATTGTTCCACTGAGATTGCTGTTTGATAGTCTAGTCAACTGTGCTTGTAGAGGTTTACATTTTGCATTTTTTAGAACCGGTATCCATACTTTGTTGACTTTTAATGATTCTTCTTTTCTATTGAAACTATTGTTTTTATGTTTGAATATTTCGATGGCTTTTCGTTGTAGACGGGTAAAATAGTGTGTGCAGTTAGATAATATGTCTGTATTCTGGTATTGTACCCTGTGGCCACCAACTAAAGAGTGTTCTGCTACTGCCGACTTATCCATTTGTTAAGACGACTGTATCTTTCATGCTCCTTAAGTCTGGTTGCGATGGTGCATTTGGTGGTGCCTATATACACTTTTCCACAACTGCATGGAATCCTGTATATGCCTGCTGTCTGATGAGGATGGAGTTGATCCTTTATAGGTCTGAGAAGGTTCTTGATTTTCTTGGTAGGCCTGTATACTGTCTTTATGTCTTCTTTCTTTAGTAGTTTTCCAATGCGGTCCGTTACATTCTTGATGAACGGTAAAAATGCCCTGGTTGAAGTTTTTTCCTCTGATTCCTTGCTGCTGTTGCTGTTGTGAAATTCGCGAGTCGCGATAATGCAAAATGCTCTATTTTGTCATTTTCTTATACCATTTCTTAACTCCACTTCCCATAGCCTCAAAAAAAAATTATGAATTGCAAAATAACACGAAATCCTACAATAATGCAAAATAACACCGAATTTTAAAATTTTCAACGAATTCTGAAGATTTTTTTGTTCTATTCGCAAAATTTTCATAATGCATTTTTAAACACTGTTTTCGGATTCCATCTTCTTTTTAACTGCCATTCTGCTTCCTCCATGCACTTTTGCAAAGGGAAATGGTTGCAACACAGTTCACAACATAGAGATAATATTTTCTGTCCTTCTCATGCTCAAGTATGGTCTCTCCATAGATTTTAAGTTCTATGGCCAGTATAAATTCCAAGAAATAAAACAAATTATATCAACGTGTAAGATAAGTTTTTCCCCCTAATTTTTTTCTGACGTAATTATCAATTTTATATCAATCGTTATTAAGTAATGGTATGTTCAAATCTGAAGAAAATATTTCTTTAAGTACAAACAGTAACCTGACAATAATGCAAGCACTGCCAAATTTGAATAAGCCAACAATAGACCATGAGTAATTATATCATATTGATAAATATTATTATTCCCAATTTAATTAAAAATGAAATTAATTACATAAACACATTTTTTTCTATTGGATTACATATCTATAACATGGACTTTTAACAAAATGTAACAAAACAAATACTGACAGTTTGAACAACAATGATCATGCGCAATTTTAATTCCACCTTCAAACTTTGTTTCAATCAACATTCAGTGAATGTGAAATGTATACCTTGGTCAGTTTGTGTTTTACATAAGTCTCAAGTCATTTTCATTATTTGTTTTTTTAATGTTCTACCTATTGTCATGCCAAAACCAAGTGTGTCAGCCACAAGTAGGGCACACGAATTCAGCAGTGAAAGTTTTATTTGTAAATGATAAAGTAATATTGATGTGTCGGTACAGTGACAAAAGACTAGAATATGAAAGAAAGGACATGTTGCTAAAACATATAGCCAGTGAAACTCTCAAAAATGCTGAGAATAAGACATCAATGAAGTGCCAATTATCTGTTGAAGGGTCCTTTTTACAGGCTAAGAAAGCAAAAGAAGACAAAACAGAGTTAATTGTTGACACTACACATTTTTGAGTGCAGGAATTTCTGTGATAAAGTTAGATCATCATCTGACTCTTCATCTAATGTCACATGTTCTGGAGGCTTTGGTATGGGCAATTCTTCGCAGTGTGGAACTTGTCTCATTGCAGATTGCAAGTCAGGATACATCACTGTATGTTTTGATTTTGACATAATCACTTTAATGTTTGTTAAGCAGAAATAACAGTCAGAGGAGTGATCTTTGGGTTCCCTCCAAATCGTAGGAATAGCAAATGGCATGTGGTGTGTGCTATTCTTCCATGCAGTGAGAAGCCTACTACACGATAAACAACAGATATGTGGGGCCCAGGTCCATGCTTGGTCCCCCACTTTACACCCAAAATAAAGTTCATAACACTTTTTACTAATGGAGTAAGGTTTTGCTTTGGGACTTGAGCGTCACTTCACCACATACGAGGGTCATACTGAAAGTCGTGAGCAACCCATTGTTAAAATTCAAATTTCAACAATGTAACAAAAACAACTGCAGGATCGTAATCTACAGACTTTATACCACAACATTGCCGTTTTGTGGCGTCATAGCTTCTATCATGTGACCACACGCAGTGTTTCCAAAATGGCAGACATCAATGTTTCGTTTCGACAGCGCGCTGTCATTGAATTCCTTGTTAAAGAGGAACAATCTGCTGTTGATATTCACCAAAGACTTCAATGTGCTTACGGAGATGCCTGCATGGGTGCCAGCAGTGTTAGGAGATGGGTGAAACATTTTAAAGATGGGAACACGAGTATCAAAGATGAGCCTCGTAGCGGTCGCCCACGCTTTGCCACCACGGATTGCAACAAGGAAAGAGTTGATGCGCTCATTAGAGACGACAGGCGTAACACAGTGAATGAAATCGCTACAAAACTTGCAGTAGGACACAGTGCAGTGCAAGAAATGATTCACAGCTTAGGTT
Source organism: Diploptera punctata (assembly GCA_030220185.1). NCBI lineage: Eukaryota > Metazoa > Arthropoda > Insecta > Blattodea > Blaberidae > Diploptera > Diploptera punctata. The sequence continues at coordinate 192,697 of JASPKZ010008048.1, read as the reverse complement.
ACCGAAAAGTTAGTGCCCGTTGGGTTCCACGTTTATTGAGTGAAGACCACAAACTTCAGAGAAGAACCATCACCCATAACCTTCTTCAGAGATTGACAAGTATTGTGTACAGGTGATGAAAGCTGGTTTCATCGTTACGAGCCTGAAACAAAACGCCAGAGTATGGAATGGCACCACTTGAATTCGCCATCAAAGAAAAAAGCGAAGACAGTGCATTCTGTTGGGAAAATTATGGGTAGCGTCTTCTGGGATGCGCAAGGTTGCATTCTGGTTGAATTTCTTGAACCTGGACAAACCATAAATGCTGCCCGCTATATCCAGACACTTGTGAAGCTCCGTCGTGCATTGCACGACAAACGCCCTGGAAGGAAGATCATTCTGCAACTCGATAATGCGCGTCCTCACACTGCTTGTGCCACTGTGGAGAAGATCAGGACATTTGGGTGGGAAACTCTTCCACATCCTCCCTATAGTCCCGATTTGGCACCCTCCGACTACCATCTTTTCGGTTCTGTGAAGGAGCAGATGAGAGGCCAACGCTACGAGATGCTGGAGGATATTCGGAAAGCAGTGCGTCAGTGTCTTCGAGCAGCTGGAACGGACTTCTATCATAAGGGAATTTTCAAGCTTGTAGAACGCTGGACAAAATGTGTGCAAAGAAATGGAGACTATGTTGAAAAGTAGCACAAAGGTCTGTAGATTAACATGGTGTACTTGGTTTGTCTAAAATAAATATTATGATTGTTTAAAAAAATGTTGCTCATGACTTTCAGTATGACCCTCGTATATAACAAAAGTTGTTGGGATGATTTAAACAAACTCCAGGCATTTTGTAACCAACAACATCAAATTAAAAGAAATAAATTTGTAAATATGTAATATACAATAATCCAGATACAACGCACTCACAATTACGTATTTACTGGTTCACTGCTATCTCACAACTAACATCGTTCTAATGAATGCATGCTACCCTAGATCATATTTGTGCATGTCTGTACATGTCTGAACCTGCACAACAGTAGCAACAGTACCATTTGAGTTAGCTCATTTGGTTTTATTTTACAATGGACAAATGGTCAAAAAAAGTTTATTAAAAAAATAATTATTTAAATCCATTAATTGAAATTGGAATAAAAAGCTGAGGGTGATGGAGAAATTCCGAATACATATTTGAAAACACGATAAAAAAACTGCATGAAGTACAACTATTGGTACTCATGAGACAAAAATCATGTTGACCAGTGTTATTGGGTGAAAAAAAGTGGAGGAATTGAAATAAATAGTAAAGGACAAAAAACTTTTCATCATGTGTGATGAAAAAACTGACGAGTCTGGGAACTGCATATTTAATATTCTGTTTCGTCTTTTGTGTTTGACAAAGCCACTGGTTCAACATGCACTCAAATATTGTGGACACTTTAAATAAATATGAAGTTGGATATGACAATGTGCTACTAGGGATTATTACTGACTCAGCATTGTATATGACTTTATGTGCCAATACTCTAAAAGGCTTAGCGGGGAAGAAACTTGCCCATATTCAATGCTGGGCCCACAAAATCAACTTGGTGGGTCAGATTTGGCAATGCAGCCTAGATGAATTGAACATAACTGTTGCTAAAACAAAAGCTGCATTTCTCAATACAAGAAAAAGGAAGCATTTATGTTTTGACTTTCTTCATGAGAAATATGAGAATGACCCTGGAAAAGTTAGGCATTTTTTCCATGCCAGTACAAAGTAGATGGAACACATAGTTTGAAGCTGCAAAGTATATACCTGAATACCTTGATGACATATTGGAATTTATGGAGCAGCTGGGTGAAGAAAACAGTGGCGTGAAGTTTGTTAAAGATATAAGTCCCCAATTCTTAGCCATGACAAAAGTTCAGACTCAATTTGTTGCTGATAACTGCAAACGATTTGTTAATATGATTACACTCTTGGAAGGTAACAGTTATCCCACAGCTGATGTTCTTCATTCCAAACTAAAGGTTATGGACAACATGCTTGATTTATTAACAAAAGAGGTATTCTCGACACAACTCACAACTTTGTTGCAAGAGATGACAGCTCTCAGGAAAGCTGTAGTAGTGAACAAATTGAAAACTACTGCACAAAAGAGTCTTACGAAGCTGGAAAACTTGATTGCGGAAGACCCTTCAAAATTGGTGTTTACAGCAGCTTGTAAATTATTTGTCCCCAGGACACTTCAAATTCTCAGTGTTGACAGTGCCATGGTGGAATTGAAGATATTGTCATATGCAAGTGCCAATGAATTTTCTAAATTCTACAAAGGCTATGTTGTTCTCCAAGGCCTCATAAAAGAAGAGTTTAAACGACCAGAGTGTACCCATGTAGACATTTGCAAAATGATTTGCTCTTTGAGGGAAGAATATACCGAGTTGTGAAGACATCTCTTGAAGCCATCTGGTATCCAACTTCAAATGTGAACTCAGAAAGATGTATTTCTCAGTATGGTGTTGTGGTGAGTGATAGAAGGCGGAGATTGAAACCTGAGAAAGCAGACACTCACCATGGTTGCTTTTTCTTAAAAGGTAAATTTTGTTTACAAATTAGCGACTAGGATTAAAATGTTATGCATTTTAGTGTATTAAAATCGATATCAATTGTACAAGCTAAAAGTTGACCTTAAACGTGATCATTCTTATTGGGTTCAATATACTAAACTAGTATAGAATTAAAAAGACTCAAATATACATTGTTTTTAGAATAACACCGCCAAATTCCCAATAACATAAAAATCTTAAAATTTTAAAACAAATTTTCCCTAAAAATAAAACCACTTTCACAGATCTCTACCCATAACTTACTCGTGTTTCCTGCGCCAAACACACAGATTTTTGCAGGATGTGCTCTAGTCTTTGTCTTATTTCGTGTAATATTTCTTTTATAAGAATATGTTCCCTTTATCTTTTATGATTATTTACTGAACCTGTCTTTTTGAATTTTTTGGCTAAACTTATTATTGTATTGGCATTAGGTATGAGACTATTTGGAAATTTGTTCCAGAATTTTCATTGTGTTTTCTTACAAGATTTTTCTGTATTTTTCATATGTATTGTATATACACATGTTGAAGTAATGAAAATGGCATTGAAACTACTAATAACACACATAGAACGCATGAATAAATGAACTGTATCATATGAGACCACTTGATACACTGAGCAATAGTCACAGCTAAGTAAATGGCAGGAGATGAAACACTGTGAGTGGATAAATTAGAACCTGCACTATTGGATAATCTGTTGCCCTGAATAAGTTTTAATAATCATCTTTAATACAGCACACATTATATTTGAAGAGGAAAATATATGCCTAGACTGGTGTTTGAACCCAGGATCTTTAGCTTTATACACTAATGCTCTGCCACTGAGCTACCCAAGACCTCCAATCTAAACACAAATTATTCTCTTACACATTCCAATTCCTGAGAGCACCAAAGACTTGCAAACTGTTGCTCAACACATGAATGGAAACCTCTTATTTAAGAAGGCTTTTAATGGGAATTTAACATTACTTTATAAAACCAGTAGAGCTTGTTTCATAGTGTTATTATAAATTTAACATTTATCATTGATGATCAAATTATATTTTAAGAGAGAAATATTCTTGTCAAATATAATTTGACCTTCAATGAGAAATGTTAATTAAGTTATGTATGTAGGAAATAACACTATGAGGTTTTTTAATATTGTTTATTTTTTATTTCACTCACCTCATACTTCATAACTCCTAGCATACCCAGGGTTTCATCACATCCTTTGTGACATTCTCAATGCTGTGTCACGTTCACAGACTCTGCAGGATAGAAGGCAGCCGGACGTCAGTTGTGAACGTGACACAGCATTGAGAATGTCACAAAGGATGTGATTAAACCCTGGGTATGCTAGGAGTTATGAAGTATGAGGTGAGTGAAATAAAAAAATAAACAATAGAGAAATGTTAAATTTATAATAATAACATATGGTTGTTATGTGGGCACACTCAACTAAATTGAACACAACACACACCAGTTTATGTCCAACCATCACATTAGTTTGGTGAGTCAATTTTTATTATTTGCTCATTTAGAGTAATTTTGTTTTTTAATAACATAGTGTGCAGTTCTTACTTTTTCATCAGTGATAGAGTGAACTAATTTTAACTTACGAGGCACGTGAAGGTGGGTTTCGGACTTGAGAACCACTGATCTAAATATTTGTGATTCCATTTTATAAACTTGATTTAACAAGTATGCAGTGTCTTTAGCAAATTCCAAAGAAATTAAACTATTGTGAATGTTCTCATAAAAAATTTTTACAGATCTTCACCAATTCTATCTAGTAAACACTGAAAATGACCATGGCCATACATATCTACACACGCACACATAAATACAGGGTGCTCTAAAATTCCCCTTACAAACTTCTAGGAATTTTAGAGGGAGCACTGAGTTGATGATATTTAGAATAGAGGGGCTCAGTGGAATAAGGGCCCATCTCAACCAATGGTTGATTTTTAGTTATTTGCAGATTATCTATCCTGTGGCCATCTTCTGTTAATCTTTAGAAGCTCATAATTCTAATGATGTTTTTATTATTAATTTAACACTTCTCACTGAAGGATAAATTATATTTGAAGAGAAAACATTTTTGCCTAGACCGAGACTCGAACCCAGGACCTTTGGCTTTCTGAGCCAAATGCTCTACGAGGCGAGTTGTGATCTAGACACAAATTTTTCTCTTATATTTGTTGTAATTCCCTCGTGCCAAATGCTTTGAAACCTTTGCTTCTATATTTGCAAATGGAGGCTTCTTAGTTAAGAAGACATTTATTGCAAATTTAACACTACTTTATAAAGCCAATAGGGCTTCTATTGATGTTTTTATTATTGATTTAACACTTCTCACTGAAGGATAAATTATATTTGAAGAGGAAAATTTTCGCTGCCATTTGCAAAGATAGAAGCAAAAGTTTCAAAGCATTTGGTGCGAGGGAATTACAACGTATATAAGAGAAAAATTTGCGTCTAGATCACAACTCGCCTTTGTAGCTCAGTTGGTAGAGCATTTGGCCTGGAAAGCCAAAGGTCCCGGGTTTGAGTCTGGGTCTAGGCGAAAAATTTTCTCTTCGAATATCATAATTCTAACTTTGCTCAAAAGATGGTATATGAGACTTTATGTGTAAGAAAAATGTCTAACTTCTTCACACGCGCGGGAAATATAGACCCATCCCAACTGCTGGCACTTGACCGTATATTGTCTGCTGCAACTACTGATGGCAAATATCAACAAATGCAGATTGGCTGATGTGACAGGTTCTTGTGCGAATGGAAGTTGGGTAATAAAATCTAAGAAAATAAAAAAGAAATGTGCAAGAGTGGAATAAAACGAAGCAGAACATTTTACGCAACAGTGGAAAGGAATATATATTGGCAACTAGGAAATTAATTCAAAGTAAAAGCCTTGTTAAGCACTTCCAACCCCTCACTTGTCAACTGAGTGTGTGTTCTATCAGCGCCAACTTTGGTATCCACATATGTAATAACGATAGTGCAGTCATGTGTGTTTGGCCTGAATCAGTTGTTTCAAGAGGTGCAGACGAAATTGCTAGTTGTTTATTAAAAACTGTGCCGTTGATTAAAGAAGGTGCTAATAAAAAGAAACTTAGAGTGTATAGTGATTCATGTGTTGGTCAAAACAAGAATTTTACAATAATGGGACTTTGACTGTATGTGCTTGATTGTGGTTGGTTTGAAGAAATTGAACGCAAGTTTCTTGTACCAGGTCACACTTTCCTCCCCTGTGATGCTGACTTTGGTGTGATTGAAAAAGTTAAAAGAAAAACACAAGTGGATTATACACCTGAACAGTGCTCACCTCATAAGAAAGAGTCGAACAAAGAAACCATTCACAGTAATTTAGATGAATGCAGAAGATTTTTAAAGATTTGGGTAACTTAAATAAAATGTTCACAAAGAGAAATGTGACGCTGGACAAGCATAAGGTAGACATCAGAAAATCATCTCAGTTTGATTTTGTGAAAAACAGACATGTAATGTATGTAAAATATCGGTTTTGGTGACTTTGCTTTAGAGGAAGTAATAAGCCTTCAAAAAGGGAAAGAAAAGTGTCCTGTATTATGAGATGTAATATTGACAACAAAATATCCTAATGGTAGGATGATAAAGAAGGCGTCTTGACTCTCATGACATTTGTATCACCTGTATACAGCAGCCTTAAATCAGATAATGATGATACAAATGCTGCAAACGTAGAAGACAGATTAATGCAATATTCAAGTTAAAAAGTGCTATTTAATTTGTTTATTTATGTTGTTTTTTTTATCTTCTCATTTTTCTTTTTCTTTGATTAGACATGAAACAATATAGTGATCTATACATTTGCAGGCAGAAAGCTTATTTTATGTACAAGACATGCACCAAATATTATCAATGTTTGCTCTATATATTTTACTCAATGTAGAATTTAATAAAATGCAATTTTTCTAAAAACTTAGTACAATTAAGATAGGCCCTTATTCCACTGACCCCCTCAATTGAAAACCATGTCTGGAAACTTAACGTTTCCGTGCTACAACCGTCTGAAAACATGTTCTTAACCGACCACTTTTACAAGTAGTTTATTATGAGGCGTGACATGGTACATCACTTGTTTTACAATTCAACTCATTAATAACCAAAGAAACAAAATGGAAACTGAATCATTTTTCTCAAACACTTTTGTTTATGGTTAAACTTAAACTGTTTTTGTCCTTTTGAAATGATGGTTCACATTCAGATGCACTACAAGTGCGGTTCAATGTGGCGACCAGCAACTTTGTTGCACATATTGTACCTACTAATGATGTTTTGGTAAACGTGCTCTATCACACTTGGTGTATCTGCAATCTCTCCTGCAGCGACCACAACTCGTGCCACCAGATCTTCTTCTGTCTCTACAGGAGTCTCATAAACCAAACTCTTCATACGACCCCAGAGGAAAAAGTCCAATCGAGTCAAATCCGGTGATCGTGGAGGCCGTTCAATTGGATCACCTCGGCCTATCCATCTATGTTCGAATCGTCGGTCAAAATGTTCCCTAACATGAAGTAAAAAGTGAGGGGGTGTGCCGTCATGCTGAAACCACATGCCTTGACGGACGTTCAATGACACAGTATCCAACAACACACCCAATACTTGTTGTAGGAAAATCAAGTAGATAGGATCTGTTAGCCTGGATGGAAGCACGTATGGTCCAATCACATGATCATCCAGAATACCTTCCCACACATTAATTGAAAATCTGTGTTGGAATCCCTGGACATGCATGGCATGAGGTTTTTCGTATGCCCAGACATGGCTGTTTCGTGAATTGAGTACACAATCCCTAGTAAATGTGCATTTATCTGTGAAGAGAATGCGTCGTGGAAATAGGGACTCGTTGATGCAGCGGTGCAGAAACCACGTACGGAACTCAACGCATGGAGCAAAATCGGCTGGCAATAGTGAATGTACCCTTTGGAGATGGTATGCATGTAGTTGTTGTTCATGCATAACATTCCAGACTGTGCTAGGAGCAACATCCAATACAGGCGCAATTGCTCGTGTACTCGTAGACGGCTTCTCTTCAACTTGATGCAGTACGGCCTCTTCCAATTCGGGAGTGCCGCGTTTCCTTGGAGCACCATAGTCATTCCTGCTGGCGGTGAAGGTACCCCTTCCTCGAAGCCTTTGCGTAATTATGACGAAAAGGGTATGCGATGGAATCGGATGTTGTGGAAAACGATCTTGATAAAGGCGACGAGAAGCTCTTCCATTACCTCGAGCTTCGCCATACAGAAGGATCATGTCGGTGTATGCAGGTAAAAAGTGTATTCAACCATGTTGCTCTAACATTGAAAAGCACGTGAATGAGGCTCGAACCAGCTCCGATAGGTGGGAATAAACGTCAATTGACATCACGTGAATAGACGTAAGCGCCCCTCATCATGTAACTCTGCAGGCGGACGAATCGCGAAGCTATTACTTGTTGAGACATATGACATACGTTCAGGCAATGCTTGTTTTCAAACGTCTGTAGCACGGAAACAGTAAGTTTCCGGACATGGTTTCCAATTCTAAATATTATCAAATCAGTCCCCTCTACAAGTCCTAAAAATTTGTGAGGGGAATTTAAGAGCAAAGAAAAATGAATGCCTAAACCTGGATTTGAGCCCAGGACCTCTAACTCTAAACGATCTTCACTATCCAGGCTCCCAGTGCAAACATTAATTGCTAAACATAAGGCCTAATTTTGATTTGTTTTCTGAAGTCCTCTGGTGGCGCTGCATTTTTATGTCAGTCATGTTATATTCGGTAAGTGAAACTGTTACAACAAACTCTTAGTTTGATATATTCAACGTGAAAACACAATCTTCACAATTATTAATACAAATAAGCATTTTCTTTAAATTCAATGCATTCACATTATTTAATTTTGCTTTCAAAGATTAATGAACCAACATTTATATTTTACATCTTCTATCACAACTTCTTCCAACAGAAAATTATTAAACTTAATTTACAATTACCATGTACAAAATGTCTTCTCCACCAACAATCCTTATTTATACAAAATTAATGGCATTTTTTCCTTCAAATAATATAATATCATTTATTTAAATTATACAATGTTCATATTATGAATTCAGCAATTCAATGTACAGGGAATAAATGAGCTTCTAGTGTACATCAGATCATAAAACCTCAAGTACATTAAATATTTTATAACTTTAAATGAAATTGAGGTATTGCAGTACACCAGAAAAAGATGCTCTATACACGTACTTTATTCACAATTTCAGCCTATTTATCATTTAGTTAGATAACACCAAGTACACACTTAACCCAAATTTGAATTTATATATATAATATAAACTCCATTAATTTTGTATAAATAAGGATTGTTGGTGGAGAAGACATTTTGTACATGGTAATTGTAAATTAAGTTAAACAACGTGAAAACACAATCTTCACAATTATTATTACAAATAAGCATTTTCTTTAAATTCAATGCATTCACATTATTTAATTTTGCTTTCGAAGATTAATGAACCAACATTTATATTTTACATCTTCTATCACAACTTCTTGCAACAGCTGTTACGAGTTTATATTGTAATAAATATGAAAATCATATAAAACTTCAAGTTTTATTTTTGTTTAATTAAATTGATTTTCCTTTCTTTATATGTAATTCTCTATCATAAGCTGTGAGACATTGCTCAGCGTTATCTTATGGCATCTATAACAAGAAAGCATTTTTATTGTTAATATTTTTACTTTATAGCAGTAACACTTTTTTTATTTTGATGTTATAATTAAATTTGACATTTAGCAATGAAAGCCATATATATATGTATGTGTCCTTTAATGCTCTGCAGCGCAAGTGGTTAGATGCTCGTCTCTCACTGAGTCTTGAGATTGAGTCTTAGTCACTGCACGTGGGTTTTGTAATGGATAAAATTAAGCTTGGGCGGGTTTTTCTCAGGGTCTCTCCCGTTTTCCCTGCCACAAATTTCATTCCACAATTTCCCCATACTATCTCATCCATTTCGTCCATCTGCCCCTATGATGGTGCATCGAGCATGGTCGGCCAGCACCCTTGTTGCTCATAGATCTCTATAAATATATGGGGCTTCATCTCATCTCATCCCTCGATCAGATCCTCAGTTGAGCTTATTATATATTAGAAGTTGCTCATCTTTTTCACAAGGTAGCTTAATAAAAGTAATGCCAATTGATTTATACCAAAGTTTTTTTATTAATCTGACCTCAGCCTCGTTAATTAACCCATTGCCTTATTCATATTTTCCTCTATAGTTGCACCCATATTTACCATTTAATTTAAAGAAAATTAGCATAACCAAAAAACAATGGCTTATAACTCGTGATGTATCAGGAGAAATCGAATATGTTGTACACCATTGAATAAATCATTCTCTCAGCTTTCCAACGGTATATAACATGTCATGCCATCTATTGACAAAACTAAAGAAACACTAAGAATAAGCTACAGCTGCTCAGTCCGGCTCACAGCCGTCTGTGTAAGAATGGGCTTCACTTGATCAGCCGGCTGGGAGCCGTCTGTGTAAGCCAATGGGTTAAACAGTAATTTTATTAAAAAAAGTAAATTTCTATTTGATGTTGTAATTTTGGAAATTACATTGCAGACATATTCAAAGAATTAAACATACATTTTTAAATTTAAAAATCTTCCTAATTGGAGGAAAAGAATAGGGAGACCTAAGAAGACATGGATAGAGGGAATTATGAATTTGATGAAGGACAGGGGACTGCAGGATGGTGACTGGAAGGATAGAGATGAATGGAGGAAGAGAATTAAAACTTAATATAGGACACAGTAAGATGTTGTATACATTTAAAACCTGTTAAATAAAAATAAATTCAGCCACCCTGCACATAGAACAATAAAATCATGTTGCTAGGATGGATTATTTTGTGGTAGGTAAGGCAAGACTCTTGAATTAGTTTCCAATAACTTGACTTCTCTGCCCCACCTAATTGAGACCTTGCAGCATACCACTGTAGAATTATTTTCTTGCACCTCGAGAGACTATGTAATATTGATTGCGAGGGCTAGAGAAGCAGTTTCTTTTTACATTCATAACTGAGAAGTCCCACTTTCTAAGTGCTTTAGTTTCCGATAGAAGGTGGGATGGAGTAAGTGTAAACCAGAACTCAATAAGATTAACTTCAAGTCATCATAAAAAATGAAGATACCTCAATCAAATTTTGGTTGAAGTTTGCTGGAGGTATTAGAAATTAAATGTGTAACTTATATTAATGTAGCTTTATTGGTAACGTAAAATCATTTATGCATTTGTATTGGAGCCTGTTAACTCTGTGATCAGAGTACAGAACCAGAGACATCGGGTTCAAATCCTGATTCAGGCATCTTTTTCTTCAAATAATATAATATCATTTATTCAAATTATGCAATGTTCATATTATGAAAATTTCAAATTTGGGTTAAGTGTGTACTTGGTGTAATGTAACTAAATGATAAATAGGCTGAAGTACGTGTATAGAGCATCTGTTTCTGGTGTACTGCAATACCTCAATTTCATTTAAAGTTATAATAAAATATTTAATGTACTTGAGGTTTTATGATCTGATGTACACTAGAAGCTCATTTATTCCCTGTACATTGAATTGCTGTAGTTTTGCCCAATTTGACTTTCAGGTCCTCTTTAACCACTAAGTTGACTATACAAGGAAATTTTTGGAACTCCATACTGCTGAGAAACTCGGTGTGTTTAAAAAAATTCTCATTTAGTGTTGTTTAAAGCTTCCCATAGGATCTCTGTGGAATATGTTTACCTGCTATTTCATTTTTCTTACTTAATTTCTCACCATGATGTAAATAATTTGAAAAGAAATGATACAGAATATGAATTGTAAACTAAGGTGTACACTTGCCCCAGCAATGTTGGTACACACTTCCCTCGCGTGGGAAGTAGCTGGGCATGTGTACACCATGATGATAAATCCTAATCTGTTAATACATGTTTTAAAACAGTATAACAGCATTAAAGACCCATAAAATACGACATAATTACGTATAACACATTCTTAATTTGTCCCAGAATTATTTACAGAATTCTATCGCGATCTCATCAATCACAATCAGCAGACATCTTTTTTTGTGTATGATCTCCTGAAGAACTTAATTAATCAGTTCTATCTCGTGTACAAATTTCAAACCATATATTGAGGTAGTTTAGACAACAGCTGTCAGTACCTGGTGGTGTAGGAACACGAAAATACTGAGCTAGTTTACTCTTACCCCATCTGACCTTATATTATATCTTTATTTTCTGCTTGAAAACAGTCTCTTGCAGTAGGCATGTTGTATGTCATACAGTAAGAGTGGTATTTATTGAAGAAACTATCATATAAATTTGATATAAAATAAAAATGTATTTCATAATAGATAACTAACTTACTGCTTCTATTGAACCTGTAGAATCATGACCACACAGATATAAGCTCTCCATACAACCCTATCCTGAGCTAATATTTTCCAATCATCCCCTGTATAATCAACTTCCCTCAAATCATGGTTAATGTCATTCCCCCCTCATTCTTGGCCTACCAACTGGGTGTTTTTCCTCTGGTTTTCCTATAAGAAGCTTCCATGCTCCGCTTTCATTCTCCATTTGTGCCACATGTCCTGCCCATCACAGTCTATGAGACTTAACTCTACTTATTATATCTGGTTTCCCATAAATATCATGTAGCTGAACTGTTTTGAAGTCTTCTCCATTTACCTGACTCTTCATTTCTCTTTGGACCAAACATTTTCCTAAGAACTTTATTTTCAAATACTTGTAATCTTTTCTCCTCCCTTGAAGTAAGAATCCGTGTTTCACATTCCTATAATATAATAACAGTTTTATAACTGTGTTTGAGCCTCTGGTATGGATTCCCTAACATAAAAAATAATATAAATTTTGTGACAATCCCTGCATTTGATATGATACATTCTTGATTTGTTTTCTTCTTCAATTTTTTTTTATTTTTGTTAGTTTTAATTATCCTATTGAGGCTGTATTCATTCTTTGGTGCCAATCTTATGTTAAACTTTTTAAAAAATAAATTTGGAACTTGTGGTGTTTCAATGGATGGTAAATGAATTTCTTGAATTTTATGTTCTCTTCTATTTGTTTTATAAGTGTACTTTCGTTAATTAATTTTTGTCTTTTAAACTTATATATTTTTTTTTGTATACCATATTTTCTTCAAAACCGTTTTTTATTGCTTCGTTAATTATGTGTATTCTTTTTCGTAATTTTCTTTGTTCATAGGTATATTTACTAATCTATGTGTCAAACTATTAAGCACTGCCTCTTCTTTTGAGCAAAATGGATTGTCCCGAACCCTTAATATAGTTATCTATATGTGTATTCTTGTTTTATATTCCAAATTTCATCTTGTTTTCTTCATTTCTTGTCAAATTTAGATATAAAAATTGAATTTGTCTTTCAATTCCCATTTCCATGGTAAATTGTTTAGTTCTACTCAGAATATTCAAAAGCTTTAAAGCATCATCTATTAAAAAAATAAATAAAAAATCATCTAAATGTTAATGATTCACAATAGCAATTATATCAACATATCTGCATTAAAATTTGAAAATTAAAGGGTGTCCACTTATTATTTTCTATTCAAAACTTCTCATAAATAAATTAGCCAAAAAGAGTGATAGGGGGTTTCCCTATAGAAAGTTCAGAACTCTGTAAAATTTTCCAGTATATGTAAAAAAACATTTGTTCAATGCAAATTTTGGTTAAAAATCTATATTCTTTTATGCTTTCTTTTTCTAGGAACTACTAGGCCAAGTTAATTTAGTTACTCTTATTTCTGTGCACATATTATGTGGTCAACATACCGACCCAATGAGACATCTGGTAGGGAACTCGAGTATTACTGGGATGAAGGAGGTCACTAAGTTTTGCACAGAGGCCTTATTTTTCTGGCTTGCAGTTCTTTTACGAGCCTGAAAATCTTCAGACTTGAGACTCATGGCTTATAATCCCTCCTGGAGAACACACTCTTTGGAATTTTCTATTCTAAAACAAAATTCATCAACTCTGGCTGGGTTTGAACCCACAACCCTCAGGACCAGAGGCAAGGAACGTAACCACTTTTATATCTAGTACTTTTTATTTTTCTTGCAGATGATGATTTAAAGAGGGAGACAGAACCGGTGAGTTGCAAAGAAACTTCAGCACAAAACCAAGATAAATACTTAAATAACAAGGAAGTCTCGAAAGAAAGCTCTGTGTCTTACTTAACGGATTCAGGAATTAATGAAACTTTTACGGCACTGCTTGAAGATGATGCAGATGACTGTATGTTATTGTGTAGTCAAGAAATAGAGAAAAAATTGAATACAAATCAAATTAATTTTAAAGAAACTGGCGATAATCATGTTGATGTTATAAATGAAAACAAATCCATTGTAACCAAATCTGTTGAAAATACAAAATATTCATGTAGAACAAATAGCAGTTCACGGAATGAAATACAAAATAGATTAGATTCAATGATTTCGAAGACATGTACAAATAAACAAGAATCTAAACAGAGGAATACTAGTTGTAATATAAAATCTATAGATAAGAAAACATCTGAATCTAGTAACGTTGGTTTTGATGATTCTCTAGATAACATTCTACTAAGCCTTACTGAAGATGATGTTAAAAAAATGAGTCAAGGTATTGGGGTAAAAAAGAAATTAGATTACACAAATTCAAACAGTCATTTTCAAAAGTGTGAGAAAAATTTAAAAAGCAATTCAGTGGTGAAAGTGTCAGATAATATAATGCGATTGACAAATAAAAGTGTACATGACGTTTCTAATAGCAAAGTGCTTAATTCGGGGAATGTAGTTAACAAGTTTGGACAGGATGTTAAGTCATCTGCAACTAGTGTTGGTGCAGCTGCGGTGAGACAAAATCATGCTGATCCAAGAGCTATTGTTACCAGCCATAACTTCAACGGAAAGATAAGTGAGTACAATTTTATTTTTGCATTTTGTTTATTATCTACTAATAAAGATCATTATAGTTGTTGTTTAAAGCTTGGCATTTTGCAATGAAGCCATTAGCTCTCTTCCACTCCAGTATTTTTGTACGTTGGATCCAGCAGGTAAAGCTTTGCAAGTTTGAAGATGTTCTTCAGTCATTTATTCTTTATTGTTACTCGCAAAGGAACTGTCAAGCATTGCATGCCGAAACCTACCTTGAAATTTCTCGCAAAGAGGCTTTGATCTATCAAGGCCATGTCTAAAAAATTATCTGCAGTTTTTGACTGCAAACACAGAAATCAAAGTCATGACCCAGCAATGGCAACTTGCTGTATGGAGCAGATAACACAATGTTAATAGTCTTTATTATTAATTCCATACATCTCAATGATGGATAAATCGTATTTGAAGAGAAAAATTATACGCTCAGACCGGGACTTGAACCCGGGACCCTTGGTTCTCTAGACCAAGTGCTCTACCACCTGAGCAAGTACCAATCTAAATGTAAATTTTTCTCTGTGTACATTGTAATTCCCGCCCATCAAATGTTATGAGGCCTTTGCTTCTATCTTTGCAAATGGCAGCTCCTTTATTAAGAAGACATATTTGGGAATTATACATTACATTATAAATGCCAGTACAACCTTTTATTATTAATTTCATACATCTCAATGATGGATAAATCATATTTGAAGAAAAAAATTATACGCTCAGACCAGGACTTGAACCTGGGACCCTTGGTTCTCTAGATCAAAAGATCTACCACCTGAGCAAGTACTGATCTAAACGCAAATTTTTCTCTATATACGTTGTAATTCCTGCCCACCAAATGCTATGAGGCCTTTGCTTCTATCTTTGCAAATGGCGGATCCTTTATTAAGAAGACATATTTGGGAATTATACATTACATTATAAATGCCAGTACGGCTTTTTCCAATGTTTTTATTATTAATTTAATACATCTCAATGATAGATAAATCATATTTGCTCAGGTAGCTCAGGTGGTAGAGCACTTGGTGTAGAGAACCAAGGGTCCCGGGTTCAAGTCCCGGTCTGAGCATATAATTTTTCTCTTCAAAAATGTTAATAGTTGTTTTTTCACTAGTTTTTTTATCCCTTTATGTTTTAGATTAAATAGACTCCCTGTTTGAGTAAGAGTGGCAGGTAGTGAGGGTTATCCAATTGGGAGTTGTGTTACTTCCCTATAGTTTAAGGGTCAAATCTATGAATGCATTAGACCGTAAAATGTGTTCTCTGCTGAGAAAGTTGTATCCTAATACGATTTTGCTTACTCAGAAATCTATTCATGCGGTAATAATTTTTGAAATTCGTAAGTTACTTGACGAGGTAACTTAAGATAGAAACTTATCATGAGAATCCCGAAGGGAACCGATGTAGTTTGAAACCTTGCCGCACACCTTGCTGCTTTATCCAAGATGTCGGGCCTTGAAGACTTCGATCATGTTTTCGGTATACGCGGAGAAGAGGAATTTGATAGAGTCTACCAAAGAATTCAACTGGAAGAACAGGAGAATCGGCGTAATATTGCGCGATGCAGACGTTGTTGTATATGGTATTATTTGCGGGACGCAAGCGTAAATGCATTCCTCTATAGCAGACGAAAATAACGGAAGTGGTTTTATCGCTGAGAATTCTGGGTAATTTCTTGCCAATATTACGAAAACGACGACTTTCATGCATGACCAGTTAGTGGGTAGCTAATTCGATCTTTGCACTTGCTCACGGTGAGTCAGCTCACCAGTGATTGGAAGTAATTTGAGTAGAGACTAATGTATTTGCATGCGGCCCTAAATGAGAGATTTGACGCTGGATTTTAGTGCCTTGCACTTAAGTTAGATAATTTTTTGGACACCTGACAATGCTCCTGTGGACAAATTTGAAGGTAGGTTTTGGCATGTAATGGTTGTCAGTGCCCTTGTTAGAGGATTGGTAATTCCTATTTTGGGACTTGTGCTGTTGAGTCCCCACAAGGAAAGATACTTTATCAAATGGCAGAAACTGGCAATAATGCTGTTTTTACTCTAGCCTCCCAGTACAAGCTGATAAACTCCTATCTTGTTTGGGCTTCTCGGCTCACCTGTGAGCAGTGGAGCAGATTTTGTTGGTTCATATCCTGGTGGAGATCAGCACAAAGTGGGTAGTTGCTGGATGGATACATTCCCAACTGATAGAATTGGTAGGGGAGACAGTTATATCCCGTCATTAGCCTGAACTTGGTGATAGCTTCCTTATGTCCATTCAGTTTATTTCAGAGTTATGTTATATTGAAGAGCAGAATCATAATGGATTCCCATTGCGAGTTGAAAGTTGTTCTGTTAATTTATTTTCTATTTTAACTTAATTATTTGTCTTTACAGCTAATTCTCGGCCTAAAACTTTGTCACAGAGATATACTCCAGCAGAGATAGAGAAAAAGAGACTGGAAGCAATGAAGAAATTAGAAATGAAAAAACTCTCAATGATGCAGAAAAACAGTAAATACTTAGCGTCATCTAGATTTCCTTATTAATAATTATATATTTATATATCACAGGCTGTAAATCATACCCATAACTTTATGTTCATATGGATAAATTTAAATAAGAATTAGTGTGAAAATTAGAAGTTAAATCCTTCAATTGCTGTTCATCCATATTCCCCTCATGCTTTTCCTTCTTTTATCAATCCCTGTAAGTATAAATCCCCCAGCCTTTTTACTATTATCACAATCACAGATTTTTCATTTCTTTTTTCAAGATTCTATAAGAGCAGTATTAATTGCTGACTAATATTTTCTATTATCTTTTTTGACAGATTGTAATTTGTCAGTCTGAATGTTGCCAGGTTCATTCTACTTAAAATGTACTGTGATAATAAACATTTTCGGAAAGTATTGGATGGGCTGAAGTCAAAGTAACTGACTAAAAAATATATATAAAAGGAAAGTAATTAAGAGTATAATAAAGTAATTAACATGGATGCTGTTATTACTGTTGGTCAGAAAATTAAAAGTGAAGTGTGAGTCTACTTATCCAGATTTTCAGTCCTCACTTGCAGTCTCTTTCTTCCTCATACAGACATATCACTATTCATATTAATAGTTTATTAATTTATGTTAATATCTATACACTATTCATCACTTTTATTCTTCAAGCTCCACTATTGCATTCATCTTCATTGTTTCCAGAAGTGTTTCATTGAATTATTATCCATCTATCATCTCTTCAAAAAGCACTTGTTGCTCATACTAATTCCTTCCAAGTTGTGTTACACTGGGAACAGGCATTTTCCCACATGTACTTGTCCTTCATGTTTACGTCGCTCTGTAATAATTCTTTGAACATTCTCTTAGTTTTGATGCAATGAGTTAGAAATTGAATATTTATTAAAGTAGTTTTTAATAAAATAAAAATCTAAGAATTTAAATTTTGTGTTTGGTTTCTGTATAAAATAAATATCAATTCCCATTAAGCAGAGAATAAGGGAATGTTCAATTCTCTAATTTCTAAAGGTGATAAACAAGAAAAAACATGTCTAATAAAAACCCATATTAATTCAGCCATTAAATTAAGTTTTGTTTCCATTTATCTTCCTCAATATAAGAAAGTGAGCAGGACAGACTTTTCTTTGAATCCAAGTCTGTGAAATAAACAGTTTTGTGCATCCGTAACCCTGATGCATTTTCTTTTTTCTCAACTTTTTCCTCTTATTAGTGATTAATATAGTCCACTTGATTCTAATTAAATATGTAACGCTAATGGATTGGGGTTGAACTTTCCACAAAATGCATTTTGGACAGTATCCACTTACCTCATACTGTGAAATTCCAAAAAAAAAAAAAATTCTCATTGCATGTAGCAGCAATTACAACTATTAATTCATGTTTATGTTGCTCTGTAATAATTCTTGGAACATTCTTTACGTTTGGATGCAATGAGGAGGCATCATTGTATATGTTACAAATTAAAAGATACTAACATTTTAGCAAGTAGTATGGACTGTACTCTATACAAATTCACAGTTAAAATGCATCTATTCCAGCAGCTGAGGTCTGCTGGACACAAATTGCACTTGTCCTACCTATAATAACATTAAGTTGAACAATTGTCAGGTATTTACATTTTCATGTTATGATGTTCAAATTGTTCTTGAACGAGATTAATAATTGTGCCAAATGTTTCTTTAACAAAATTGCTCCCTGATCTTTATTATTGCATAAACTTATTGAAAATGTTAGAAAAAAATAACGGAGAGTTTAAATTCCATGAACCTATATGATTTAATACTGTTAAAAAATATGTTTTTCTCTCTCTGTCTCTTCTATGGTGTAAGAAACTACTCGTAAATTGAGTCTTGGTCTTTTGAATCCTCTATCTCCTGTGATTGCCTTCTTCTGTTCCCAGTTTTTAATGTTTAATAGAACAGACTTTCTTCTGTTACTATATCCAACTGTTCCTTTCTTTCCTTGCTTACTGGTCTTTTTCCAACCATTCTTTGTTTTATGTTATTTTTAAGAATGCTGTTATCTTCCATGCTCTATACAGAGTGCTTCAGAATAAGTATTATAGACTTCTAGGGGTTATAGAGGGGATTTAGTAGATAAAGTTTTGATAAGGAAACCATGTTTGGAAATGTACCATTTCGATGTAAAATAAGTTTGAACAGTGAAACACAATGGGCTGAATATAATGTGTCTTGTGTTTCAGAATAAGTATTACAGACTTCTAGGGGTTGATTACAAATGTGGTTCCACGTGCCAACCCTATTGTTCATTGCACAAAGTGTACCTGTGATGCATATTTTAATACACATGCCCCACAAGACCTGGTGTGTGCTCAATAATTTTCTGCTGCTGCCAGAATTCGTGCAAGAAGATCTCTCCGACTCGACAGGTGTAGTACAACCCCTAGAAGTCTGTAATACTCATTCTGAAACACAAGACATACAATATCTTTCCTATGGGTTTCTTATCAAAACTTTATCTACTAAGTCCTCTCTATAACTCCTAGAAGCCTGTAATACTTATTCTGAAACACCCTGTACATGATCCTCTCAGCCCTTTTAGTTTTATTACACGTAACATTCCCAGTTTTATAGATTTTGGTTATATCTATTTTTCCAAATTTCATTATCATCGATAGAGGCTAGGATTCTTTCTAATTTTTTTATTACATTTACTTCTCGTTTCATCGTCATATTTATATTGTCACCAGTAGTGGTGATGTTACACCAAGTAGAATTTCTTTACAAAACAAAGTGCCAGTTTTATTAAAATTTTCAAGCTTTTTACTAAAATTCATTGTAAATCACATTTGAGATTAACTAACTAACTCACTGGCACTATCGAACCTGTAGGTTCATGGTCATGCAGACATAAGCTCTCCTTACATCCCTATCCTGAGCTAATGTTTTCCTATCATTCCCTGTATAATCTACTTCCCTCAAATCATAGGTAATGTTATTCTCCCACCTCATTCTTCATCTACCAACTGGGCGTTTTTCCTCTGGTTTTCCTACAAGAAGCTTCCATACACGTCTTTCAATTCCCATTGATGTCACATGTCCTGCCCATCGCAGTCTATGAGACTTAACTGTTCTTATTATATCTGGCTTCCTATAAAAATCATGTAGTTCACTGTTATGTAGTGTTCTCCATTCACCTGTATGTTCATTTCTCTTTGGTCCAACAATTTTCCTAAGAACTTTATTCTCAAATACTCGTAATCTCCTTTCCTCCCTTAAAGTAAGAGTCTGTGTTTCACATCCATATAATATAACTGGTAGAATAATAGTTTCATATATTTTCAGTTTAACATTTTTTTTAATGAAGTTGGGACGCCTAGAATCTCTGTAATGCATAATAGCACGCATTTCCAGAATTGAGTCTATGTTTAATTTCTTTGTACATCTCATTCCTATTTGTGATTATTGCTCGTAGGTATTTTAATTCAGCCACTGCCTCAAAATTTCCCTCATTTGTCATTAGCTGTCCATTTCCATTATATAATGTATTTCTATGTTTGACCATATATTTAGTTTTATTGGTATTTACTTCCAATCCCAATTTCTTGGTGTTACTCAATAGTGTGTGTGTGTGTGTGTGTGTGTGTGTGTGTTGGCCTTTAGTTTCTTTCGCTATCGCCCAGTGTACTACATCATCAGCATAAACTAACTGCTTATTAATACCATTCAGTTGTAAGCCTTCTTCTTCCTCTAAAGATTTGATGGTATGCTCTAGTACAAAATTAAATAGTAGAGAAGCTAGTGCATCTCCTTGCTTCAACCCATTCTGGATTTCAAAAGTATCCGAAAACTCTTTGCCTACTCGCACCCTACTCTTTGTGCCATTTAAACACATTTGTATAATATTAAATTAAAAGATTCTTACCTCTCCTCACATTATTCTGTTAAGTAGATCGCGATTTCAGGCCTATAGCAGGCCCATCTTCAGTACACTGTTGTTGACCGGTGTTATGTCGCTCGGAAGAACCACTTCTTCTTCCCTCTGTTGGTGGACCGATGAACCTCTTGATAAGGTCAAAATTTGCGGGAACTTCGAAGTTCATAAGTTTTCCTTTGTTTTTCTGAATGTGGATCAACCATAGATTTCAATACAAATTTATCAGTACTGAAGATGGGCCTGCTATAGGCCTGAAATCGCGATCTACTTAACAGAATAATGTGAGGAGAGGTAAGAATCTTTTAATTTAATATTGAATTGAACCTCACAGTGATAATTCCTATATAATAAAAGGTACATTTGTATAAGTCTAACTAACTTTTTAGGAATTCCAAACTCCAGCAGGATACTATATAACTTTTCCCTCTTAAATAAATCGTATGCCTTTTTGAAATCTATGTATAGTTGAAGTACAGTACTATTATATTCCTACTTCTTTTCTAAAATCTGTCTTATACTAAAATATGATCTGTTGTAGATCTGTTTCTTCTAAATCCACATTGATGACCTCCTAGAATCTCATCAATATAAGGAGTAAGTCTGCTTTGTTAGAATTTTGAACAAGTTAAAAGTAATGAAATGCCCCTATAGTTGTTGCAATCAATTTTATCTCCTTTCTTATAAATTGGTACGATAATAGACTTTCCATTCAGATGGAAGAGCTTCTTTTTCCCAAATCATACTAAGCAACCGATGTATCTTGTGCATAAATTTTTCTCCCCCTCATTATTAGTTCTCCTGGGATCTCATCTGAACCTGATGCTTTATATATCTTCAATTTTTCTATCACCATTTCAACCTCTAATGCACTTGGTTCTGCAACTAGCATTTTTGCTGTCTGTAAATTATCCTCTTCAGTATCCTGTTCTATATGTACATTTAATGTTTAATAGCTGACTAAAGTAACTTTTCCATCTATTTAATATACTCCTGGAATCTGCAATCATGTCCCCACTTTCATTCTGAATTATGTTTGTTCTAGCCTGAAATCTTTTCTTCTCTGTCCTAATTCTTTGATATAATTCTCTAGTGTTCCTATTTTGTGCATTTATTTCAAGATCATCAATCTTCTCTCTCAACTCTTTTTACTCTTTAGTAACCTGGTGGTTTCCTGTTTAATACTACCCAATTGCTCTAAATTTACCTCATTTGGCTCGTGTTACCATTTCTTTACAATGTCGGCACATTCCTCATCAAACGATTTCTTGTTTTGGCTTTTTTTTAAATAACCAATGCTTTCTATGCTAACAATTTAATAGCATCTCTTATAGACTCCTATTCTTTATTTATATCAGTTTCTTCTTTGTATGCCACTTTGTGATCTGAAGATTCCAGTACTTCAAATCTGTTAGCAATTTTGATTTGGTATTCTTGCCGTATTTTATCATTTTTCAAGTTTTTTTAATTCAAGTTTTTCACAATCATCTTTATCGTTTGTTCCTCTCATAAGCAATAGCCATTGTCTGATTTTCACCCTGACTAGATGAGGATGATTCAAATTGCAGTCTGTCCCTCTAACATCGATGATGTTACTGTGCCAGTGTTTGTCCAGTAATACATGATCTATCTGGTTCCGAGTTTCGCCATCTGGAGACATCCAGGTGTATTTATGAACATCCTTATGCTGAAATGTTGTGCTCTTAACAATAAGGTTCTTTGATGTGGCAAAGGTGACTAATCTAACCCCATTGTCGTTACTATCTTCATGAAGACTGAATTTACCTATTGTTTATTTGAATATATCTTCCTGCCGCACTTTTGCATTAAAGTCTCCTAAGACAATTTTCATATGATATTGTGTCAAGCTATCAAATATGCATTCTAATTCTTCATAGAACTCATCCTTGATGTTGTCATCTTTATCTTCTGTGGGGGCATGTACATTTACAATTACAAAATTATGTTGTTTACCCTTTAGAATTATGTATGATATCCTATCATTGACAAACTTAATATCTCGGATAGCAGACAGGATCCTCCTTTGGACTAAGAAACCCGTTCCAAATGCAGGTCTTTCTGCACCCCCGTAGTATAATGCAAAGCTTCTTGGTTCCTGACTACCTTCTCCTGGCCATCTAACTTCCTGTAAAGTGACTATATCCAAGGGTGATTTATCTAATTCCCAAGTTAATACCTCTAGTGCCCCGCTATTGTATAAAGTCCTAACATTCCACGTTGCTAGGAACATGTCCCTGTGTTCGAGCCTTCGATATGGGTTCCCATTTTAATATTGTATGAGTAAAATGTTACAATATTAAAACAAGTACCTGTTGTATCAGTCTCCTCAACTAAAATGGATTTCTGTTTAAAAATCTTCGTCAAATAGTTGAGAACTATTTTAACTACTTAACGAAGTTTCTAAACAGAAATCCATTTTAGTTGAAGAGACTGATGTAACAGGTATTTATTTTAATATTTTAACATTTTACTTCTTTATTTGGTTCACAATTATCTTCTTGTTTTCATTTGGTGTAACAGTCTTTAGAGTTTGACCATAGACTCCTTAACGATTGTTGCCCACACATCTCTTTCCATGGGTTTTTTCCTCTATCTTTTCACTCCTAATTTTCTGAGGTCATCCTCAACATCATCCATACATCTTAATCTGCATCCTTCTCTTTGTCTCCTTCCCTTTGGTTTTTTCTAAAATCTTTCAAACTGTTCTATTGTCAGGCATCTTCATCAAATGCTCCAGCGAGCTTTAATAACTGTTATAATATTCACAGTTATCACATATAATTATTCTTGTATAAATGTTTAACTTATAACAGTGAAAGTTGCTTTCTTCACACCTGCAGATGTACTTGTCAACTGTAAGTTCTAACTCACTTCACTGGCCTCCAATTAAACATCCTTTATATATTATGTGTGAGGATTGAATCATCTGGAAAAACTGACAGTGCTGAAAATTCCAAGCCTTTGAGAAATATATATTTCTGATCTTGAAAGGCCAATTCTAGAAAAGATGCATAGATGTATCTGAAGACTCACTGTAGGTGCACGACGACTCATGATTTGTGACTCACGAATCTCTTATATCTTATAAAGCAAATCTCGGTAATATAGAGCATTTCTTGAAACTAGTCACAATATTGTTTTTGTTATTAGTAAGTTCAGTAGTTAAAAACATTACTTGTCCATTATTATTAGTACATTGAAACTCTGTTTTTCTTCCTCTGAATTTTGTGGTAAAATATTGATTGAAGCCAGATTTTTATATTGGGTTGTCTACTTACAACTTAAATTGTTGATAGCATAGTATTCATGTGAAAATACTGATGGCTGGTTTCATCAACATGTTATTCTAATACCTTGTTCATTAACAAATTATTAAAATTGATAGGTGTTACATTTGCATTTCTTAAAATCTCCTAACAAGGACTGTCAACTATTGCATGCCGGAACCTATCTTGGAACTTCTCCCAGAGTAGCGTTGTGATGTACCAAATCTGAATTCCAAAAAATTATCTGGTGCTTTTAATTGCAACACACTTAGATCCAGCACCAAATCTCTCATTTAAACTACAGGGAAATAATACAACTCCTGGCTTGGTAGAATGGATAACCCTCATTACCTGTTGTCCACACTACATCCTGCTTCACTCCATTCTACTATTACTCAAGTACAAATGCCCATCTGCTCCAGACAGTAGGATGGAATTGCTGGATTCTGGCTTTGGTTTCTGTGCCTTGCAGTTAAAAACGGTAAATAATTTTTTTTGGACTTGGCTTTGATACATCACAACACCCTTCAGGGTGAAATTTCAAGGTAGGTTTCAGCATGCAATTGCTGACAGTTTCCTTGTAAGTAATATGTTAAAATGTTATTAAAAGTCTGTAATTGCTTTATTATGTATTAATAATAGTTTATGGTTTATGCTAGTCAGTGTTTTGTTTAGCTAATATTACCATAATGGCCCGAAAATAAACCACTTTTTTGTTCAGATTTTAGCTGTAAAAAGTCTAGATTGCATTTTATATTAGTTGGCTGTTTACATATCTTTACTGTAAAAAATGATGTTCATTTGTAACAATGCAGTTAGTTGAAATAATTAGGAAGTAGCACTGAGAGGTTTTATTTAATAACTAGCTAATACCTTGCATAAAACTGCTTCGCCTAAATAAATGAAATATGATTTTTATTTTTAGTTGAATAAGTAAAATGAAAAATACTTAAAAATTGATATTGTAATTCTTTTTAAATACCTGTGCATCTGAAAATGAAATAGATTTTATGTAGTTTTTGTTGATATTTTATTTTAATGTGAGTGAATAAACAATATTTTTAGTTTTTCTATTGCTAGAGTCAATTTATTTTCGGATTTCAGGTAAACCCCCACTTATAATGGTCAATTTTACTGATTTTTTTAATAATACCTGTTTATTTTCGTAGCATATGCTATATTTCATTGTAAACCATCAAGAATGTGACCACTAAAGTGATTTTTAAGTTTTTGCTTTATTTACGCCTACACCTAATGGTAACAGATAGTGGCTAAACACTCGCTGCGCCTGACAACATGAATGTACAGATTTTCATGAAGATCGGTTGAGATGTTTAGAAGTATATTAAGGACAAAAGAAGAAACACTAATTTTTGTGTATATAGATCATTAAATGGATCAGATTTTTTACCTCACCTTGTATGTTTTGTATAAACTCAGAACTGGTTTCAAAAGAACTAACTCCCTATCATTTTCAACTGACATCTGACTCTAGTCAAAATATATGACGTGAGGTGTAAAATGTGTTTCATTCAACGGTTAGTAATACATAATTGAATTGATTACATCTCACTCTATAAAAATGTGTATTTCTCACTTGACTAGTTTCCATCTTCAGCTGAACTCTGACTGTTGAATTTGGAATGCTGGTTGTGATGACTCAATTTCAACAGTTGGAGTTTACCCAATGGTGGAGACGATTGCATTCGAAACTAGTGAGGTGAGAAATACAGTGAGGTATAAAAAATGTCCGATTCAATTATGTAATATTGATACTTTACCTCATAGTGTTACTTCCCATTTTAACTTTTATTAAAAAATGCACATAATCTGTGTTACCACACAACAATGACATTTTACCATTATTTTAACATTAACATTGTGTATATATTTTAACATTAACATTGTGTATATTTTAATTTTAAATTTGTCTTTGAAGAGAAAAATTATATTCTAAGACTGGGGTTTGAACCCAGGACCTTTGGCTTTCTAGGCCAATGCTCTACTGCTGAGCTATCTAGGCACTCCAATCTAAATGCAAATTCTTCTCTTATACATTGTTAATTCCCGATTGCCATATGCTAGGAGCCTTTGCTCTATCTCGCAAATGGCAGCTTCTTTTTAAGAAGACCTTTATTGGGAATTGAAACTTATAAAGCCAGCAGTGCTTCTTTCGATGTTCTTATTATTAATTTCATACTTCTCATTGAAGGAGAAATTATATTTGAGGAGAAAAATTATACGCTCAGACTGGTGTTTGAACCCATGACCTTTGGCTTTCAAGGCATACAGCGATTGGGAATTAACAATGTATAGGAGAAGAATTTGCATTTAGATTGGAGTGCCCAGATAGCTCAGCAGTAGAGCATTGGCCTAGAAAGCCAGAGGTCCTGGGTTCAAATCCCAGTCTAAGCGTATAATTTTTCTCTTCAAATATAATTTAGTCCTTCAATGATAAGTATGAAATTAATAATAAAAACATTAAATTTGCCACTTACATTAAAGAACAAATTAATATTTTAAGAAAAGAATTAATGCTAAAACTAGAATTTGAATGTAGGATCTCTGGTATTCTGTACCAGTGCTTTGATAATTAAGCTCTGATATTAGACAGAAAAAATTCTCTTATATAAGCAGCATTAAAAACAATAATAAACATAAAAAAAGTTTTAAAATCGTTAGGAAGTTACATTATGAGGTTTAATTTAATATCTGAGTTTGTATTCTTTAACATTCTTACCTCATATGTTTATTCTGTTAGACGATCGTTTCGAAGCTATTGCTCCATCTTCAGCTTGTTCACAATCTGGTTTTTTTCTTTTCTTCAGGTTGTCGGCCCTGGATCTGTGTTCCAAAGAACTTGGTAATGAGGCTCCTTTCTCCAAGAATTTCCAAGCTCATAATTTTCTCCCTATTCTTCTGTATATAGATATTTTCCCATATTGTGAGTTCATTGGTATTTTTCAACTGTTTTAATAATTTTGTATTTATATCTATATTGTGTTTCTCTGTCCAAACATGTAAAAAAGGGAGAAGTGGAAAAATCTGCAGTAGCAGTTCATGTTTGGACAGAGAAACACAAAATAGATATAAATACAAAATTATTAAAACAGTTAGAAAATACCAATGAACTCACAATATGGGAAAAGATTTATATACAGAAGAACAAGGAGAAAATTATGAACTTTGAAATTCTTGGAGAAAAGAGCCTCATTACCAAGTTCTTTGGAACACAGATCCAGGGCCGACAACCTGAAGAAAAGAAAAAACCAGTTTGTGAACAAGCTGAAGATGGAGTCAAGGGGGAAATCCAACACAATGAATACCCAATTCTAAACGTCAGACAATTGGAAAAAAAAACCCTACAATAATGGAGAAAGACATAAATCCCCTCTGCCTATCTGGATCCTAACATTTCAGAAAGTTCCAGACATTGAAATCAAACTTAAACAACTCACGTTCCTCTTTCACATCTCAGTAAAACTAGAAAATTACAATGTGTCAAATGCTTCGGTTCACGCAGAGCCCAAAATTGTACAATTGACAACATTAAATGTGTAAACTGTAAGGGAAACCACGCTGCTAGCTACAGGGAATGTCCTGAGTACAAAAAAATACTTAAGCAGACCACAAACCAACACCAAGAAAAACACTACACAAATCTCTAACACAGAAAACAAATTTTGTACGCTAAGACCAATCATCCCAACCACTCCCGCACCATGGGCTAGACCACAACCTACAGCACCTTCCACAACTTCCCCCCTTCCCCTCCCTCCATGACTCCAGCCACTACATTCAATATTAAACACTATTATGTCACTACTAAACACTCTAACAAGCCGTGCACCTTAGATCAAATGAGACTATAAACTACAATGGAATGCCAATGGCATAGCCAATGAACGACTGGAATTCGCCTTACTACTGCAAAGACTTAATATTGACATAGCACTCATTTCAGAAACCAAACTCTCAGACCAGACTATCTGGCGAATTCCTAACTATGACATTTACAAAACCCAAGGACCCAGAAATCACGGAGGAATGGCGGTGGCAGTTAAATATATCATCCAGCATTCTCCAATCACTATACAAGGACTCACTGACATCCAACTAACTGCCATACAACTATACTGCACTACCACCATAGGTGCTGTTTACATCCCTCCACGACTTAACTTACAACTACAAGAACTAGACTCACTCACTAGGGCACTCTGACAACTTCATTTTTGGTGGAGATTTCAATGAAAAAAATATGGCTTGGAACTCTCGCACCACAAATGCTAGAGGTCGTACTTTACTCACTCACTCACTCACTAAATGAACTCTATGACGTGATTGGTCCGGATCAGCCAACTCACTATCACGAGCACTTACCAGATGTAATAGACATATTCATTACTAAACCCAGACCCTAAATAAACTACATAGAAGTTCTAAACGAACTAAATTCCGATCATAACCCAGTCATAATGGAAATATTGCTCAATCCCCACAGAACTGAAACTAACATACATTAGCAAAACAACAAACTGGGCTATGTACAGACACATACTAACTGACTCCATTACACCTAATACCACAATAGAAACACCACAGGAACTTGACTTGGCAACTAAAACTTTCCAGAACACACTATACCAGACTTTCACTGACTGTACTACAACTAATGTCAGTAAAAGAAGAACCAATCACGACATCCCAGGCCTTGACACTCTAATTAGGGAAAAAAAGGCACACTAGAAGGATATGGCAACGTCATAGACTTCTAGCAGACAAACGGCACCTAAACTACCTAACTAAACAGATACACAACTTAATTAAAAACTATAAAAATACTAAACTTAACAATGACTTAGAGACTGCAGTGGAAAACTTGAAAGATAGTCAGAAACTTTAGTAAACCTAGGAAAACACGTATTCAGCCTCTTCACTGTAGGAATAGTTTAATATTCAATGATCTAGAAAAAGCAAATGTTTTCGCAGATACGCTCGAAGACCAATTCAGATCCAGAACTAACGACTACACTTATGACCTCTTCCGAGCGAGAATCAGCTGACAAACTAAAGACTACTTACTCACTCCACCAACTTTCAACATCCCACTGAGTACGCCTACCCAAATTAGGAAAATTGCTAACAAAATAGGAAACAATAAAGCCCCAGAACCAGATAGACTTCCAATACAGGCACTAAAACAACTACCTAGGAAAGCAGTTATACATCTAACTAAACTCTTTAACACTTCCCTACGTCTGCATCACTACCCTACTCCTTTTAAACATGCCCACATCATTTCCATCCCTAAATCCACTATTCCCAGAAGACTATAGACCAATTAGCCTCCTAGATCACACAGGAAAAGTGTTAGAGAGAATAATACTTTTGCAGACTCACTCCATACTTAACTTAAATACTGCCAAACTCACAATTTGCTTTCCAAAATGATCACTCTACAACACTACAACTAACTAGACTCGTAGATGATATCACTTCTGGCTATCTTCACAGAAAACATACTGCTGCAGTCTTCTATGACATTGAAAAAGCATTTGACTCTACTTGGCACATGGGGCTTATACACAAACTAATTCAAAACAACATCCCAGACACATATACACATTTAATACATAGCTACTTAAAAAAACAGGACATTCCAATCCATATATAATGGACATAAATCAACTAGCCACTCTGTCAAAGCAGGATTTCCCCAAGGCTCAGTATTAGCTCCAACATTCTACAACATTTACACAGCAGACATCCCTACATCTAGACACGTAAAAACAGCACAATTTGCAGACGACACAGCCATATATTACACACATAAGAACATAAACACAGCTACAGACAAAATTCAAACCACATAGACAGACTCCCAAACTGATTCTCCAAATGGAGAATCAAAATAAATGCAGAAAAAACACAAGCCATTATATTCACTAAAAGATGTCCCAATCCAACACACCTGCACGTAAATAACACATGCCTAGACTACAAGGACACAATTAAATACCTAGGCGTGACACTCGACAAAAACTAACATTCAAACAACACATAGAAAATCTTAAACAAAAAACACTGTACTTCAAACACAATTACACTAAAACATAAACGTACACTATATATTACACTCATAAGATCATGTATCGCATATGCTAGCCCAGCCTGGGGACACGCTGCAATTAGACACATGAATATATTACAAAGGATCCAGAACAAAATTCTAAGAGTAATTCTGAAAGCTGACAGACAAACTCAAATAGCAATCCTCCATGATGCACTAGAACTACCATACTTAACTGACTACATTAAAACACTAGCACTAAATTATATTATTTTTAGTCTGAACATCTTACCTCAATATTAATGTTGATTTGTTCTTGAACTTGTTTCAAAACAATTCTGTTTTATCGTCAGCTATTCCAGACTGGTTTTATTTATGTTGCATAACCTGGATTTTGATGTCAGCTCCATCCTGTGGTTGGCCAAAGAATCTCCAAACAAGGTCACGCTCCATCGGTATATCAAAATTCATAACTCTGTTTTAGTTCTTCGTGAATATAAATTTTTTCCTAAATAGTCAGCTCTTTTGTATTTTCTAACTGTTTTAATAATTTAGTGTCTGAATTTATATTATGTTTTTCAGACCAAACATGAGCAGCAACTGCAGATTTTTCTATTTCCCCATTTTTAATATTTCTTATGTGTTCTTTGGTTCTAATTTTTAGGTTTCTTTTTGTTTTTCCTATATATATATATATATATATATATATATATATATATATATATATATATATCTTTCCACAACCCATGCATTCAATTTGATATATTCCTGACTTTTTATTTTTATCAGTTTTTTTCATTTTTGTTGGTTTTTATTAGTTTATTTAAACTGTAGTTATTTTTTGGTGCTAATTATTAGACTTCTCAAATATCTTTTGAAATTTATTATGTACCCAAGAGAAAAAGAAAAAACGGGTTTGATGAAAAAATGGTACATAAAAGGATAGAAAAGTATAAAAAACAAAAAATGATAAACAGAAGTAGCCTACTCTTGAAAAAGAAGAACCACCTATGAACAAATATAGGAAATTCACATATCACCCTTTGGTACATAATAAATTTCAAAATATATTTGAGAAGTTTAATATTAAATTAGCACCAAAAAATAACTACAGTTTAAATAAACTAATAAAAACCAACAAAAATGAAAAACTGATAAAAATAAAAAGTCAGGAATATATCAAATTGAATGCATGGGTTGTGAAAAGATATATATAGGAAAAACAAAAAGAAACCTAAAAATTAGAACACATAAGAAATATTAAAAATGGAGAAATTGAAAAATCTGCAGTTGCTGCTCATGTTTGATCTGAAAAACATAATATAAATTCAGACACTAAATTATTAAAACAGTTAGAAAATACAAAAGAGCTGACTATTTGGGAAAAAATTTATATTCAGAAGAACAAAAACAGAGTTATGAATTTTGATATACCGATGTAGCATGACCTTGTTTGGAGGTTCTTTGGCCAACCACAGGATGGAGCTGACATCTGCATCCAGGTTGTGCAACATAATGCAACATAAATAAAACCAGTCTGGAAAAGCTGACGATAAAACAGAATTGTTTTGAAACATGTTCAAGAACAAATCAACATTAATATTGAGGTAAGATGTCCAGACTAAAAATAATATAATTAAAATAACCTCAAAATATAACTTCCTAAAATTAAATATTACTAGCACTAAAACTACATGATACTTACACAATCACAACAAGCCACTAATAAACACTATGGGCACTACACATATACAGATAACATTAAGATATAGAACACCCACACACTTAATACACTAACATAAAGAACACATTTTAAGACCGAGAAGCTAACCTCCTGAAAATTAAATTAAATTAAAACCTAAATTCTAACCTGAAGAGAGGATCGCTCTCATAGGGAAACTAAATTACAAATTAAATTCAAGATAAAACACTTTTTGACATGGGCCATGACGCTAGAGATAGTCGTCAATACCATAAATAACTTATAGAGGCTGCTGGTTGAAGATGTATATGTGTAGCTTTGAAATGATCGTCCAACAGAATAAACATATGAGATAAGAATATTAAAGAATACAAACTCAAATAATAAAAAAATGTTTTTTTTGTTAGCTTCTAATTCAGTAAGAAAATTACTTAAATAATTTTATTTAATAAAAGAATTCTAATGAAAAATAACACTGTGAGGCAAATTATCCATCCATCATCATCTTAAGGCACGACAACTTCAAAGGTGAAACTTTTGGGCTTCTCAACAATCCTCCTCCATGCCAATCGGTCTCTTGCCATATTCAAACTAGTCACTTTCATTTTCCTTAGATCGTTCATTGTGTCATCCTCCCATCTGATCTTCGTTCTTCCAACAGCTCTGCCTTCTATAGGTTGCCATTTGTAGAGTTTTTTGACCAGTCTCTGATCATCCATTCTTATCAAATGTCCAAGCCAACCAATGCTGAGAGATCTTATATGGTTTACTATGTTCTGATTTTTATTAAATTGTTTAGTTCGTTATTTGTTTTGATTCTCCAACAGTTATTAGTTCCTCTATTTGGTCCAAATATTCTTCTAAAAATTTTTCTTTCAAAAATTAGTAATTTCTGTTTTATTGTTTCTTTTAGGACCCAAGTTTCACAAGGATATGTAACTACTGATCTAACGAGTGTTTTGTATAACCTTATTTTTGCAGTTTTTGTTATTAATTTGCTTTTAAATAATTATCCTTGCATCCATAGTAATTCTGCACGAGGGCAGGTCTTTCACTGCAATCATAGCATTTTAATGCTATGCTTTGCAGCTTTACTAGAGAATTGTAGGTGTGATAGCTTCCCATTGCTTTCCACACCGGTGAAGGATGATGATGATGATGGCCATATGATTTCAGGGACTGTTTGGGCCTTAAAGTTTTCCTGACATTTGTCTTACAGCTGAGGAAAAACCCTGATAAAAACCTCACCCAGAAAAACTGTCCCGACCGGGGATCGAACCTGGGCCCACTGCGTGACAAGACAGCACGCTACCTCGAGACCACAGCGGTGGACACAAATTATCAATATTACATAATTGAATCTTAAAGAAAGTACTCATAGGAAAAACTAAAATAAATTTGGATACTCATACTGAGGAACATTTTCATAATCATCATCATCCATGCAAGTATTAGGCCTTGTGGCCTGTTATGGTCTCAATTTTTGGACGTCCCAGCGATCTCTTACCTTGTTGGCAGTAATGAAGCATGCCTTTTGGAATTGTATGAGACGGCATTCGTTGAAGATGGGCTTTCCAGTTGTTCTGATTGTTTTGTATATGGTGGAGAATGGGTTCTACATCCAACTCTTCCCTAATTTCCTCATTTCTTTTATGGTCCCATTTTGTATAGCCTGCTGTATGGCACATAAATTGCATCTCATTTGCAGTTATTCGGCTTTCATCAAGAGATGAATTCGTATTGTCCATGCTTCACTACCATATCTTAATACTGGTCTTGCAAGAACCTTATAAAGCTGCAATCTTGTGTTCTTTTGTACTAAAGATGGTTTCATTATACTGTTAATTATCTCCATTGTTTTAGTGAAATTTGTGATTTTCTTTGATATATCAGCTTCATCCTAAAATGTTAAATTATAACCCAAATAATTAAATTCAATTACTCATTCTAAAATTTCATCGTCCAAAACAATTTTGCTACGTATAGGGTATTTCCCACAAAAGGTCATCACTTTAGTTTTCTTTGTATTGATTTCCATATTGTATCTTTTTGCAATTATATTAAAATTGTGTATAGAATACTGTAAATCTGTTTTTGTTGGAGCTATTAATACCAAATCATCTGCAAAAAGCAAGGAGTCTATTTGTAGGTTTCTATAAATTTGAATGCAACTGTGTCTCATCTGTCACCAATCTTGAAGTATTCTATCCATGTACATGATAAAGAGCAAGGGCGAGAGGCCACATCCTTGTCTTATGCCCCTATTAATTTCACTCCATTCTGTTTGTGTGTTATTGATTCGAACTGAAATCAAATTTGTTTTATAGATATTGTATAAATTTAAAATATGCTGTTGTGGTAGATTGTTTTCAGCTGAAATTTCCAACAATTTATTCCTATTGATTTTATTGAAGGCTTTTTTGAAGTCCACAAAAGCTAACCGTATTTCTACATTGAACTCCCTGTGTTTTTTTTATTAATAATTTCATGGAGAAATAATGATCACAGCAGGATCGACCAATACGAAAGCCATTTTGTTCTTCACTGAGGAGGCTGTTAAGAAGTTTGTATAATTTGTTCTTAATTATATTGGCATAAATTTTGTATCCAGTATTTAATAAGTTGATGCCTCTGTAATTTTCACAGTTTTTCTTGTCTCCTTTTTTAAATATTGGTATTATAATAGATTTTGTCCAACTTACAGAAATGTCTCTCCCTTCCAATAGTTTATTTAAGAATGTAAGAAATCTGTCTAAAAACAGAGGATTTGCATTTTTAAATAGTTCAATATTGATTCCATCCTCTCCAGGAGCTTTGTTGATTCTCATTTTCGTTAATACTTCTGATAGTTCATCCTCTGTAATCAAGTCTGTTGAGGTGTTATTGGATGATGGTAAAGTGAGAATATTTGGAGTTTGGGTCCATACCCCTCTGGGCCAGCAATCCATTGGGCAAAAAATTTACATTTGCTTTCAAGTCTCAAACCAAGCCTCGGATGAATCAGACAGATCAACTAAAGAACATATTAGAAATATTAAAATGGTGAAGTTGAAAAATTGATGACTATAGCTCATAATTTAATAGAGAATCACATAATTAGAAAGGAAACTAAACTATTAAAACATTTAGAGAAACCTATGGAACTAACAATTGGGAAAAGATATATATTCAAGAAGAACAAATATAGGTTCTTCAATTTTGTAGGTGTTGGCGACCAATATTTGATCTCGAAGTTCATTGAACCTGCACAGGTGGCAGGAGGATTGCTAGTGTTAACAATTCAATTCAAACAGTCTGAGTTGGAAGTGATTGCTTTCAAAACTAGTCTGGTATGAAATATATATTTTTTTGTGAAGAGGTGTAAAAATTTTCCAATTAATAATTATATAATATTGTGTAATCAATATAGACAATTTTTTGCCTGAACTGGGAATCAAACCCTGAATCTTCAGCTTTCCGGAAAGTTGACTGTTCGGGGTTCGATCCCTGGTTCAGGCAAAAAATTATCTAATCAATTGAGTTGGTGTTTACTTGATGAAAATCCATATTTATTAATTAAATAAAAATAAAACATAGTTTTATTTGATTTTCATATTTATTATATAATTCAGTGAGAGCTGTTTCGGTACACTGTACATTCTTCAGACATGTTAACAAATTATGAATTGTGTTCCAGCTGATCTAATATATTAATATATATAAATATTGTTGTATTGTTGCTTAGATCAGTTGGAACACTTCATAATTTAACATGTCTGAAGCAGGTACAGTGTACCGAAACAGCTGTCACTGAATTATATAATGAATATGAAAATCAAATAAAACTATGTTTTATCTTTAATTAATTATAAAATTATCTCTTTAGCACTGATTACAATATTAAAATTAATGTTGGAAAGTAAACGTTATGAGGTTATATCATTAATAGTGAGTGGAGAACATATTTTTAATAACTCACCTCATACAATTTCAAATTTATTTGATTTAAGACCATTGGTTTCGAATGAATTTTTCATTCATCTTCATATATATATATATATATATACAGGGTGGACCGCTCGAATGGACCTAATTTCAATTGCTTGTTACTGGCAAACGGTTGAAGATAGAAACTTAAAACAACGTTCATATTACAGAAAAACTCACCAAGTTTTGATATCCAGATCACCACATCTCTATATGAGCCCCAGCAGTCACTGTGACGATATCAAAGCGATGAACAATTTCTTGCCAAGTACGTTGGAGTATGTCTTCTGGAATGTTCTCAATAGCCTCTATGATGCGCTCACGAAGATCACGAAGGTCTTTGACTGGGGTGGTGTAAACTTTATCTTTGACATAGCCCCAGAGAAAGAAATCCAGTGGTGTTAAATCGGGAGATCTCGGGGGCCACGCGATTGGTCCTCCCCTACCAATCCAACGGCCAGGGAAAATGTTTGTCCAAAGTCGTACGAACTTCATTGGACCAGTGGGGAGGAGCACCATCTTGCTGGAAAACGATGTTAGGCTGCAGTTGTTCAATTTGTGGAAAGAAGAACTGCTCCAGCATGTCAAGATATGTGGTACCACGAACAGTTTTCTCGGCGAAGAAAAACGGTCCAATGACCTTATTATGTGACAAACTGCACCAAACATTCATCTTCGGACTATCACGAACATGCTCTTGAATAGCGTGAGGATTCTCCGATCCCCAGATCCGCACATTATGCCGGTTTACCTTGCCTGACAAATGGAAAGTGGCTTCGTCCGAGAAGAAAATCTTGGTCATGAAGCCAGGATCAGCGCCGAGACGGTCCCAGCATCGTATTGGCGAATTCCACTCGTTTCGGCATGTCATTCGGCTCCAGACGTTGCACTAACTGCACTTTATATGCGTGCAGTTTGAGGCGTTTGTGGACAATCCGTTGTAATGTCGATTTTGGTATTTGAAGTTCCCGCGAAGCTCTTCTTAATGACTTCCGGGGGCTTCGCTCAAATGCGGCTTGAACATTTGCTACCATTTCATCGGATGCTCTGCGACCACCACCATGCTTCTTCAACACAGATCCTGTAGCTAATAATGTATCACGCCACTTCTTTATGCTTCTAGCAGTTGGAGCATCACGGTTAAACACACGCCGGAACTCCCTTTGAACTCTAATGATTGATTTAAACTCCGCATACCACAAAACAGCTTGCGCTTTCATCTGCGGAGTCGCCATTTTCACAAACAATTAAATCTAAGAACGAGAAACGTATCTTTGTGCCATCTACCGACAGGATTCGAAACTTGGTGAGTTTTTCTGTACTATGAACGTTGTTTTAAGTTTCTATCTTCAACCGTTTGCCAGTAACAAGCAATTGAAATTAGGTCCATTCGAGCGGTCCACCCTGTATATATATATGAAAATCACTGAAGATGAATGAAAAATTCATTCGAAACCAATGGTCTTAAATCAAATAAATTTGAAATTGTATGAGGTGAGTTATTAAAAATTTGTTCTCCACTCACTATTATTGATTACAATAGTTTAGTTGTGTACATTAATTTACTTATTTCAATCATAGTAATAGTTTTAGTTTCTTAATATTAATATAATATTGTTTACTAATGCTGAGCACTTAGCAATGCAGCCATTAGATCTCTAGCTCTCCCCATTATTCTAGGTTTGGATGAGTTTACTTAAATGTAAATAGAACAAAATAAATGTTTATGTTTATTTTTGTTCACTCTGCTTTTTCGTGCCAAACTTTTATTTTAATTTCAAAGGTGCAGCTTATGTCCAGGGATGGCTTATTTTTGGGTCAAACCAGTTCTAATCAACATTTGGGAATAATAATATAATAAGAGAAGGGATAGAAATCAAGAAATTGATTCTAAAATTATTGGTAAATTGAACATTTTGTATTTTTTATTTATTTTTTATGCAATGGTAACA
Source organism: Diploptera punctata (assembly GCA_030220185.1). Lineage (NCBI taxonomy): Eukaryota > Metazoa > Arthropoda > Insecta > Blattodea > Blaberidae > Diploptera > Diploptera punctata. Next base: position 154,719 of record JASPKZ010008048.1, on the reverse strand, counting down.
TTATAGTTTTTTGTTTTATTTTTTATACAATTGTAACATTGCACAAGAAGTGTCTTCATTTCTGTTATTATTCATCCAATTGGACATACAATAAAATTATCATAAGTAATGCCACGAGTGATTTCCAAATTATTGATAAATTCACGACTCACGAAGTGAGGAGTGAATTTATCTAGATAATTTGGAAATCAAGAGTGGCATTTGTTAGGACTATTTAACAAATAAAATTAAGCTGTTTACTCACAAATCATTATTTAACTAGTTATTTTAAAATATTTATAAATTTAATGTAAACGACGATGTTTGAAAACAAATGAGAAACGATTGGTATGCTTCATTTGCTTCTTTTGTTCATCACTGCAACCAGATCATATTACTTATTGCCAAAGGATCGCAATATTGTAAGAATGCACCCTAGTGGAGAAATTTATAACCAACATTATAGGTATTAACAAGTGAATGATGACAAATGAAGAGCTTCAGAACATTTGAATACTACTACTACTTATAGGTATTAATTAATTTCTGATGTTCTATGATGTAAATATGTCAATTATATTTTTCTGCAATGTCATTTCCTGGAAAATAATTTGTTTAAGAAAGTGCAAACAGTGGTTTCTTTTTTTATGTGCATAATAAATTGCTACAAATGTTTTTATATATCTGCCGCATTCTCTATCTGTTGACATTCATGCACTATATATATACAATCTGGTAGCCGTATTTCTTGGAGAGTCAGTCACTGCAAAATAATGCTATGACCTATTCAGAATGTTAAATAGGAGGTGCTCTCTTTAATATGATAAACTTTAGTTGATAAATTCGAGGCGAAACACGACTGTGATTGGTTGTAAATCAAAAATCATTGAAATGTGATTGGTCATTGACTCCCATTTGGGGCATTCTTAACTATTGTGCTATAGACTGTGAGAGTTTGTGGGTATTTGTCATAGAACTAGTGCTCGTCCATTATCTAACAATTGTCAACAATTGCATGCCGAAACTTACTTTGAAATTTTTCCCAGAGAAGCATTATGATGTATCAAGCCCTTGTCCTAATGTAATGTAATGAAGGGGCAGGCTTTCGCTCTGCCCTTCGCCGCTTTAGGGACTTATTTTTGTGCCCTCTTCGGCTTATTACTTATGTGTGTATTTTGATTTGTGATTAAAGATTATATGTGAGGTACTTATGTGTGTTGCCATGTCGTGGTGAGGGAGGGGTCATTTTGCTCAGGGAGGGGATGGGATGAAACCCGAGAAGAAAGCGAAATTTAAGAATTTTAATTTAGGGGATAGGACTGACCTAATGGATTTTTTCAAAGGTAGTTAGGCCCCCGGTGTCGGGAGGATTTGTGAAAATATGGTCGAGGTATTCTTGGGTGATGGGATTATTTATGAATTTGTGGTTTATGCTGTTAATGTGTTCAGGCAATGTGTTGAGATTCAGGTCGGCATAGAGCCGTAGGTTGGTGTAATATCGGGGCGGTTTGTATATTCTTCTTAGTGCGCTGGTTTCTATTTGGCAGAATTTTAGGTACTGGGTTCGACTGATGTTAGGGAATATGAGTGATTTGTGAGAAACGAGACTGCGCGTGTGTGCTTTGTATAGATGTGTTAATGTGTTTTTGCGCAGCCTAGGGTTCGAAAACCTCCGAGGAAGGCTATGAACCGCTTGGACTGCTTCATTTGTGTCTGTAGTTTTTTGGCGGCCCTGGCCCATCTGAGTTTATTGTCCAGTGTGTATCCAAGATATGTGATGTTGGGTCTGTATGGTATGTGTTCGTTGTTTAGGCTGATAGGTGTGCGTTCGAGAAGTGCCCTCCTGAGTCCTCGTTTTTTTGAAGACACAGGCTTGCGTCTTCTCTGTGTTTATGTTTACACGCCATGTGTGTGCCCAATGTTGGAATCTTGTAAGTTCTGTGTTTAGGCGTGCAACTGAGCGCATGAGCCTGGGCTGTGCTGACCAATAGGCCACATCGTCTGCAAAAAGGGCGATGTCTGTTCTCGGATCCTGAGGCTGTGGTGTGTCGCTTGTGTATAGGATGTATATGAGTGGACTTATGGCACTGCCCTGGGGAGTGCCTGCCTGTATGTTTATTATGTTAGAGAGGGTGTCATGATATTTAATTTGTCCGGTGCGATTGGTGAGGAAACTTGACACCCATCGCGTGATTGTTTCTGGTATGTTCAATTGTGTAAGTTTATAGCGAATACCGTTGTGCCAGACGGTGTCGAAGGCTTTTTCGATGTCCAGCGTGACTAGGACCGGGGTGTATCTATTGTGGAAAGCGTGTTCTATGGGTGTTATAACTCGTAGGAGTTGATGTTTGCATGAGAGTCCCGGTCTGAATCCCGCTTGGCACTGGGGAATTAAGTCGTGGCCTAAGTGTGTGTGTATTCTGTTTGCTAGGATTTTTTCCATGAGTTTGGAGATGGTGCATGTCAGTGATATGGGTCTGTAATTGTTAACGTTAGAATTGTCTGTATTTGGTTTGTGGAAGACTAACATGTGTGCGTGTTTCCAGCGCTCAGGTACGTATCCGATATATAGGCTCACGGTGTAGAGTGTGCTTAGGAATTGAATAGCGGCGGCTGGCAATTGTTTGAGAAAGGTATATGAAATTCTGTCGTGTCTTGGGGCTGTGTTTTTACGGCCTGTTAGTACGCTGGTGATTTCTACTGGTGTTATTGGGTCTGTCGTTATATGTGGTTCTGTAGGCGGTGTGAATTGCGGTTTAGGCGTGTATAAGTGTGCATGTGTTTGTATGTATGTGTTTACAGTGTTATAGTGGTGTACATTGAAGTTAGGGTTTTGTTGTTCTGTGTGTCTGGTTTGTATATTCTGTCGAAATATTTCTAGTTTCTCATCTGTGTCGTGTACTAATGTGTGATTATGTGTTAATGGTGGAAGCGTGTATTTAGCCTTTCCTTTGATACTTTTGATTGTACTCCAGAAGGCTTTAATGTCAGTGTAATGTTTTTCGTCCAGGCTAAGTGTTAGTTTATTGAATCTATGTGTTTCGTATTGTGATATTAGTGTCTTGGTGTCTTCCTGCAGTCGCCTGTAAGTTCGTCTATCTGCATCAGTGTGCGTGCGCATGTATTGCCTATGTGCAAGGCGTTTGTATTTGATGACCTGTATTATATGTCGTGGTAATGGTCTGGTGTGTTTAATGTGTACCCTTGTTTTAGGAACTGCTATTTCGCGAGCTTGTGTGATTAGATTAGATAGGTGTAAGTCTGCTGCATCTAAGTGTTCGGATGTTAATATGTTATGGTGTTGCAAGTTGTCTGTGATGTAATTCTGGTATACTTGCCGGTCTGCTTGTTGAATTCGTTCTATGATTCTATATGTGTTGGAAGTTTTAGTACACCAGCGCTGTGTTGATATGTCGAACTTTATAGGGCAGTGATCAGTGTTTAATGGCGGGTGTACTGTGCAGTTGTGTGCGTGTCTGTGTATATGCCTGTGTATAAGTATTTTATCTGGCGACGTGGGTTGGTGGCCTGCTTGGGTAGGTGTACGCGTATGGCCTGGTACTTGTAAACAAGTTAAGTTTGAATGTGTTATATGTTGGACTAGAGTGCGTCCTTTTCTATTTTCTAATCTATCATTAAAGAATGGGTGATGTGCGTTTAGGTCGCCAGTGAGTATCAAATTTCGATATGTGCCTAAATGTGTGAGTAGGCCTACATTGATAGGCCTAGTGGGTGAACTGTAGTATGTGGCTACGTGTAGTGTCTGCTGTTGTAGTTGGATTTTACAGAGCACTGCGTCTTCGTGGTCTAAATTATTTGGGATTTGAATGCGTGTCGAAGGGATCTGTTTTTTAATGAGAATTGCAGTGCCCCAGAGGCCTGTGTGTAGGTCGTGTCTGGTTTTAGCCTGGTTTCATTGAGTGTAATGATATCTGGTGCGTGTTCTAGTATATGTTGTAGGAGGGGATGTTGACAGTCGTGTCTGGTTTTAGCCTGGTTTCATTGAGTGTAATGATATCTGGTGCGTGTTTCTAGTATATGTTGTAGGAGGGGATGTTGACAGTCGTGTCTGGTTTTAGCCTGGTTTCATTGAGTGTAATGATATCTGGTGCGTGTTCTAGTATATGTTGTAGGAGGGGATGTTGACAGTCGTGTCTGGTTTTAGCCTGGTTTCATTGAGTGTAATGATATCTGGTGCGTGTTCTAGTATATGTTGTAGGAGGGGATGTTGACAGTCGTGTCTGGTTTTAGCCTGGTTTCATTGAGTGTAATGATATCTGGTGCGTGTTCTAGTATATGTTGTAGGAGGGGATGTTGACAGTCGTGTCTGGTTTTAGCCTGGTTTCATTGAGTGTAATGATATCTGGTGCGTGTTCTAGTATATGTTGTAGGAGGGGATGTTGACAGTCGTGTCTGGTTTTAGCCTGGTTTCATTGAGTGTAATGATATCTGGTGCGTGTTCTAGTATATGTTGTAGGAGGGGATGTTGACAGTCGTGTCTGGTTTTAGCCTGGTTTCATTGAGTGTAATGATATCTGGTGCGGTGTTCTAGTATATGTTGTAGGAGGGGATGTTGACAGTCGTGTCTGGTTTTAGCCTGGTTTCATTGAGTGTAATGATATCTGGTGCGTGTTCTAGATATGTTTGTAGGAGGGGATGTTGACAGTCGTGTCTGGTTTTAGCCTGGTTTCATTGAGTGTAATGATATCTGGTGCGTGTTCTAGTATATGTTGTAGGAGGGGATGTTGACAGTCGTGTCTGGTTTTAGCTTGGTTTCATTGAGTGTAATGATATCTGGTGCGTGTTCTAGTATATGTTGTAGGAGGGGATGTTGACAGTCGTGTCTGGTTTTAGCCTGGTTTCATTGAGTGTAATGATATCTGGTGCGTGTTCTAGTATATGTTGTAGGAGGGGATGTTGACAGTCGTGTCTGGTTTTAGCTTGGTTTCATTGAGTGTAATGATATCTGGTGCGTGTTCTAGTATATGTTGTAGGAGGGGATGTTGACAGTCGTGTCTGGTTTTAGCCTGGTTTCATTGAGTGTAATGATATCTGGTGCGTGTTCTAGTATATGTTGTAGGAGGGGATGTTGACAGTCGTGTCTGGTTTTAGCCTGGTTTCATTGAGTGTAATGATATCTGGTGCGTGTTCTAGTATTAGGTGCGATTGTGGTAGTAGTGTCTAATGTTGAGGTGTATTATGGTTACCCTATCCCTGTAAATGTTCCCCATCTTAGGTGTTGCTAGTCGGTGTGGTGTCAGTGAGTGACATGGTATTGGTTGGTGGCTGTAGCTGTTGTATTGTGTCCGTGAAGTGTGTTAATAATTTTTCTATCTTATTTTCAAAGTCACGTTTGACTTCATTTATTGATGTGACGTAAACGTCCATGGCCGGGCCGAATTTTCCCATTTGGACAGTTTTACCAAAGATTTTTTTTGCTATGGGAATTGAGGGCCGTGTTGGTGTTTGCCATGTGTTCTGGTTTTGTAATTGATTTAGCCACTGCCGCTATGTATTGGATAAGCTTGGTTTCTAGTTGTTCAAGTTTCTGATTAACGTATTCCTCCATTTGAATCTGGAGGACTTGTATTGCAAGGTCTGTGGGTGGTGAGGTCTGGGTTTTGGTTATTTTGGCCGCATATGTGACCGGTGTTAGTATTTGCGTGTCTTCCGTCTCGTTAGGAGAGAGGCCTGGGAAATCTTGGGGTTTGAATTGACTGGGTTTTTTTGGTGAGGGGGGTGGGTCTTGTCTGATTAGTGGTGTGTGTTTAGGTTCAGTGGGGACTGGTGTGTCCCGCGGGTATGAGGGACAGCATATTTGGCCCGTATAGTGGGTGTTGGAATTGCATGAGGCGCAGTATTTGTTACGTATTTCTTGGTATGGGTGGTTGCAGAATGTGTCGATTGCGCCGCATGTGTGACATTTCTTGTTGTTTTGACAGGTGGTAATGTTATGGCCATACTGTTGGCATCTCTTGCATGGGAAGTGGCGGATTTCATCCTGTGGTGGGACCACTTTAAACCGCCGGTTTGCCATTAAGAGGCCGTGTGTTAACAGATGTTTAATTGTGTCTTGATTAGTGGAGAAAATACGTATGAGTGGTGTGTTGCCTTTGTTGTTTTTTATTCTGGTGACCCGGGAGAAGTCAATACCCTCGGCCGTGAGCTCCTCCATGACATCATTTATTTCGATGTCCGGATTGACGCCCAGGACGACGACGTTGGCCTCTCTTGGGGCTAGTGTGGCTGTATGGGACTGGCTTTTGTCGCTAGGGACAGTGTATTTTGAGTTGGGGCCAAATTTGCTGGACGGGATCTGCTCTTGGAACTGTTTCATGTCCGACTGCATGTTGAATATTACTGTGGTGGTCTTGCTTTTGTCGGACCAATGAGATTTCGGGGTTTGAAGACCAAGTTGTGAGGCGTATTTCTTGATTATTAATGGATTATTTGGTGCTATTGTGTGGTGGATTATTTGGAGGGCTGTGTTCTTGGTCATTGGGTTGAATGTGTGTTGTTTAGTTTCTATGTTTGAGGTGATTTTTGCTGTTTTAGTTGAGGGTGCGGCAGTGGCGAGGGTGACCACTTTGGGTGTGGGGGGGGAGGCTCGGGGAGGTGGTGGGTGTTGGTAGAGAGTGGTCCTTATTCTCTTCCCAGGGTGGTGGCAGTGTGGCGTTGGGGGGGATGGTGAACCTGGTGTCGGGACCGTAAGGTTCAGGCGTGAGGTTGTGGGTAGCCAGTTGAAACATTTCCCTATTTGTGAACGTGAACATTGTTGAATCATCTTCACGGGTTTCTATTCTCAGGTTACAGACTCCTATTTGGTGGTTGAGGGTTTTTTTAAGGGTTCTCAATCCGGATTGTTGGGCGTTATATACATGAAAGATACAATTAGAGAGGGAGTTGGGGTTAATGGCAGTTCTGTGTGACTGTGTGTTTAGCGTGTTTGGTTTCATTGAGTGATTATGTGTGTATTTAGCACAAGATGTCTGTCCGCGAAGGAAGCAGGTTGAGGGAGCAGTGCACAAGTAGGTTCACAGGTAGGGAGGTGCCCTGTCCTATACCCTGGGATTGGGCAAGGCTAGGGGTCGACGGGATCAGTGGATAGGTGACGCCGTGCGCCGGGGGGGGGGGGGATGGACGAGTAGGGAAAAAATGCGGTTATTAAGGCTGCGTTCTTGCAGCGGTGGGGGCTCCCTTAGGGGTTTTTATGCCACGCCGCCCAAAAAGTTATCTTCCTTTTAACACCGAGCCACAGACCAGCAATGGCAACCCATTGTATGGAGCAGATGGACTCCCTGCTTGACTTTGAGCGATGCAGAGTGAGGCGGGATGCGGCACGGATGGCAGTTAGTGAAGGTTATCCAATCTATCACGTCAGCAGTTGTATTACTTTCCTATAGTTTAAATGAGTGATTTGGCAACAGATTTTAGTGTCTTACAGTTAAAAAGGCAGATTTTTTTGGACATGGCCTTGGTACATCACAATGCTTGTCAGCATGCTAATGGTTGACAGTTCCTTGTAAGAAGCTGGAATTTTAATACCAATTAATAATTAAAAACCAGGTCCCAAATGTTTAACTCAGGGACCCACTTATATCCCTGGGTAACCCATTTTACTTACCTTTTATGACAGTCATCATCATCATGAACAAATTTGTTTTAGGCCATGTGGCCTGTACGGTAAACCTAGCGAAGATGGTCTTGATCTTTCCACCGATGTTTTGGTCTTCCTTGGTCCCTATGTCCAACTTTGTCATCATCAGTGTGATCATTCCAGTCTTTGCTTAAGTTTATGACAGTCGTGTTTATGAAATTGGTGCTATTCTTAATAATCAGTCACCACACAGATATTATCTTCATCTATTAGTTGTAAATAAAACAAAAGTGAATCTCATCTCATAAAATATTGTGAAAATGTGAGAGCATGATTTAACAAATCTGAAAACTATTAAAATATAAACATGACAAACTTATATCTGAACTGAATGCATCAAATGCTTATGATATAATTATGGGTATGATTCTAAAGCCTTTACTATTTGAAAAATATATTTATATTTTATGTATTTAGTTTGTAATTATTATTGAAAAAATGTTTTTGTTAATAACTACTTAATATAAACTCTTTTTTTATTTTTGAACATTAATTTAAGGAAAGAGGATAGTAAAAATGAACTTTTTTTTTCCTATTGTGTAACATTTGGGAAGTGTACAGGATGTTCCACTTGTAAGTACAATAAAGGAAATAGCTATAACTTTTGAACTAATAAGAATCTATGGATGAAACCATTTGAATTGGTCATTGCTAAAAGCCCTTTCTCCAGTTTTTTGAAAAAAGAATTAACTACAGATTCAACATTCTTACATATAAATACACATTCTATGCTTAAAGGATCTTTCTGCAGCCTTCATACAAATCCAGAATTGAATATTCTGTTTTTTTTTTTTTGGGGCATTTTAAAGGTATGTAAGGTCTTATACATGTTTCTCTTCAAATATAATTTGTCATTCAATGAGAAGTGATAAAAAAAATAAAAACATAAAAAATATAAAGGTATATTTTTAAACCTAAAAATGAAAATAATATTTAAAATGTTCATTTTAGATCATCCTCTTCCCCTTTAAAGTGTTGTTTCATTGTAATAATACTTTTGACATCATCAATGGCTTAAGAGCCTTCTATGGCACCTGGCCTTGTTCAGAACTTTTTGCCATTCCTCTCTGTTCATTGTCATGCTTCTCCAGTTCTTAAATCCACAGATCATCTCCTCCTGTCTCATACTCAATTCTCAGATCCTTTAAACGTTTGCAAAGTAATCTTGGAGAGCTCAGGCCAGCTATTTCCTCTTTAGATTTCCTAACATTAAACCTTTGGTTATTTACCATAACATGCTGCTGAACATTTCCTTTGATTATTACTTCATGTGGACATCCCAAATCCTGACCACCTGCCCTAAAGAGATTTCTTCACCATTATCTTTAGTACTACAGCTCTTAAAGTTTAGACTTGACCTTAAATACTTAGAAATTAAAGCTACCTAAACTTGAAATGCATCATCTTGATGTCAGTGGTAATGATAGTGAATAACTCCGTAGCACAATAGACCTTGGTCTTCCAGCCAGCTGCTGGCCTCACATAGGTGTATAGGAGTGACATGCAGTCACCATGTTGGGTCCCCCAGCCATTATAGTTGATTTTCTGAATCTGGAGCTAAAACTCATAGTAGCTACCCAAATTCCTCATAATGCTGGGTAGCACTGTTTCCTTACTGGCTGGAGACTAGTTTCTGTAAAACTACATTTGTTTTGAGTTCCTCAAATAATTTTTGTATTTGAATTTATATTGAATACATACCGGTATGTATATTTTTATGAAATGTTAACAATTTGATTAATTTATTTGCATATAGGATTGAGGCCTTCTCTTTTGTTTTTCTTTATCAGTATTATCACCAATGGTCATATATAACTGAAACAGGTCCTCTTTCACAATCCATAGTCTTTTCATACCATTTATTTGTAAGGACTTGCTGAAACTCTTCAAGGTGATTCTGTAAGAGCATGTAAAAATGAAATAGAAGATAGGAAATGCTCCACTAAGCAAGTTGAGGTATTGAACTTAGGGTCTGAGAAGCCAGCCTAAGAAGATATGGAAGTAAACTTGTCTAACATGCGTACAGATTTATATGTACTGTGCTGTTGTTTATTTACATGTACTATATACTTTAGTTCCTGCAAGGAAGAGTCTGATGACTAGGAAGTATACAGGATGTGATCTGATTCCCCATTATTATTTCCTATGGGATATCTAAAGTCACTTGTGTTTGAGACTCTGATTGTGAAAATAGTTACATTAAATGAAATACTAATTAATCCAACTACTGTACCTAAGCATCTTCTCACCATACTATGCATGCTATCACTTTCCAATTCATTGCTTGAGGTGGGATGAAAAAAGAAATGGATTGTGTCAACTTACTGGGCTTATGTGCTATGCTATACCTCTTCCAACCTAAGATCCAGTTGTAATGTAAACAAACCGGATGTATGGACTGCATTTTCATTGGTCAAATAACTGTTTACCTTTAAGCATTTAAGAAAATGTAGTTTGCTTTCAAACATTAAAAATAAATAAAATAAAAATAATAAAATATATATTATCTAGCACATTTCTGGATAAATTATATAGGACAATTGTAAAATAAATATAATTACAGTTTTAATAGATTAAATAAGCATTTAAAATTTAAAGGAAGTGACACTATGAGGTTCATTTTAAATAATATGAGTTAGAAAATACACAACTCACCTCATATTTGTAGTTTATTGAAGACCCAGGTTTTGGCACTCAATGTGTCATTGTCAATTTTGACAAGAATGTGTCAAGAATTGACAGTGACACAGAGTGCTGAAACCCTGGGTTTTCAATAAACTACAAATATGAGGTGAGTTATGTATTTTCTAACTAATTTATTTAATTAAATAAGCATTTCATCCATAAATTAATTATATGGGAAATAACATTATGAGATTTTAATCAATAAAAGTTAATTAAATTAGTTATATCTCACTTCATATTTGGTGTTCTTCAAGATGATCCATGTGTTATAATTATGAAAACCAAGGGAAAGATATTTAATTAGTCATTAATGGTTAATTTGAACTAGGAATATAAAGGCAAAAAAACCTTATATTATAGAAATATTGAGTTGAAGTCATTTGGGCTAACAGGATGTACAGAAATATTCCCAAATACCAAAGCTATTTATCTAGATGAGAAGGTACCATTAGATGACATAGAATTCTGCTGAAGAGACAGAGAGAGAGGGAAGAGGGGTTGAAGACTGCGCAAGGTTGAAATGGAAACAGTTAGAATAATAAAAATTCAGTGGATACAGGATGTGGCATCTGTTTTCGTGAACCGGCAGCATAGGTGTTTTACGCTGTTTTTTTCAATAAATTTTATAAGGGTCTTAGAATTGCTTCCAGTAATACATTTCAAGTTGTAATTAAGTTCTTTAACAATAACCTGCCAGGTCTATATTAGAGGATCATGATTTTGATAAAGTTGAGGTAGACAAAGTTCAGCTAAAATCCTGTTCACTCTGTTTTCCCTCTCAGTATTACAAATATCACATTTTAGTAAAGTCAGTTTAATTATTTCTAATTGTATAATTTGTTGCCTATAGATTTAAATAAATAGTGTTAATACACTGCTCAAAACAATTAGAGGAACACTTGTAATAAATTAAATAAGTAATTGTTTTTAAAGCTGTGATGCTGAAAGTTGGACAATATGTAAATTGAATTATTAATTTTATCATTGGATACAAATTTTAAAGATCCATGGCCTAAATACAGAGAAATTACCTCAAATAACAAATATAGAGAATTTTTTTTTTTAAGGCACTGGCCACTTCTAATTGGTAAGCTTCCTGATGTTGCTATAGTGACGAATGTTGATTATTGCCTTGTTTATTGAAGTCTCTGACAAAATGAGGCATTTAAATGAGTTTGAAGTGTATCATGCTGTACATCTTTTACGACAAGGTCAATCTCTGCGACAAGTGGCTAGAGAGCTTGGGGTTTCTCCTTCCGTGGTGTCCAGGTTACGCAACAGGCACAGAGAGACAGGTCAGTATTGTAGAAGACATGGCCAGGGCCGTAAATTTAAAACAAGCCCCCAGGATGACAGATACGTTGTTCTTTCTGCTCTTCGATAGCGTACAAAAACTGCAAGAGACCTGCAGAATGACCTTCATATGGCTTCCGGAATCAGGGTTTCAGACCAAACCATAAGGAACAGATTAAGGAAAGAGAATATTCGTCCAAAAAGGCCCGTTAAAAAACCACGCTTAACAAATGGGCATAAGGCAGCAAGACGTACGTATGCTGAAAACCATGGTGATTGGAACCTGAACCAGTGGTAGTCTGTGCTCTTTTCGGACGAATCCAGGTATCGTCTTACACGTTGTGATGGTCTATTGAAGGTGTGGGGATGGCCAGGAGGAAGATTTTCTGCAGAGGCTGTACAGGAAATTGATAGATTCGGAGGAGGTTCCATAATGGTGTGGGCCGGAGTTTTGTACAACAATCGTACGGACCTTGTACTTGTTCCCCAGCGACTGAATGCTGTCCGGTATATTGAGCAAGTTCTGGAAGATCATGTAGTACCTGCTGCCATTGGAGTAGGCCCTGGATTTCTGTTTATGCAGGATAATGCCAGGGCACATTCTGCGGCTGTCACCAGGGATTTCCTGAGGAGGAATGAAATTAAGGTAATGGAGTGGCCAGCGGTCAGCCCAGACCTCAACCCTATTGAACACTTGTGGGATCTTGTAGACAGGAAGGTCAGGAACCGACATCAAGCTCCACAAACTCTGCAGCAACTTGGAGATGCTCTGAAGGAGGAATGGGAGAATATCCCGCAAGAGGAAATCCAGAATCTTATTGGGAGCATGCCACGAAGGTGCCAAACTATCATCGAATGTCGTGGAGGCCATACACGATACTAACTCTATATAACGAGTGTTTAACTTTGAAAAATAAGCACAAGATTCAATTGCTTACATAGCGGAATTATTTAAAAAGTTAATTGTCAGCGTTATCCATTTGTTTTTACTGACATGAGCAATAAATAAATAAATAAATAACCACAAATAATGTACTTTATTAATTTCATGTTTGTACCTTTATCCAATGAAAAAATATTTGCATATTTCATAGTGTTCCTCTAATTGTTTTGAGCAGTGTATTATTTATTTATTTATTTTATGATCTCACTATCCCTTTATAGTAGAGTCTATGGCTTTTCCCACTCGGTGTAAGTAAAACACACGCTACCAAACCGACACATGTAATCCATGTTCCAAGGTCGTTTAAGCCATTTTGAAAGCCTCCAGTTTACAATACCGTATTTGAAGAACACCAAGTAGGAGCTGAGATACAACTAATTTAATTAACTTTTATTAAGCCTTTCATTGTTTGATTCTTATGCATGTGCAATGCAGAATATTTTAGAATTTTAGTTGTTTCAAATGGCTGTTTTTCCTATACAATTTTTGAAGCATCAAAAAGAAAACCTTTGAAAAGCAGAGAGAAACAAATTAAGAATTCCTATATAAGTTCAATTCAAGAAACAAATTATTTTGAATACAAATATGAGGTGATTATAACAGTTTACTGAAAAATATCCTACATTAGCCATTGAGGATGTGGTGAAAATAACAGCAGAATTTACAAGTGAGTCAGCATTGAGGATATATTCTACTCAGACCTAATGAAAATGCAAGTAAAGGATATCTATCAACATTATGGAAAAAGCGTAAATGTCTAATTAAGTAGGTTCATATATAAATTTTTGTCGTAAGTAAATAAGAATTGGAAGTTACTAATTACAGGTACCATCTTACCTTGTATTCAGTCTTATTTCCCCTAAAATATGATGTAGTTTAAGAAAAATGTTTCTATCATGGACACTTCCATACGGTGAGTAAAAGTAGCACCATGGTTCCCCCAATAGACAGTTGGCGGAGCAATACCTTATGTAAGTTTGTGTACAATACAAATGGAACTTAGTTCGGATACAGTATACTACTAATCTGCTTGACTTTTTATTTTTGTTCAGTCGTGCATGTTTTGTTTTCTTATATCTCTGAAATAAAAATATAAAGTTCAGAAGATGTACACTTAGCGACAAAAAGATTGGCCGACTCTTGATCTCGAATATTTCAAATTCTAACGTGCGATTCACACGAGTAGAGCTACAATACGTTTTCCTTCTTTCTTTGAAGAGCATTCTCTCTAAATGCAACAAGGCAGCGAAAGTGTAGCTCAGTGCTTAGTGGTTTGATTCGTATGCAACAGGTAACAGGTTCGATTCCTGGTGAGGTTAATTTTTTAATTGTTAAAGTGCTTTCTATTTTATTCTGTATATTCATTCTTAAAGAAAAAAACCTACTAACTAATTGGATTGTATTTCTGATGTTTTTCCAATTTAGAATGTCTAGTTGAGCATCTATAAGAATCCATTTCGGTAGACAGAAGCTTTAAACTCAAATTTTTATTCAGATGCCAAGTTTATGCAGCGAATGTTAGCATGCTTCAAATTATGGGTTTATAAATTTCTAATTTGGTATCTCTTCTTTTGTTCTTATCCCACAAAACTCCGTTTAACAATGTTATTAGCGATCTGCCTTTTTTAATTCTATATTTTATGTCATTTTCCTGGGAACATTTTGATTTAATTTTGATCCCCAGGTAATTACAGGAATTTAGGTGGCCAGGAGAAGGTAGTCAGGAATCAGGAAGCTTTGCATTATACTACGGGGGTGCACAAAGACCTGCATTTGGAACAGGTTTTTTAGACAGAAGGAGGATCCTATCCGCTATCCGAGATATTAAGTATCATACATAATTCTAAAGGGTAAAAGACATGATTTTATAATTGTAAATGTACATGCCCCCACAGAAGATAAAGATGACAAGATCAAGGATGAGTTCTATGAAGAATTAGAATGCTTATTTGATAGCCTTTCACAATATCATATGAAAATTGTCTTAGGAGATTTTAATGCAAAAGTGGGGCAGGAAGATATATTCAAACCAACAATAGGCAAATTCAGTCTTCATGAAGATAGTAATGACAATGGGATTAGATTAGTCACATTTGCCACATCAAAGAATCTCATTGTTAAGAGCACAACATTTCAGCATAAGGATATTCATAAATACACCTGGACGTCCCCAGATGGAGAAACTCGGAACCAGATAGATCATGTATTAGTGGATAAACGCTGGCACAGTAGCATCATCGATGTTAGATCAGTTAGAGGGACAGACTGCAATTCGGATCATCATCTGGTCAGAGTGAAAATCAGACAACGGCTATCGCTTAAGAGAGGAACAAACGCTTAAGATGATTCTGTAAAATTTGAATTAAAAAACTTGAAAAATGATGAAATGCAGCAAGAATACCAAATCAAAATTGCTAATAGATTTGAAGTACTGGAATCTTCAGATGGCAATGTGGCAAACGAAGAAGAAACTGATATAAATAAAGAATGGGAGGCTATAAGAGATACTATTAAATTGTTAGCATCAGAAAGCATTGGTTGTTTAAAAAAGAGGAAAAACAAGAAATGGTTTGATGAGGAATGTGCCGACATTGTAAAGAAAAGAAAGCTAGCAAAAATGAAATGGTTACACGAGCCAAATGAGGTAAATTTAGAGCAATTGGGTAGTATTAGACGGGAAACCACCAAGTTACTAAAGAGTAAAAAGAGGGAATATTTGAGAGAGAAGATTAATGATCTTGAAATGAATGCAAAAAATAGGAACATTAGAGAATTATATCAGGGAATTAGTATAGAGAAGAAAGGGTTTCAGGCTAGAACAAACATAATTCAGAATGAAAATGGGGATATGATTGCAGATTCCAGGAGTGTATTAAATAGATGGAAAAGTTACTTTAATCAGCTATTAAATGTACATACAGAACAGGACATTGAGGAGGATAATTTACAGACAGCAGAAATGCTAGTCGCAGAACCAAGTGCATTAGAGGTTGAAATGGCGATTGAAAAATTGAAGATGTATAAAGCATCAGGTTCAGATGAGATCCCAGCAGAACTGATAAAATCAGGGGGAGAAAAATTGATGGACAAGATACGTTGGTTGCTTAGTATGATTTGGGAAAAGAAGCTCTTCCAGATGAATGGAAGGAATCAATTATCGTACAATTTATAAGAAAGGAGATAAAACTGATTGCAACAACTACAGGGGCATCTCATTATTTTCAACTTCGTACAAAATTCTAACAAATATATTAGTAGGCAGACTTACTCCCTATATTGATGATATTCTAGGAGATCGTCAATGTGCATTTAGAATAAACAGGTCTACAACAGATCAGATTTTTAGTATAGGACAGATTTTAGAAAAGAAATGGGAATATAATGGTACTGTACATCAACTATATGTAGACTTCAAAAAAGCATATGATTCAATTAAGAGGGAGAAGTTATATAGTATCCAGCTGGAGTTCGGAATTCCTAAAAAGTTAGTTTGACTTATACGAATGTGTCTAAATGGCACAAAGAGTAAGGGTGCGTGTAGGCAAACAGTTTTCGGACACTTTTGAAATCCAGAATGGGTTGAAGCAAGGAGATGCACTATCTCCTCTACTATTTAATTTTGTACTAGAGCATGCCATTAAATCTTTAGAGAATGAGGAAGGCTTACAACTGAATGGTATTAATAAGCTGTTAGTTTATGCTGATGATGTAGTACTACTGGCCGATAGCGAGGAGATACTAAAGGACAACACGCACACACTATTGAGTAACAATAAGAAATTAGGACTGGAAGTAAATATCAATAAAACTAAATATATGGTCACACGTAGAAATTCATTATATAATGGAAATGGACAGCTAATGACAAATGAGGGAAATTTTGAGGAAGTGGCTGAATTCAAATACCTAGGAACAATAATCACAAATAGGAATGAGATGCACAAAGAAATTAAACATAGGCTCAATTCTGGAAATGCATGCTATTATGCATTGCAGAGACTCTTGATGTCTCAACTCCTTTCAAAAAACGTTAAACTGAAAATGTATAAAACTATTATTCTACCAGTTATATTATATGGGTGCGAAACATGGACTCTTACTTTAAGGGAGGAAAGGAGATTACAAGTATTTGAGAATAAAGTACTTAGGAAAATTTTTGGACCAAAGAGAGATGAACAGACAGGTGAATGGAGAAGACTACATAACAATTAACTACATGGTCTTTATAGGAAGCCAGATATAATAAGAACAGTTAAGGCTCGTAGACTGCGATGGGCAGGACATGTTGCATGTATGGGGAATGATAGACTTGCATGGAAGCTTCTTGTAGGAAAGCCAGAGGGAGAACGCCCAGTTGGTAGACCAAGAATGAGGTGGGAGAATAACATTAACTATGATTTGAGGGAAGTAGATTATATAGAGGGAATGATTGGAAAGCATTAGCTCAGGATAGGGATGTATGGAGAGCTTATGTCCGTGTGGCCATGAACCTATGGGTTCGATAGTGCCAGTGAGTAAGTAAGTAAGTATAGCTTTCTCCTTTTCTATAAACACACCAAGCCAATGGATGGTGGCACACAAAACCTGAGCCAGAAGAAACAATATTCAGTAATTATGAAGAAACAATGTATGGAAAACTATATTTGAAGAGAAAAAATTAAGCCTGAACTGGGATTTGAACCCAATGTCTCTGTAGCAGTGCTCTAATCGACTGGGCTATTTAGGCATCTCAATTTAAATGGACATTTTTCTCTCTCGTATATAAACCCAGCATCTTCAGTGAGAAATGATGAATTTAAATTAAAAACATTGAAATTTATGGAAAATTTATAGGTGTTATAACTATTAATCTAACAATTATAAGTATTTATACATATTAATCTGAAACTTAAAAGCTAAACAAAAATACAGATTGTATACCTAAACTGGAATTTGAACCTGAGACCTCTGGTTTATCACATCAGCACTCTACCTTTGAGTCATCCAGGCAAAACATATACTATCCTCGAATACCACGAGGCAGAGAAATTTTGTTCCAACACCATCTATGACTTCTTTTTCAAGAATACATTTTAATGGGAACAAATATTCTGTCTTGTGACGATCAGGGACTGTATAAGAAAGAAAAACTTCCATTTGAATTGAGATGCTGGATGACTCAAATGGGCAGCAACAGTTCAGGCGTACATTTTTCTCTTCAAATATTAATTTGTCTTTCAAAGTGAGTGATAAATCTTTATATATAAAAATATCTGTCCATTTGTCCTTTATGGGCTCAAAAACTACTTGACTGATTTGAATGGGTTCTTTTTTTCCATCATTTAGAGAATTTTTCTGGGACAACTTATGTATGTAACATGTTACCTTATGTTCTACAGGGCCAGAGCTAAAAAAAAGAAGTCGTTTTTTTGGGATGCTTAAATGGCTTACGCTGTCTAAACTATAACAAATACGCCAAATTACTGTACACAGAAGTGAATATCTCAAAAAATTCTACAATGAAGTTTGTGACAACATATATCTATCTTTTACGGATAACTCACAATAACCATATTTGTCTTTATAACATCATGTTTTGCTTTGAAATTATTTTATTTAATTCATCATGAACAGTTTCACACCAACAAAACTCGCAATAAGAAGTTAACAGCACAAATGGAAGGCACTGGTGAAGGAGCAGACTTTGGTAACACTAGTTGAGTGTCAGTTGTTTCTTATTAGCATACTGCGTCAGAACTCTATGGTCAGGAAAGTGCACGCCCATTGATAAGTAACCTAGTACAGACACATAGTACACCCTTGAAGCCTGAGGGAGTGAATGAACTCGAGCATTTTTCTGCCTGCATTGCTTTCGTCACCTAAGTCACACTATGGATGTGCCCCAAACTCTACTTGCAGTTTAAACGTTCTGTCTCATGAACACTGCCAATGGCAAGAACACTGTCCTTACATGGGAGATTCTGTTCACAAGGAATGTGTGTCCAAGCTAATGAGAATTCATATTTCTCTTTGTTCTTAACACTGTATAAAAATAAATTACCTTCATCCAAAGTGATATCTGTATCACTTTGTCCTTGAGGCAATCCTCTAATGAGGAAAGTTATATATATTAGATATTCTGCAAAAGCATTTTAAATATCAATAAAAATAAAGTAATGTCATCCCACTACAGTCCTCAGGAGGCCCTTGGGGTAGTAGGAGGTTAAGGCTCCCACTTTTTCTAGACAATCTACACCTCTATGATTGACACTTGATGTCAGCCAGGTTGTCAGCCCTGCATGATGGCCACCTTTACCCCCAGAACAAGTGTCTGATACTCATTTTCGTTAGAGGCTGAGTCAGCCCAGGGCCATAGTGCTGCCACAAGGTTTGGGTCAGTTTAAAAGTCCTTTACCACTTAACCATTACGCTATGGCATGCCCCAATAATATCAGTACTTACTTACTTACTTACTCACTGGCACTATCGAACCCGTAGGTTCATGGCCGCACGGACATAAGCTCTCCATACATCCATATCCTGAGCTAATGCTTGAACCAAGATTTAGAACCCCCAGCCGTAATAACTTGAATTTTATAAATTCAAATTATAATTGATATAATATAAATTCTTATGAATGTATATCAATGTATTATATTTAAGGGAATCTAATATTAAATAGTAACTTCTTTTTATTTCTCAATCGACAGTCAGACATGGGCAGATGTTTTGCAAAGCTATTAAACAAGTCTCCACTTTACTATGTTTATGGCAGCAAATCCCATATGCCGCAAGTAACTTTTTATAAAGGGCCTTAAATTATATATATATTTTTCATATTTTTATAGTTCTCCTAACAAGACTGTCCGTCAACTTGATATATTTATGAGCGAGCAGGTCTGCTCGTTTCTGTATTTTTATGAAGGACAAGCAACTGTATAACAATACAGATCCCTTTGGACAATATAGTATGACTTCCTTTGGGTAACTTGTTTTTTGTAGTACAGGCTACTGTGTAGCGAAAACACCTCAAGACTGGAAGACCCTTATAAAAGTGAAGTAAGAAAAAAACAAGTGTTACTTTCTCTTCCCAATAAATCAACTAGGACTGGGACATCTTTTTATTGCCAATATCCGGCCTTTTGAAACTTTGTTAATGTTAAGGAAAAAAATATATTACCCAAAAATATAGTTGCGTGGGAAGCCCAGAAGAGAAAGGAAGGAGGAAGTACGCCATGTATTGTTGCCCAGAAAAGACCTCCAGCCAATGGGCAAATAGAGTTAAAAAATCCCTTTAGGTATGAGCCAGTAAAATTTGGCAAACGCCTCTGCAATTAAAATCCTATTTATCGATAAGTTGTTACAGTAACGATGATATGCCCTACCAGAGAAATGCCCAATCAGAGGGCATATTAAAATAAGTTGTAAGCCGGACAGAGAACTTTGCTGTATGTAGGCCAACAATTTTTGAGAAAAGATTATTGTGTTAGAATCCATAGGAGAGTCAAGGTGTGAAGTCGGGACACGGCCGACAGGAGGCATGTGGTCTCCGAGTGCTGTTAAGTGTTGGACTCTGTAAAAATTAGTATTACTGGACAACCGCGGTACACATCTCGATAGATATTTACTTGATAAACTGGTCCTACATAAGCAAACATCTCTGCCGGCATATCAATAAAGATAGTATAGAATGTGTTATCTACAAGTGCTATTGAATAATAAAGATGTGTGCCTACTCTTCTGTGTAAAACTGTGCATTAATGTAGAGCTGTTGGTATTTTCCTGGCATCCATCTCTCACCGACAATCCTCCGTTACACCTGAGATAAGATCCTTTTGCTCTCCGATAATGAGAACCCCTGAGAACCTTAGTCCGGTGCACCATTAACCTGAGCTGTCCAGCGTTAAGGATCCCTAATCCTTAACAGGGAAGGAGTGGACCCTGCAGCAAAGTGGAGCGACCAAAATTATCCCGCTTCATAGTGGCCCTCCAAAGTGGTGCTTCATAGTGGTGCCTCATGCTTTCCAATCATTCCCTATATAATCTACTTCCCTCTAATCATGGTTAATGTTATTCTCCCACCTCATTCTTGGTCTACCAACCGGGCATTTTCCCTCTGGCCTTCCTACAAGAAGCTTCCATGCAAGTCTCCCACTCCCCATACGTGCAACATGTCCTGCCCATTGCCCGTTTACGAGACTTAACTGTTCTTATTATATCTGGCTTCCTATAAAGACCATGTAGTTCATTGTTAAGTAGTCTTCTCCATTCACCTGTCTGTTCATCTCTCTTTGGTCCAAAAATTTTCCTAAGTACTTTATTCTCAAATACTTGTAATCTTCTTTCCTCTCTTAAAGTAAGAGTCCATGTTTCGCACCCATATAATATAACTGGTAGAATAATTTTTCCAATAATATCAGTAAATAAATAAATTATAAGAGGGGCACATGCCCCTGGTAGATATATTCAGAGTGATTTTTAATTATAGAGACAAACTGCAGGGACTGATTCCTGACTGGAAATGTAGGAACAAAATGTCCTATGAATAAGTGTCCATAAATGCATCGTTGCCATGGTAGATGGCATTGACAAATGGCATTCTCTGGGTCCTGTTGCATGGCCTGCTAGATCACCGGACTTAAATCCCCTGGATTTTTACCTCTGCAGGCATGTGAAAAGTTTGTGTATGCTGAACCAGTTCCTGATGTGCATACCCTTCAACAGCGTGTCCACGTCGCCTGTGAAGCTATTTGGAGAGAGACCGAAACATGCGAAAGAGTGAGACAATCCATGATGCAACATGTGGGTGCATGCATTGCATCCCATGGAGGCCACTTTGAACATATGTTGTGACGTGGGTGCTATTATGCTATGTACTGTGAGCCAGGATGATTTGTTGTCATTCCACGCACATTGTTCATCTCCAGAAACATGTTTATAGGACCTTTTTTCCTTAATTTCCAGTCAGGAATCAGTCTCTGAAGTTTGTTGGTGTAATTACCGTTTATTTATATTATCTGGTGTGTAAAATGGTATGGAAGGTGGAATTTACTGTACAACTATTATTATGAGCAATTAGAGTTATATTTATTTTAGATGCTTTAATTAATAATACTCACCTCAAATGACAACATTTTCCGTTCCATTTGGCATATCATTACTAGATTCCATAATCGCACCGAACAATATAACTTGTCGAGTAAACGTCCAGAAAAAGAATTAGGGGTTTTACTTTCCTATACTTGATTATATGTCCCTCACTCCTTGAAGAATTAAAACATTTGTTTATAAACAGGTTTACAATATAATAACATCTTCCTGTGTACAAAGCGTTTTTATTTTTTATCTTCTTTCTCCATTATTCTCTATCTTCCCATTACAATTCTTCCAAACCTATCTGCCTCATACCTCTTCTGATATCATCCATCCATTTAAATCTAGGTGGACCTCTCTTTCGTTTCCCAGATGGAATCCATTTTAGAGCTTTTCTGGGTAATCTTGTCTCTGGGATTCTATGTATATGACCATACCATTCTAGCTGTCTATATCTCACAAAATCTAATATAGAATTTTGGACTTTCATTTGTTATCTAATGATTGTATTTCTGATTTTTTCCAATTTAGAATGTCTAGTTGGGCATCTAAAACAATCCATTTCAGTAGACATAAATTTTAAACTCAAATTTTTATTCAACTGCCAAGTTTGTGCACTGTATGTTAGTGTGATACTAATTATGGATTTATATATCTATTCTTATGTTTTTATCTCACAAAACTCTTTAACATTGTTATTAGCAATCTGCCTTTTTGAATTTTATATTTTATGTCATTTTCTTGGGTATACTGAGTTAATTTTGATCCCCAGATAATTACATTCTTCACATCCTTTGATATATCCCATTCCATCTTCCAAAATTAAATATTTATTTTCATCACCACAAGATAAATGAAGAATTAAAACATGTAATCATAAAAAAAGAACTATCAATTTTCGAAATTTCACTATTGGTCTGTCATTACTAGGGTTAGGATTTTTAGGTGCACACCTTTTTTTTTTTGCAGAGTAAATTAAAGCTCTTTGGAAAGATGCCACAGTATGAAATTTATCTCTGGTTGAGGAAGGACACATTTATTCAAGCACCTTTTTCCCTTTTTTGGGAGCTTATCCCCCAACCACCTACATTCTCCCCTCCTTTTCCCTTTTATTTGCTTTCAATAAACTTCTAGAGCACATTTTATCATTTATAAGAGATATGACTTGTGAGTTATGGTCTTGAGTCAATAAAAAAAAATTTAAGTAATTTTAAATTAACGTTTTCTCACTTTGCAGTGAACATACGAATAGTAAATGCAGCACTGAAAGCACACCTGCAAAATGGAAAATAATTGTGTGCACGGCAAATTCCCTTTCTCTCACTTTACTGAAATACCGGTAAATATGCTGCAACAATGGAAATGTATTTCATTCTATCATTTCAAGTTCACTGGAATCAGTAGCCTACTGTTCATGAATGTAAGTTTGTTACTAGAGTGTATTACTAGATTTACCATGCCAAAGGTGTCTAGTGTCTGATTGTTTGTTCTGGCTCAGGAATTCAAACAAGATTCCATACAAATTGATGTAACTGTTTGCAATTCAGGAATTTTGTTAGATGAAAAGCACCAGTGAGCCCATATCAATCAATACATTTCCAATTCTAAACATCAAAAGAACAAGATTTTTCAAAAAAATAAATCGCAACAACCTTTTATTACGAAATTAATTTGAACAGTGTTTTTCAAAATTTGAAGAAATTCAACTTTGATTTGTGTGCAGCTCTTACACAAACGAGAATTCCGCTCAATAAAATGAACCAACCACCCTTCAAAGGATTTCTTGAAAAATACACAAAGATGTCAGGCCCCGATGAGAGTACTTTAAGAAATATCTACATGGAGCCTGTTTACAAAAAAAAAAAAAAAAAAACATACAAACAATCAAGGAGAAAGTGTGATGATTTGATGTACTTATTTGAATGAAAGTAAATGCGCACAAATGTGCAAATTGTTAGTAAATTTACTCTAAGCAAAACTTGTTAAACGATAATTGTCTTTCTGCACACTTTTCGACGTGATATCGTTCACATGGATTTTACACAGTTCGCATATGCATTCTTGGTTTGGCTCGTGGAATCGCTTTATGCTGCAAACCTTGTGGTGAAAGCCATGGATTGCATACCGTGTTAGGATGTGCCTCATCTCGTAGTTTGGTCGTGTCCACTCTCTCGTACACATAGCCTCTGTTGTGTAGAATTCGCTGCAGATGTTATTCCTCTTCTCCTGTAGTCCTTGCATTGTTGTCTCATATGCGCAGGTGTTCGGTAGGAATAGCTGCCGTCTAATGTCTTCAATGAAGAAGGTTTCTTTCATTAAGACGTACGTCATTCTTGAAGGTGCTGTTTTTCCAACTCCCAGAACTCTTTTCATGAAGCGTGCTTTTACTGTTTCTATTTGTGTCAAGTCTCTGTTTGTGAGTTTGTCCCATATTATGTTAATTCCATATGTTGTTATGGGAGTTATGACTGTCTTGAAGAGCGTCA
Source organism: Diploptera punctata (assembly GCA_030220185.1). NCBI lineage: Eukaryota > Metazoa > Arthropoda > Insecta > Blattodea > Blaberidae > Diploptera > Diploptera punctata. Next base: position 130,604 of record JASPKZ010008048.1, on the reverse strand, counting down.
TAGCTGTTTCTGTTGATAATTGGTGGAGATTTTTTATGCTGTATATCGCTCTTATTGCAGCTGAAACCTTCTGTTGCACATGTATTCTGTAGGATTTAATGGTTGTTTGTAGGGTGATGCCTAGGTAGGTGAATTGCGATACAACGTCTAGTGGCTCACCAAGGAGCATTAGCCTGATGTACTTATTTGTAACTCAATACACTATAATAGGAGAAAGGATTTCTTGAATTAGTTGAGAAAAACAGCATATTTTTGTCCCTTTTTTCTTTTACCTCATTTTAGAACTTTTTTCCTTACTTGTTTTGTGTGAATTTTGCACCTAAAATCCTAACCCTGCCCATTACCTATATTATATCTAGCGCCTCAATCCTCTACTGTGATTTAAAATTCCCGCTAGCAGCGCTCATTATCACTCCATTGCTGAATATGCCCAATCAGGGGATCAGTTGCCATCTAGGTCGATAGCATAGAGAACCGAAGGTCGATAGTGTCAATTCGATACCTCCACCAGGTTTGCCAAGCCAAATTAGCCACTTCATATGTATATATCTGGCCATTTTGAAGACATAAGTACTACAAATTTGTGAAAAAGACACTAATGGGTTTTTTGATCATTTGTCGTCTTTTCTTTTTCCACGTCTAGCCATTTTGTTCTGCCATTTTTATTTTAGTGTAATTATTTTAGGTTGTGTTTGTATTTGAAAAAGGTAATATATTGGTAAGATTTAATTAATCAGGGGAACCAATGGTTGACAAAATATCGCAAAGTGTAAAAGATTGATTTTGATTATATATAATACTGTATTCTTCTTAGAATATATCATGAATAATTGGTTTTATTAAGCTATGTAATGTAATTAATTAATTTACTTTTGTATACATAATACAGATATAATTCCAACGAATTTAATATTTCTTCGGAAGAAGAAGAAGAAGAAAGAAGAAGAAGAATTTAATATTATAATATTGGTGACAATTCTTAAATGGTGTCATGTTTTAGGTCTATGGTCTTAGGTGCATATTTTTGGATTGGAATTGAAAATGGCACGTGGAAAAATTAAAAGAGGGAGAGAAAAGTTTTCTAAGAAATTTATTAAAAACAAAAGGAAGCATTTTGATAAAAAACGAGGTTTAGTGGTGCCACATAAAAGAGACTCTTCACATGTGAAAGAAGATAAATCCATAAGTGCAGGAAGAGATAAAAGGAGAAAAGTGCCCGAGAAAATATTAAATCTCACAAACGATGAAGTCACGTCAGAAGAAGAAGGTGAAGATCATTTTAAGCAGCTGCTTACAACATTTTCCAATCATTACTCCAATATAAAAAAGAGATCGATGGAAAGTGACACAAGCTCAGAAGATGAAGCGGGGGAAAAAATAAAAAAATCCAAACTAGAAGAAAACGTCTCTAGTGATGATTCTTCTGTAAGTAATAGTGAAAATGAATCAACAGAGAGTTGTGATGAAGATAGCGATGATACTGTCGATCCGTTCATATGTCATTTTCAATACGATTTGAGAGACAACATGCTGGAGACTTTAGTTAAATTGCCTCAATCTGTAGAAAAAATTCGAAAACAGTGGCCAGTTTTAGGACAGTTTATTACACATCTACCAAAAGTTGAAAATACTGATTTAGTCATAAAACCTAAAGTTACCCTTGAAAAAGAAAAACAATTTGCAAGTCCAGGCACAGTACCCCAGCGCATTACCAGTGCTAATTTTATACAGATGCACATAAAATCACAAATTCAAAATAATATCAGCAAAGCAAATCTTAAAAATTTGAATGAAAATGAGAATATTGGTTGTTTTACACCTTTACAGTTAGAACTTTTCTCTGTTATGAAGAATTACCAAGATCTATATTTTCCAGAGAGGAATTTAAAAAATGGAGAAGAAATAAGATTTATATATTGTCTTCATGCAGTTAATCATATTTTGAAAACTCGTATCAGAATACTTAATCACAACCACAAGCTACAGTTAAAAAATGATGTACCTGAAGAATATAGAGACCAAGGATTGGTTAGACCAAAGGTGGTTATTTTGGTTCCATTTAGAGAATCGGCATTAAGGTAAGATATTTTATTGGTAATTATTTACTTTTTGTCAACCAATAGTTTCATTTGGAAAAAGTCGGTTATATGTCTCAGACGAATTTTTCTAAGTTCCACAGAATTGCAGTGCACATGCGCGAGTTGCAGGAATTGCCATAATGGTTAATATAGCCTCCGGTAGATGGCTCTGCAGTCGGCGTTACCAACTTTGGGAATAAATTTCCAAATGCAAGAAAAAAATGGACTTAACTAACTTGCCATTTTCTAACTAAAGGAAACAATTTACATGCATATTATTTATTCCCAAATGCTTAAAAAAGTGGACGTAAACCAACTTCCCATTTCCAAACGTAACAAAGCAATTTACATGCATACTATTTAATGAACTGTAAACTAATTTTACGTACACTAACACTAAATATGGTTTAAAATTATTTTCAAATGGTGGCAACGTTGGAACAACATGGGAAAGTAGCAAGCAACTAATTTATCCACGATCATGTTTTACGTAAATATATAAATATAAACATTGTAAAGAAAGCTTGAAGATCATTGGAAAATGTTTAAAACAGTACAAAACGTGTTTACAAGTGTTAGTGCATCAGTGGCATAAGAGTGTAAGTGTAGAATTGTGAGAGACATAAAACCTACCACATCCTTTCATTCAAATGAATGATAAAAGATTAAATATTTCATTGTAACCATGGCAATATTAATAAGTAGTATACGGATATTTCCATTAAGCGCAGTGAGAATTTTTTCTAAGTCCCAGGCAGACACCATGCGCATGCACCAACAAACGCAAAGCAGTTCACTCTATGGAATATTGCGATGCAGCCAACATTATACATGCTATTTAACAAACCCAAAAGCTAACCAGCTGAGGTTCACTTTAAGATACACACAATTTTCCATCTAACATTCTTATGCCACTGATGCACTAAACACTTTTCAGCCATTTATAATAACATTTCGTACTATTTTAAACATTTTGGAAGCATTTTATAAACATTTCTTATGATTTTTAAATATTTCTAAATTACGCGAATATTGTACATTGGGCAGTAATGCTTCATGTAACATCCACTAGGTGACTCTCACATTGGAGTTACCAACATTTGAAAATAATTCCAAACCATATTTAGTGTTAGTGTACATAAAATTAGTTTATAGTTTATTAAATAATATGCATGTAAATTGTTTTAAGTTAGGAAATGGGAAGTTAGTTTACATTGTTTATAGTTTATTAAATAATATGCATGTAAATTGTTTTGTTAGGTTAGGAAATGAGAAGTTAGTTTACGTCCATTTTAAAATTTTTTTTTATTTTGGGAATAAATAATAGGCTCAACTGCACTTCTACTAGTTCATGGAAGCATGAATCCTATGAGGTGAGTTATTTAAACAATATGTTCTCCGATGATTTTTAACTTCTACTAGTGCTTGATTTTTTAGTTATATTGTTGTAAACTATAGCCCTTCTTCTGTATTTACTAACATTATTTATTATTTTAAACTTTTTGAATAAAAGAAACTCTCATAAACTTCAAGTAAGCCAAATGCGCTTCTTATGATCATTGTTAGGAGTTAATAGACTGGATCACCAAAGGAACACTATTATCAGAGGAAAACTTCGAGTAACAAGTTTAAATGAAGATATATAAAGATACCAACAAGAATGGAAAAATCATCTGAGGAGAATGGCAAGAAATAGACTTCCAAAATTGGCATTCCAATATACCCCAACTGGACATAGGGACCAAGGAAGACCAAAACATCAGTGGAAAGATCAAGACCATCTTCACTAGGTTTACCGTACAGGCCACATGGCCTAAAACGAATTTGTTCATGATGATGAATGAACTTTTTCAAACATTTTTTATAACATTATTAGACAATTTTGAAGTATTTATTTAAATACGCAAATCAGAATATTATCACACTGATGGACAATATTGTGTAGCTAACTGCTATTTTCTCCATAGAGTATATTACTTAGTTTGTGATTTTTCTATCGCTGTTTTGGGTTATCACTGGTTGGATCAGCGTTAGGGAGTGATAAGTAAGTGTACACCCATTTTTAATAAACGTTTGGTAATTTTAATATTATTAATATATATTTAACATATATTTGGGGATTTATTGCAAATATTCGTTATTTAATTTTCATAGTGATAGATAGTAATCAAAGATGATAATCGATATGTGGTTCGATTGTGGGTTATCGCTGGCTCTGTAAACTCTGGCGCATGCGCACTGTTGTTCTATAGGACTTCGAAAATATTTCACGCTGGTTTAAGTGCAGTTTTTCCTAAATAATATGCATGTAAATTGGGATAAGATGTATAAATCGTCGCACATGAATTTTTCTAAGTTCTACAGAATCGCAGTGTGCATGCGCGAGTTGCAGCAGTTGCTGTAATGGTTAATGTAGCTTCCGGTAGATGGCTCTGAAGTCGGTGTTGCCAACTTTGGGAATAATTTCCCAAATGCTAAAAAATGGACGTAGACTAACTTCCCATTTTCTAACCTAACAAAACAATTTACATGCATATTATTTATTTCCAAATGCAAAAAAAAAATGGACCTAAACAACTTCCCATTTCCTAACCTAACAAAACAATTTACGTGCATATTATTTAACAAACTATAAACTAATTTTACGTACACTGACACTAAATATGGTTTCGAATTATTTTCAAATGTTGGTAACTGCGATGTGAGAGTCGCCTAGTGGATGTTACATGCATCATTTCTGCGCACTATAGAACTGGATGTACAATATTCGCATAATTTAGAAATATTAAAAAATCATAAATGTTTATAAAATGGTTCCAAAATGTTTAAAATAGTACCAAACGTTATTATAAATGGTTGAAAAGTGTTTAGTGCATCAGTGGCATAAGAATATTAGATGGAAAATTGTGTGCGACGGTTTATACACCTCAGCCGTAAATTGTTTTGTTAGGTTAAGAAATGGAAAGATAGTTTACGTCCATTTTTTGGCATTTGGGAATTTATTCCCAAAGTTGGTAATGCCGATTTCAGAGCCATCTACCGAAAGCTACATTAACCATTACAGCAACTCACGCATGTATACTGCGATTCTGTAGAACTTAGAAGAATTTGTGTACACCCATTTCTCGACCTTATCCAGCTAACCTAACACAATTTAAGTACTCTAACCTGTGAAAAACCAACCTAAAAGCTAACCTAATGCAATTTAAGCACTCTAACCTGTGAAAAAATGTAACGCCCAAAAATAAATACTAAGTTCTGAAATTCTAAAGTACATACTCTGTTGGCTGTACTGTTGTTGTATAGAATATTCGTTAGAATCAATATGGTTGCCATGCCTTCATGTTACGTATATAGTTAAATATCTTAGAAAAACATGTTGAAATAAACGTTAGAAAAAATGTAACATTTTTTGTAAATAGTGGAAAATAATTTAAAAATATAACCTGTTGGCACACGTGCATGGTGTCTACCTGGGACTTAGAAAAAATTCTCACTGCGCTTAATGGAAACATCAGCCATAGTATACATAGGCCCATTTTGAAATTAAGTTTCATTTGCTGTCAATATTAATATTTTATCTAATGTATTTGAGTTTACTTCACACTTACACACATCACCCTTAAAACAAATCAAAATAACTCACGTTAACCTTAAATCTTGGTTTTTTGCCTAACGTAGATTTTTAATTATGTCTCACATTTCCATGAGCATAAGCAATAACATTTCACATTATATACTCATTGGTTTTTAATCTAAAACACTAACTAAATGACCCACATTAACTCTATGTTTGTCCTTTTTTTGTTTAATAATTATTATTGTCATTTAAGTTAAACTTAGGTTAATTGGCTTTTAAGATAGCTTTTACTGGGAAACTGGCTATTTTCAACATTTTTTATAGTTAATAAGCCTATAGCTCGTTACAATGTGCGGCTAAGGTCTAAAATTTGTCGATCACAATTTTCCATGTAACATTCTTATGCTACTATTGCACTAGGGGCACGCCGTAGCGTAGTGGTTAAGGCACTGAGCTACAAGCCGGAGGGTCGAGGGTTCAAGTCCTGTTGGGGTCAGGATTTTAAACTGACCCAAACCCTCTGGTGGCACTATGGCCCTGGGGTCGACTCAGCCTCTAACGGAAATGAGTACCAGACGCTTGTTCTGGGGTAAAGGCGGCCGTCACGCAGGGCTGACAACCCGGCTGACATAAAGTGCCGATTGTCTAGAAAAAGTGGGAGCCTTAACCTCCTACTACCCCAAGGGCCTCCTGAGGCCTGTTGTGGGATCACTTTATAGGCCACGCAAGGGATTTAGAACAATGTCCTTGACGGTCAATCCAGTGGACGAGCCTACGAAGATTGCTGAGTACTGTAAATTCCCTGCCAGACACGTGCTAACAAAACAATCTCACTTGTAATACTACGTCTGAGTACAGTAAGTTGTAAATTTTAGTGAGAAGGAACGTGTTGCTATTACATTATTAACAATAGTTCTTAATTTTAATATCTTGTACTTTGCATCCTGTAGTTTTAAAATTGTAAGGTGACGTGGATGTAAATAATTTAATAGTTTTGAAGTATATTGTTTTATATAACTCAATGCCTCTCACAATTTCGAAGTTAAAAGGAGAAACTGTTCACAGTTAAATTTGGGAAATAATTTTTAATGCTCACGTCACTAATTGTATATAAGAACATTAATAAAGGATGAATATTTATCTTTATATAATTTCCAATTATTATATTTATATTTTTTAGGATTGCGTGAAAGAGGAAGAAAAATAAAACTTTGTCTTAGTTGTTAACAATGTTTCATACAAATAAATAAAACCCCAACATCAAATTCCTTGAAAAATAAATGCAAGCAAGGTTAAATATACTCACCGAGAAAAATCACTAAAACACGTTTATATGATTTCTTAATAAACCAACACACAAAACATACATAACTGACACAATATTAGCCGAAAATAATCACGCAGTTTGTGACTTCCACTTTACCATCCCAATTGAAATCCCATTTAATTATTTTCGGGAGATATAACGTAGTGAGTAGCCAGTAAAAATGCCATTTTTAAATTTAAATATTTGACCAGTCTTATTGGCTAGTGGTCAGAGCTTCTGACTACGGTTCATGGGGTCCCGGGTTTGATCCCCAGTCAGACCACAGGATTTTTTTCTTAAAGGAAATTATTCATATGGTCGCATATGGTCTGGGTTTAGGTTAAGTGTAGATTTAAGGACTCTCCTGGTACTTCATTATGATTCGTTACCTATCATATCTTCAGGCTAACGTAACTCCGCCTTCCAGGTGCCCCAAATTAAGAAGTGTATTATAATTCGCCATGTCAGAAATGTCATAAAGACAACCTGGTGGCATTGGTGTATGTATTGAAAAGCTGTGCCGGTAAACTTTGAACATATTAGTAAAATGAATGGGAAAACGTATTCAATCAAGACAGCGAACGCGAGTACCGGGAAACAGATGGAATCATGGGGAAAATAATTGAGAAGAACAAAAGTAATGACGAAGAGAGTGGTCATGAAATTTACCAAATGGAATATGGAGATGACAGGTCAGATATAGAATTCGAAGACTGTTAAAAATTTATATTAAATGTGAAATTTAGTGCTTATTTAAAACTTTAACAGACGGCCATCGTTTATAAAATATACAATGTACATAAATATATAGTGAATGTACCTTGTCCACGGATAAATAAGAGCGTATATTATTTAATAATTAATCTGTGATTTTAAAAATGTTTACCAGTGACTGTATTTTTACTAGGGGCGTGTTAGCAATGGCATGTGGTCTTATTTCTACTGGCCGGGCAGTTATCTGGTGAGTGCAAGACTCGCATCTATGCCCCCGTTAAAAATTCCATTGGTCAGGATCCTTTGCTATGGCTATACTTACTATTGCACTACACACTTTTAGCATTTGTAATAACTTTTGTGCCATTTTAAACATTTTGGAATGATTCTATAAACATTCCTTATGATTTTTAAATATTTATTTAATCACATGAATATTGTGAATCGAGTTCTACAGATGCGCAAATGCTTAATGTGACTTATGCTGGATGGCTCTCCAATCGGTATTACCAACATTTGCAATTAATTCCAACCCATATTTCAAGAAACCCTACTAACCTGTGAAGTATTACCTGTTGGATCCACCATAGAGAAATATTGGAGAGCAAGAACGCTACTGGCTTCGGTGCCAAGGCCCAGCATTTGAAAACAACAACAACAACAACAACATATTTCAAGAAATTAAATTCATTTTGTTAGATTCTGATGGGACAAGTTAGTGTACATATGATTAGTTTATAGTTTATTAAATAATATGCATGTAACTTGTTTTGTTAGGTTAGGAAATGGGAAGTTAGTTTACGTCTATTTTTATAAACGTTTGGGAATATTTTGTGACAGTTGGTAACTTCAATTTCAAAGCCATCTAACGGAAGCTACATTAAGCATTAGAGCAACTCGTGCATTCACACTATGATTCTGTAGAACTTGGAAGAATTCATGGAGTAAATGATCGACAAATTTTCCCAATGTGCAACCTTACTTGAATAATGTAAATCTCTATCTATCTTCGGGTTTTTACAGCTGCTGCCGTCTTCCCGTGCCAAACCTCCAAAGCCTATGGTCTTGGGCATCTTCGATGCTTAGCCCTCTATAGCTTGCATTACTGTCTTCATGTTTTCCTTCCATGTTAACCTTGGTCTCCCTCTTTTCTTCTTTCTGTTCGGATGCCATTCATATAGTTGCTTTGGCCATCGCTCATCTTCCATTCTTAAGACATGTCCTAACCACTTTAATTCCTTCTCCTCAATTCTTTCAATTATGCTTTCTTCTGCTTCTGTTATGTTTCTAATTTTCTTATTTGTGACATGTTCTAATCTAGACTTTCTGGCACTTCTCCGTAAATAATCCATTTCTAGAGCTATTAGTCTATTCTTGTAGTACTTATTGATTGTCCATACCTCACTTCCATACATTGCAACAGATTCCACCAATGTTTTACCAATATATTTTTTTGTGTCTTTCCAAATATGCTTATCCCACCATATGGAATTTAACGATGCTATTATTTTGCTACTCAATTCAATTCTATGTTTTATGTTCTCTTTGCCTATACCTTCAATGTTATCCATAATTATTCCCAAATATTTAGTTTGTTTCTCTTGCTTTATTTGGATTGCTTCTTCCAATATTAAATTTTCTCATTCATTGCTATTTATTGCCAGATATTCTGTTTTTTGTAAATTTACTGTGAGACCCCATGATTCATATGTGTTTTTCAACCTTTTTATCATGAATTCCATATCAAATTTGTCTTGCGCTAAAACCAGTTGATCATTGGCAAACTGTAATGTCAGCAAAAATCTGTTACCTATTGGGATCCCCATACCTTTGCAGCTTTGTTTCCATTTCATTAATATGGATTCTACATAAATATTAAATAAAATTGATGAAAGACTGCACCCTTGTTTCAATCCCTTTGTGGTTTTTATAGGATTAGACATTATATTTCCAATTTTAACATAAGCGGAGTTATCTTTATAGATTTGTTTAATAATTTCTATTAGGTTTCTATCAATATTGTATTTCTCCAATACTTCCCATAATTTGTTCCTTGGAATTGAGTCATAAGCTTTCTCTAAATCTATCATTGTCAAATGGGTTTCTTCTCCAACTGCAGTCCGTTTTTCAATTAACTGTTGTATTGCAAATATATTGTCAACACATGACCTTCCTGGTCTGAATCCATTTTGATCTTCTCCTAATTTGTCTTTAATATCTTTTTGTAACTTTGTTTTTAATAACTTTGTAAATATTCTATATAATGTGTTATTTATACTTAGTCCTCTGTAGTTTTTTGCCCTTCTTGTATATTGGTACAATGTAGCTTATTTTCCATTCATCGGGAATCTTCTGTATTGCAATGCACTTATTAAACAAGTCCCTCAATCTACCTATTAAATTTTTTGGGCCATATTTAATTAACTCATTGGGTATGTTTCCCGGCCCTGGTGCCTTTTTATTCTTTAGGGTTTGAATTTCTAATTCTATATCTATTGTATCAAATTCCAGGACGTTCATTTCTATAGTTGGATTTTCTATTGTTTCCATAAACTCATTTCTAGTTTCTGACAGTAAAGCTTTGTAATGTTTTTCTGTGTCAAATTTTGTTAACAAATTTATCTTGCTGGATCCTTGGTTGGTTTTTAGTGTTTTTAGAAATCTCCATACTTCCGATGATTGTGATCCTCCTATATAACTTTCTATTTCTTGGCATTTGCTTTTCCATAATTTGTTTTTTTCTTCCATCACTTTCCTTTTAACTTTGGCGTTAGTTCTCTTGCATTCTATCCAATTCTCTGTTGTTTTATTTGCCAACCATTCTAAGTAGCATTTTTTCTTCTTTTTGGTTAATTCTTCGATATCTTCATTCCACCAATCTTGTGTATTTTGTTTTTTATTTATGGTGCCTAATGCTTCTTTTGCTGCCGAATGTATTATTTCCTTTAATTGATTATATTCTTCTTCTATGTCTTCCTTGTAATCCAAATTCTCAATTTTAAGTCTTTCTTGATATAGGTTTTTGATACTATCCTGATTAAATAAATACAATTTAAATTTTTCTTCCTGCTTCAGTTGCATTGTTGATTCCCTTGCTTCATCATGCACTTTTTTCCCTGTAGGGAATTTGGGGATGATCTGTGCTGTGAGTAGATAGTGGTCGGAACCACAATTTGCTCCTCTTTTAACCCTTGAGTCCTTAATAAATAAGGAAGTATTTTGCTTTACAATTATGTAGTCTATTATTGATTTCTGATTGAGACTAGGTCGTTCCCAAGTAAATTTATGGATATCCTTATGATCGAAAAATGTGTTTACTATCTTTAATTTATGTTGTTTGCACATCTCTATGATTCTATTTCCATTATCTTTGACTTCTTGTTCCCCATGTTTTCCTACTGCTTCATCATTGTTTCTTCTACCCACTTTCCCATTTAAGTCTCCCATTAGTATTAATTCTTCATTACTTCGTATTTTCTCTATTTGTTCCACTATTATTGAATAGTACTTTTCTTTCCGACTCTGTGCAGCATCATCTGTTGGTGCGTAGACTGCTAAGAACACCATTGTTCTTCCCATAATCTTCATTTTAATCTTTAGGCATCTTTCATTAATATATTCATAATCTAAATAATTTTGCAAATATTTAGAAAATGATGTTTGCAAACTTGAAGAATTAATTCTGTTGGCAATAGCTAACTTAGATAATTCAAAACCAGTTCATCCTCCAATTAAACAATGTGTTAGAAAATATAACACTATGTGGTTAAGTTTAATTATATTTTGAGTTGTTTTTGACTCACCTCATAATTCTTGATTTTTATGCAGACTAGTTTCGTAGCTATCTATGCAACATTGTCGATGCTTCACAACTGTTGCATGGAGGTTGTCCATCCTGTAAATTGATTTTTGCGGCCTCTGTTGGTTGACCAATGAACTTCCAAATCAAACCTCTTTCCTTTTCACCGGGAATTTCAAAATTCAAGGTTTTCTTTTTATTCTTGCACATTTAAAATATTTTAAAATTCCTAGTAAAAAGGAAAGAGGTTTGATGCAAGAATGAAAAGAACTTTCAAATGAAATCTCTTTCCTTTTCACCGGGAATTTCAAAATTCATGGTTTTCTGGTGAAAAGGAAAGAGGTTTGATTTGGGAGTTCATGATCAGCCAACAGAGGGCGCAGAAATCAATTTACAGGATGGACAACCGCCATGCAACAATTGTCAAGCATCGAAAATGTCGCATAGATAGCGACAAAACTAGTCTGCATAAAAATCAAGAATTATGATGTAAGTAAAAAAAAACTCAAAATATAATTACTTATTTTAGGAATTCACACTATGAGGTATATTCATTTAGGTAAAACTATTTTTATCACTCACCTAAATCGAAATATAATGTTAAAAGATTCCAGGCTATGTGGTCGTGGTGCATGACTTGTATTTCTTCCAGACGTTTGTCCCTCAACTGCAGAGGGCATCTTCAGTGGCGAGTGCTTCTATGTGATGTTATCTAGAAGCACTCGCCACTGAAGATGCCCTGCAATTGAGGGAGAAATGTGTGGAAGAAATACCAGTTATAGACCACGGCCACATAGATGAATCTTTTAACATTATGATTACCAGCCATGAAAGCCTGCATTCCACAACTCAAAATATAATTAAACAATGTGTATTTATTCAAAGTTAAAATTGGGAAACACATTATGAGGTTCTTAATTAATAAATTAATGAGTCATTTTAACATCTTACCTCATATTTCATGTTTTTCAAACACGGTAACTATAGTTTTCAAATGATCTTGTCATTCATTTTCAACCGCCATTATGACTACCGGATATTCGTTGGAATCTCCCTCTATAACGTTGCCATCTGGTGTTGATTTGACGAACTTCGAGATATCGTTGCCATCTAGTGTTGATTCGATGAACTTCGAGATGAGGTCACGTTCATCCGGAATGTCGAAATTCATAGATTTAAATTTGTTCTTCTGTATAAATATTTTCTCCCAAACTGTCAAATCCAAGGGTTTTTCCAAATGTTTTAGAAGTTTAGCTTCTTTTTCAATTCTATGACCTTCCAACAAACTATGTGCTGCAATAGCTGATTTTTCAATTTCACCATTTTTAATATTTCTAAAGTGTTCCTTTGTGCGAGTGTCCAAATTTCTTTTTGTTTTTCCTATGTATACTTTATTGCAATCTCGACAATCAATTTGATAAACTTGAAACTACAAAGAGAAATAATTAATGAATATTTGAATCTTACAAAACTTTGTATCGACAACAATTTTTTTACCTTCAATGAAAAATTTTATAAACAAATCTCAGGTCTGGCTATGGGAAACCCACTTTCACCATTTTTGGCAAATTTATTTATGGGTTATTTAGAATGTCATAACACCAATGTTTATCCCTGGATGTTCAAATGTTGATATAGATATGTGGATGATATTTTCTCTGTGATAAATTCTAAATATATTGAAGATGCATTAAAATTACTCAACCTCCAGGATGAATCTGTGAAATTTACTATGGAATTAGAAAATAATAACCAAATCCCATTTTTGGACCTCTACATAAGAAGGAATGAACAACAACAAAGAATTGAATTCAATATATACAGAAAAGATACTCATATTGACAATTACATAAAGTCTTCAGGTTTCAATCATATTGCGCATAAGCATGCAATTTTCAACAGTTTGATATATAGATTATTGAATGTTCCACTAAATGAAGAGGATTTTAAGAAAGAATACAATCACATTTTGGACATAGCTAATTTAAATGGTTTTGGAAAGGAAATAATTATAAAACTAAATTGAAGAAATTCAGACAACAAAAAAGATTAAAAGAATACACTACCCTGCAATCTGATTCAAAGAAAGGAAAACAATTTAAGAAAATCACTTATCATCCTGGAATACATAACAAATTTCAAAAGATTTTCAAGAAATTCAATATTACATTGGCACCGATAAATAAATTTAGCCTTGGTAACTTATTAATAACCAATAAGAAAATGAACACCCCAGATAGTAAAAAATCTGGAATTTATCAAATTGATTGTCGAGATTGCAATAAAGTATACATAGGAAAAACAAAAAGAAATTTGGACACCTCGCACAAAGGAACACTTTAGAAATATTAAAAATGGTGAAATTGAAAAATCAGCTATTGCAGCACATAGTTTGTTGGAAGGTCATAGAATTGAAAAAGAAGCTAAACTTCTAAAACATTTGGAAAAACCTTTGGATTTGACAGTTTGGGAGAAAATATTTATGCAGAAGAACAAATTTAAATCTATGAATTTCGACATTCCGGATGAACGTGACCTCATCTCGAAGTTCATCGAATCAACACTAGATGGCAACGATATCTCGAAGTTCGTCAAATCAACACCAGATGGCAATGTTATAGAGGGAGATTCCAACGAATATCCGGTAGTCATAATGGCGGTTGAAAATGAATGACAAGATCATTTGAAAACTATAGTTACCGTGTTTGAAAAACATGAAATATGAGATAAGATGTTAAAATGACTCATTAATTTATTAATGTGTATTTAACACACTGATGTCACAATAATTACCACTGATATCAAGATGATGCATTTCGAGTTTAGGTGACTCTGATTTTCATGTACAGTATATAAGGAATGTCTCATTAGGGTTTGGGTGTTGGGATGGTTCCCACAATAACATAACCTATGTTTAATTTATCTGAATCATTTGTTCATTTTAACGATTCAGATTGAATTAAATCATTGTTTGACTGCAAGTATTTAACAACTTTTTTTATAATTTAAGTAAAATTTTTATCACCTCATCTCATATTGTTCTTCTACTTCTTAGACTACTAGTTTTGGATCCTTATTTGGTTCTATCATCAGTATTTTCACGACTGTTGTTATGTCGTCTTGAAGAGCCGCCTCTTGCTCTCTCTGTTGGTAGACTAAAGAACCTCGAAATCAAATCATTTTCGCAGGAATTTCAACGTTCATTAATTTTACATCAATTTTTTTTAATGTAAATTTTTTCCCAAACTATGGAAACTTTGGGTTTTCTATTTAGCCTTTCTTTTGATGTGATGGTTTTCTGACCATATATGGGCTGCTATTGCAGATTTTTCTACTTCCCCTTTCTTGACATTCCTGAGATGTTCTTTCACTCTGGTTTTTAAATTTCTCTTTTGTTTTTTCCTTCTATTTTCTCATTTTTTGGATGTAATTAATCTATTACACAAATGTACCAAAACTTAATGAAATATCTTAGTCTCTATATCCCTATTTTCTCTGCCTTTAAGGTCAACAGTATTTCGGAATCTGCATGCTAGAACAGACCACAGGTTACAAAATATATGGCGATGGTTTGTAAACTATCTCAAATTCTATCTATTAATTAAATAAAAATAAAACTAAGTTTTATTTTTATTTAATTAATAAATATGGATTTTCATCAAGTAAACACCAACTCAATTGATTATCAAATTCTATTGATTAGACGAGGTAGTACATTTATGGTACCAACATACTATTATTATTATTATTATATCCACTTTTTCATCCACAGACTTGAAGCCCCAGATGAGATACCTGTAGGGAATCCTGAAGTAGCGAGCGCTTGCTCATTTATGTGTTTAAAGTCTCTGTATGTTATTGTCTTTGGTGTAAATTTAGGTGTCTGTAAGGTATAGGCAATATAAATTACATTGTGAGCAGAAAGACTTGGCACCAGTAACTAGCTGTGGGTTGGGATCCTGTCTGTATTATTAGTTATAATTAAATCAAGTAGTGTCAGATATTAAAGTATGGTGGGTGGGATTTAACCCCTCAGTGTGGGAGCATTTAAATATATATTCTATGTTAAAGGAAATTTTAATATATCCTCTATGAGATGGCAGTTCATAAAGCCTGTTTTCTTCTTCTTCTTCTTCTTCCTTCCAAGTATTAGGCCAAGGCCTGTTACGATCCTATAGAAAATTTTCCCTCCAGCCTGTTTTCTTGGTATATTTTCATTAAGAATCATAATAAAACAAATGTGGTGCATGTCGAACATGCTCGATCAGTACTCTGCAGAGAAGTAGGGCATATTTTATGCGGGCACTGCACGTCATTCCACGCTGATGGGTTAAAGATAAAAAAGTCATTAAAAAGTATGAGGTGAGTGAAATAATAAAAAATAAACAATAAAAAAAGTCATACAACACTGCGGATTACTTTGTTTGCATCATCACATTTGCATTAAAGTCTCCCATTACAATAACGTGTTCATAATGTGGCAATAATATTGGTAAAGGAGTTTCGAAATCGCACAAATATTTGGTTTTTGGGGGTTTTGTATGCTACACAGACAAGACATTTACAATACGAGGCAAATAATTCAATAAAAATAAGTTGAGGTTTAGCTGAGTCCATGTAAATCAGACTTTACATAAGCAGCAACACCACCACCTGCTTTACCTGTCCAGTCTACACGCAGTAAAGAATAGCCAACAAATGTTGACGGGAGGGAGGGTTTGTATGGAATGTCGTAGACTACCATATAGTAGCTATCCAAATCCTTCATGTTGAATGAACAAGATAATACTCTAAATTCCTTGATGATAGCATCGTAAGTGATGGCTTTCTGCTAGTGACGATAGAGAATAGTGTGAGACAAGAAAAATTAATACTAACACTTGAAATCTGAATTTTGTAGTGGTCAACACATTAGAGTATAAAGCTAAGTCTTTCGGGTTCAAATCTCAGTTCAGGTGTTAATTTTTCTTTACAAATAAAATATTCCTCGAGGAAATTTCTTTCTGTTTGGAAACTTGAATCAATGCATTTCATGTAGTTTTGTGCCAAGGCATGATGTCTTAGATTACTTGATCATGTTGTATAACTTACACATATTAATAGCAGGATTAATAATTTACATAGAGTATTGTCTTGAACAACGTAGTAATTTAATGTTTGGATTAATACCATGGCCTGCCAAGCAATTTAAGGCATGATTAAATTAAAATGTTTCATACCTCTCCTCGTATTATTTAATATAATCTTAAATTAAACCTCATAGTGATTTTTTCCTATGAAAGTTAAATTTAAGGCATGTTGCAACAGTTTACAGTTCCCATAGGAGAAAACATTTTCTAATGGAATTTCAGCCAGTATGTGAGTGGTGCCCTCCTAAGTAGTGGCTCCAAAATGAGAAAACCAGCTATAATGGCTAGGGACTCAACATGTTGACCACGTGATCATCCACCTCTGTTATTATCATATGTGATGTGAGACCAGCAGCCAGCTTGTAGGCCTTTGCAGTGAATAGGAGTAGGAATATTACTGGCCTGGATGATGGTCACTATTTTCTAGGGATGGAAGTGACCATAATACTTGTTTGTCGTATAGGGTGGTGAAAATGATCATGGAGATTCTGGTTCCTGATGAAAAAGCCAATATAATGCATAAGAAGCGATTCTTTGATGAATTTACTGGGAATGAAATAGCCATGCCCAGGAAGAACCCTCGACCTGAAGATTATGAACAAACATTTGTTGGTAACACTGATGATACATTCAGAGTTGGAATTAGCATCACAAAAAGAAGTCTTCGAGTAAGTTACATTTTTCTAATCTATATAATTGTGCAAATAAAACAGAACATATGAGCTTTAAAAGGATAAGAAATAGTAAGATGTAATTAACCATTGGTACAATATTAAAATGTTAATTGTACTCTATCCGAGCTAAATTCCAGTTGTACTGTAAACAAACTTGTATAATGTACATTAGAAGAGAAAAATTATATGCTCAGACTGGGGTTTAAACCGAGGACCTTTTTTTCTTTTAATATAATTTATCCTTCAGTGAGAAGTGTTAAATTAATAATAAAAACATCAAAAGAAGCCCTACTGGTTGTATAATGTATTACCTCACCAACTCCATGTATTGGTGTTCTTTTATCTGCCATATGACTGAATTGTGTACGGACGGAAGTGTCAATGACTTCTCGATGACATTATTCTTAGGCAACATCACATTTTATTGGAAATAAGACTGAATTCAAGGTAGGATGTACCAATAATTAGGAACTTCCTCCATTTCTTATTTATTTATAGCAGAAAATTATATGGCCCTACCTAATCAGATGTTTACACTTTTCCCATGATGTTGATAGAAATCCTTTATTTACAATTTCATTATGAACAGAATTTATGCTGTATTTTGTTGTAAATTCTGCTGTTATTTTCACCAGATGGCTAATGAGGGATATTTTTCACTAATTTGTTTGAAAAACATTTAAAAATAATTAGTTTCTCTTCTTCTTCCTTCCAAGTATTAGGCCAAGGCCTGTTACGATCCTATAGAAAATTTTCCCTCCAGCGTTTCACAGGACGGCCCAGTGATCTTCGTCCTCTTGGTATATAATTATAAACAGCTTTGGGGATCCGATTTGAACTCATTCTTTCAAGATGGTGTTTCCAATTTAGTTGGTACTGTTTAATGTTTAATATATTATTTATAATAATATATAGTTTCTCTCCACTTTTCAAATGCACTTCCAATGTTTTAAAAAATTGTACAGAAGCGACCATTTAAAACAACTGAAATTCCAATGTATTCTACATTGCGGATGCATAAGAATAAAAAATGCTTATTTAATCTATTAAAATTGTAATTGTATATTTTAAGATTCTCCCATATAACTTATTATACGTGTGCTAGATAATATATATATATATATATATATATTTCTTATTTTTTTATTTCCTTTATTTCGAGAGTTCGAGAGGGAAGTACATTTTTTTACACGCTTAAAGGTAAAACCATTACTCGACCAATGAAAATGCAGTCATATATCTGGTTTGTTTCCATTACAACTGGAACTTAGCTCGGAAGAGGTATAGTTAACTTAGGCTTATTGTGTGAATCAATTCTGAACCAGGATTTAAACTCAAGACCTCCAGCTTTAATAAGTAGCTCAAGTGATTATAATGACTATGTGTAAAGCTTGAGGTCTTGGGTTCAAATCCTAGTTTAGAATATTTTCTCTTCAGAATTGATTCAAATGATTAGTGTAAATATTAATTTATAATTAAAAAAAGAGCTTGTAGCTTAAATTAGTGTAAAAAATTCCATCGTAATGTCTCCTTAAATTAGAAGTGATTCAATTGCATTGTGGAAAATGTTTCACTGTCTCTGGAACAGAGGATTTTGAGAAAAACATTGTGTGAGAACCAGGATTGCCTAAGTAGGCCAAGTGGTTAGAGTGCAAGTGCATAAAACTGGAGGTCTTGGGTTCAAATCCCAGATTAGGAAAAAAATTCTCTTCAGAATTGATTCTAACTATTGATAATCACATAATTGAGCAGGTTTCCAAGTCTAGTATTTGGGAAACATAATTAGTTAAACATAGAATAGGATCCATATTTGGTTCGTCTTCCGGGCTTATAGGCCATGGTCCGGTTGTCTTCATACTCGACGTTTCATCTACTGCTGCAGTAGACCTCATCAGGAGATACTGTGTGCTCTCTGTGAACTCCTCAACAGTCGGTTGCAGACTGGCTGGTCGTTGGAAACTGTCTCTCTATTTATAGGTAAATCCTGGGTGGTGGGGGGGTTTTCTGCACAGTCCGTGTTTTGTGCTGTTTTTGTGCCGTTTGCAGAAGTCATAGGCTTCGTTGTCATGTTATGCAGTGCTGGGATCCATATTTTGTTTATCTTCATGGTTTCTTCTTTTTTGTTGAAGGAATTTTTATGTTTATATATTTCGATGGCTTCTCTGTATAGTCTGGTGTAGTAATGTGGTGTTTGGGATAATACCTGAGTTTCTTCAAATCTTATATATGGTTGGTTGTTCATCAAGTGTTCCGCTAAGGCAGATTTTTCATTTTGTTTTAGTCTGCAGTGTCTCGTGTGTTCTTGCAATCCTGTGATAATCATTCTTTTTGTTGTACCAATGTAAACCTCTCCACAACTGCATGGGATAAGATATATACCGGCAGAACTTAAAGGATCTCTAGTGTCTTTGGTGGGCGCAGTATAATGCTGATTTTTTTTGTTGGTTTGTAGGTTGTTGATATGTTATATTTCTTTAATATTCGTCCAATTTTCTCTGTTATTGTTTTGATATAAGGTAGGTAAACCTTACCATTTATCTCTTCCTTGTTTTCGTTTTCAGACCTATATTTCTTGGGATTTATGGCTCGATGAAAATCTGTTTTGCTGTATCCATTGGCCTATAAGCCCGGAAGATGAACCAAATATGGATCAAGATGCCGGCCGTGAAAGCCTACAATTATATATAGAATAGGATATTGGGAAAAACTTCAGAATATGCCACTCATTTACTCAATTAATTTTTTCAAGTTCTATAGAATCACAGTGCAGATGCACAATTGTTTAATATATCTTCCACCAGAGGGCAGGACTTATCTGTGAAGTCAGTATGATCAACCTTCGAAATAAATTCCCAAATATGTTTATAAGAAATGGATGTACTCCAACTTCCCCCTTCTTAACCTTACTTACTTACTCACTGGCACTATCGAACCCGTAGGTTCATGGCTGCACGGACATAAGCTCTCCATACATCCCTATCCTGAGCTAATGCTTTCCAATCATTTCCTGTATAATCTACTTCTCTCAAATCATAGTTAATGTTATTCTCCCACCTCATTCTTGGTCTACCAACTGGGCGTTTTCCCTCTGGCTTTCCTACAAGAAGCTTCCATGCAAGTCTTTCATTCCCCATACGTGCAACATGTCCTGCCCATCGCAGTCTACGAGACTTAACTGTTCTTATTATATCTGGCTTCCTATAAAGGCCATGTAGTTCATTGTTATGTAGTCTTCTCCATTCACCTGTCTGTTCATCTCTCGTTGGTCCAAAAATTTTCCTAAGTACTTTATTCTCAAATACTTGTAATCTCCTTTCCTCTCTTAAAGTAAGAGTCCATGTTTCACACCCATATAATATAACTGGTAGAATAATAGTTTTATATATTTTCAGTTTAACGTTTTTTGAAAGGAGTTGGGACATCACAAGTCTCTGCAATGCATAATAGCATGCATTTCCAGAATTGAGCCTATGTTTAATTTCTTTGTGCATCTCATTCCTATTTGTGATCATTGTTCCTAGGTATTCGAATTTAGCCACTTCCTCAAAATTTCCCTCATTTGACATTAGCTGTCCATTTCCATTATTTAATGAATTTCTACGTGTGACCATATATTTAGTTTTATTGATATTTACTTCCAGTCCTAATTTCTTAGTGTTACTCAATAGTGTGTGCGTGTTGTCCTTTATTATCTCCTCACTATCGGCCAATAATACTACATCATCAGCATAAACTAACAGCTTATTAATACCATTCAGTTGTAAGCCTTCCTCATTCTCCAAAGATTTAATGGCATGCTCTAGTACAAAATTAAATAGTAGATGAGATAATAGCTTTATTTTACCTGGCAGAGTTAAGGCCTTAAGGCCTTGAGATAGTGCATCTCCTTGCTTCAACCCATTCTGGATTTCAAAAGTGTCCGAAAACTCTTTGCCTACACGCACCCTACTCGTTGTGCCATTTAGACACATTTGTATAAGTCTAACTTTTTAGGAATTCCGAACTCCAGCTGGATACTATATAACTTCTCCCTCTTAATTGAATTATATGCTTTTTTGAAGTCTACATATAGTTGATGTACAGTACCCTTATATTCCCATTTCTTTTCTAAAATCTGTCGTATACTAAAAATCTGATCTGTTGTTGACCTGTTTCTTCTAAATGCACATTGATGATCTCCTAGAATGTCATCAATATAGGGAGTGAGTCTGCTGACTAATATATTTGTTAGAATTTTGTACGAAGTTGAAAGTAATGAGATGCCCCTGTAGTTGTTGCAATCAGTTTTATCTCCTTTCGTATAAATTGGTAGGATAATTGATTCTTTCCATTCATCTGGAAGAGCTTCTTTTTCCCAAATCATACTAAGCAACCAACGTATCTTATCCATCAATTTTTCTCCCCCTGATTTTATCAGTTCTGCTGGGATCTCATCTGAACCTGATGCTTTATACATCTTCAATTTTGCAATCACCATTTTAACCTCTAATGCACTTGGCTCTGCGACTAGCATTTCTGCTGTCTGTAAATTATCCTCCTCAATTTCCTGTTCTGTATGTACATTTAGTAGCTGATTAAAGTAACATTTCCATCTGTTTAATATACTCCTGGAATCTGCATTCATATTCCCATTTTCATTCCGAATTATGTTTGTTCTAGCCTGAAACCCTTTCTTCTCTATACTAATTCCCTGATATAATTCTCTAATGTTCCTATTTTTTGCATTCATTTCAAGATCATTAATCTTCTCTCTCAAATATTCCCTCTTTTTACTCTTTAGTAGCTTGGTGGTTTCCCGTCTAATACTACCCAATTGCTCTAAATTTACCTCATTTGGCTCGTGTAACCATTTAAGTTTTGCTAGCTTTCTTTTCTTTACAATGTCGGCACATTCCTCATCAAACCATTTCTTGTTTTGCCTCTTTTTTAAACAACCAATACTTTCTGATGCTGACAATTTAATAGTATCTCTTATAGCCTCCCATTCTTTATTTATATCAGTTTCTTCTTCATTTGCCACATTGTCATCTGAAGATTCCAGTACTTCAAATCTATTAGCAATGTTGATTTGGTATTCTTGCCGCATTTCATCATTTTTCAAGTTTTTAAATTCAAATTTTACCGAGTCACCGTTTGTTCCTCTCATAAGCGATAGCCGTTGTCTGATTTTCACTCTGACCAGATGATGATCCGAATTGCAGTCTGTCCCTCTAACTGATTTAACATCGATGTGCTACTGTGCCAGCGATTATCCACTAATACATGATCTATCTGGTTCCGAAATTCTCCATCTGGGGACTTCCAGGTGTATTTATGAATATCCTTATGCTGAAATGTTGTGCTCTTAACAATGAGATTCTTCGATGTGGCAAATGTGACTAATCTAACCCCGTTGTCGTTACTATCTCCATGAAGACTGAATTTGCCTATTGTTGGTTTGAATATGTCTTTCCGTCCCACTTTTGCATTAAAATCCCCTAATACAGTTTTCATATGATATCGTGAAAGGCTATCAAATAAGCATTCTAATTCTTCATAGAACTCATCCTTGATCTTGTCATCTTTTTCTTCTTTGGGGGCATGTACATTTACAATTATAAAATCATGTTGTTTACTTTTTAGAATTATGTATGATACCCTATCACTAACAAACTTAATATCTCGAATAGCGGATAGGATCCTCCTTCTGACTAAAAAACCCGTTCCAAATGCAGGTCTTTCTGCACCCCCATAGTATATTGCAAAGCTTCCTGATTCCTGACTACCTTCTCCTGGCCATCTAACTTCCTGTAAAGCGACTATATCCAAGGGCGATTTACCTAGTTCCCGCATTAATATCTCTAGTGCCCCGCTATTGTATAAAGTCCTAACATTCCATGTTCCTAGGAACATGTCCCTGGAACCTTTGGCATGGGTTCCCTGAAGTAGTCCCCGCCCGGAGAACCGAATGGGGGACTATTTGACCTCCGGAAAATTTTACCCCAGATGAACCCATGTCCGCATTTCTTGACGGTTGTATTTTTATACGGTGAAAGATCGTCACTCTTTCGCCCAAGGTACTTTTTTCGTCTGGCTTATCACCTTCGACCAGTCCGGCATGGGTAACCCTATCGGCAGCAATGCTACCGCCGGCATAGCTCTCAGGATCATTTCAGCACGCAAGCCACTCCACCACGACAAGGTAAAGATACCATGGAGGGCCCCCTTTCTAACCTAAGTAAATAAATTACATGCATATTATTTAATAAACTATAAACTAATCTAGTGTACACTAACTTGTCCAATTGAAACCTAATAAAATGAAGTGATTTTTTAAAAATATGTTTTGTAATAGGGAATGTTGGTCACTTGATTTCATAGATATATCCTGCCACTTGGTGGAAGTTAGTTTAAGGGTCATGCACGTGCACTACAATTCTGTAAAATCATTGAAAGATAAATACCACAATTTGCATACATAGATAAACATTTAATAATTGTAAAATATATTTTAAGAATTGTTGCAAACTGTTTTAAAATAGTATGAAATGCTATTAAAAATGGAAAAAGTATGTAGTGCAACAGTGTAATAAAAATGTTGTTTGGAAAATCATGGAACGCCGTATTCTGAAGTTAACTTTTGGTATTAATTTATTACAAACTAACTCACTGGCACTATTGAACCCAGAGCTTCATGGCCACATGTATGTCAGCTCTGCATACATCCCTGTTCTAAACTAACATTTTCAAATCTTTCCCGGTTTAACTCATCTCCCTCACATCATAGTTAATGTTATTTTTCTACCTCGTTCTTCTGGGCTATTTTACTCTGGTTTTCCTAATACAAGTTTCTATGTATCTCTTTCTCCGTTGTGCCATGTATTCTGTCCATTACAGTCTAAAGTACTTAATTTTTATTATTACGTTCCATCGTGCTGGTTCAGGTGGTAGCACAGGCCTGCTTCCTGTCTAATGGGCTCAGGTTCGATACCTGGTGGTATTGAAAATTTTAATAGAGGTGGTGATGGTGGTGTACACTTTTTATTCACTGGATTGTGCACCAGATTTCTGCATTAAATTGAAAACCTCTCCATAGTACATATGTTGAGAAGGCATGTGGTACTATTGATAGCAATTTGCCTGTCAGATGTGGACATTAAGACTTGGTGCTTTTTGACAGAAGTAGACAACATTCTGGCACCGAGTTTCACCTTCTGCTTTCTCATCATTATACCTCACACAGCATACTTTACACTACACAAGCATAAACATACACTCGTCCTATACTCTCCTCTGTATAAAGTGGTCTGCCAAAGTGGTGTCTTCTTCTTTTCTTAAACTTAATTTGTAGGATTTTCATCCTGTTTATTTCCAAAATCACTCCTCGGAGGAAGACGTGTTGGATGTGCATTCACTGCCTATCCATCTCTTGGCTGGTCTTCCTCTTATTCTTCTCCCGTCCATTGGTCTATCTTCTTTAGCTCTTTTTGCAAGCCGGTTTTCTTCCATTCTTTCTATATGACCCTTCCAATATTTTTGTCTATCTATATTAAATTTGGTTATGTCCTGAATATGACATTTGTCCCTAATTTCTGTGTTGTGTATTTTATCAAACAATGTTTTCCCCTGAATAGTTCTTAAGATTTTCATTTCGCATGTGCTTATTATTTGTTTAGTTTTTGTTGTATCGGCCCTAGTTTCTGCTCCATATACAATAACTGGTCGAACTATTGTTTTGTATATGCAGGTTTTGCATTCTATTGACATATGTTTGTTGCACCAAATTAAATCTTTCATATATCCTGATATTTGTGCTGCTTTATCAGCTTCTTTCTTTACTTCTTTTATTAAATTTTTAGTGTTTGTTATTAATACACCTAAATAATTAAATTCTGACAGGTGTGTAAATTGAAAATAGACCACATTAACTCCATCTATCCACCCAGTGCAGAACCTGAAATATGAACAGTGTAATGAGTGGCATTAGAACGTGCAAACATTTCTCATATGATATATAGTTTCCCATGAAGATCATGCAGCTCACTTTTTAATATTGTATTGCAGTTGTATGCTGATTTTTATTCTGCTGACATCATTGTGGCATCGCCGCTTGGTCTGCGAGTTATAATTGGTGCAGAGGGAGAACTGGAAAGAGATTTTGACTTTCTGGCATCAGTAGAAATGCTTGTACTTGATCAAGGCCGATATATTCTACATGCAGGTAAGGCATAACTAACAAACTCATGGAACAACACAGCCCCATGTCTTCTCACAGTTCTCAGGTGTCTTTCAGTACACAATCCTCCCATCTCAGTCTTGGTCTTCTTTCTTGCTTTGATTTAAAAACTTTAGCTGCAGATTAGTACAAAGATAATAATTTCACGTTTCATAGGTTAGGTCCATAATTTAACAAATTACAAGAGAATGAAGCTTGAAGTTATTCTCATTAAAAGATTTTTGAAAAAATTACAGACCTTCACGATCCTATCCAGTAGATACCGAAAATAACCATGACCAAAATTAATTTATATATATCATCATCTTAAGGCACTACTTCAAAATTGAATGTTTGGCCATCTCTATAAGCTACTGGGGCGAGTTCCAATTTTTCTCTTCAAATTTAATTTATCCTTCGATGAGATGTGTTAAATTAATAATAAAAACATCAATAGAAGTTACTTATTTTAGGAATTCTCACTATGAGGTATATTCATTAAGGTAGAATATGTTTATCACTCACCTCATATTGTTCTTCTTATTTGATTATAAACTAGTTTCGGAACATAGTTTCTGTTCCATCCTCAGTAACATCACGACCGTTGTTCTGTCGTCTTGAAGAGTTGTCCTTCTCTCCTTCCATTGGCTGACTGAAAAACCTCGAAACCAGGTCATTCTCACCGGGAATTTCAAAGTTCATTAATTTCTTCTTTTCGCTCTTTTGAATGTAGATCTTTTCCCAAACAGTAAGTTCTTTAGGTTTTTCTATTTGTTTTAATAATTTAGCTTCTTTCTCGATAAGATGTTTTTCAGACCATGCATGGGCAGCCACTGCAGATTTTTCTACTTCCCCTTTCTTGACATTCCTGAGATGTTCTTTCACTCTAGTTTTCAAATTTCTTTTAGTTTTTCCTATGTAGAATTTCTCACATTCTTCACATTTAATTTGATAAATCCCTGATTTGTTTTCTTCTTTAATTTTCTCATTCTTATTAGGTCTAATCAGTCTACTGATGCTGTAGTCATTTTTGGGTGCTAACCTTATGTTGAAATCTTTAAAAATTTTTTGAAACTTGTGGTGTTTTAATGGATGATATGTGAATTTTCTAAATTTTACATTATCTTCTTTTACTTTTAGAAGAGTGCTTTGATTAATAAATTTTTGTCTTTTGAACTTGTTTATTTTTTTGAGTATCATTTTTATTGCAAAACCATTTTTCGTGGCTACGTTGATTATGTGTTCTTTTTCTTTTTCATAATTTTCTTTGTTCATTGGTATGTTCACTAATCTATGTGTCAAACTATTGAAAACTGCTTCTTTGTGAGCTATGTGATTGAAACCTAAAGCTTTTATGTAGTTATCTATATGTGTCTTCTTTCTGTAAATTCCAAATTCTATCTTATTTTCTTCATTCCTTTTTAAGTTGAGATCTAAAAATGGTATTTCTCCATTGATTTCCTTTTCCATAGTGAACTTTATAGTTTGACTTTGAATGTTCAATAATTTTAATGCATCAT
This sequence comes from Diploptera punctata, assembly GCA_030220185.1. Classification (NCBI taxonomy): domain Eukaryota; kingdom Metazoa; phylum Arthropoda; class Insecta; order Blattodea; family Blaberidae; genus Diploptera; species Diploptera punctata. Next base: position 103,610 of record JASPKZ010008048.1, on the reverse strand, counting down.
CTATCTGTTTATGATTAACTATTGCAATTATGTCATCCACATATCTGCACCAGAACTTGAAAATTAAACGATGTCCATTAATTATCTTGTGTTCAAAATTCCCCATGAATAGATTAGCTAAGAATGGAGATAAAGGGTTTCCCATCGAAAGTCCTGAATTTTGTTTATAAAATCTTCCATTGTAGGTGAAAAACATATTATCGATACATAATTTAGTTAAAGTTTTATATTCGACTATCTTTACTTTTTCAATTTTATTATTTTTCATCCAAATCTCTAAAATTTCCATAGTTTGGTCTTTTGGAATGCTTGGAAATAAGGAAACAACATCAAATGAAACTAATCTGTCTGAAGATTGTAGTTGTATGTTTTCTAGTTTATCTACCAATTCATAAGAGTTTTCTATTGCAGAGTTTTCAAATCCATTCATTTTATTAAATTCCTTACATAACCATTTAGATAAATGATATGTAGGAGACCCTATGTTTATGTTAATTATCGGCCTCATTTTCTTCCCTTCTTTGTGCACTTTCGGGAGTCCGTAGATGTTGGGAATTTTTTGATTTGAAACCTTCAGATGAAACTTGTCTTTCTTAGTTAAAATGTGATTGATATTCTTGAGAGTGTTGTCTACTTCTTTAATGGTTTTGTTAAGGGGGTCTGATTGAATCTGTGTATATTCTTCAGAGTCCAAAAGTTTTTCCATTCTGTTGTTGTATTCTTCTTTGTCTAAAATAACCAATTGGTTGCCTTTGTCAGCTTTAGTAATTATTACATTTTTACTGTTGATGTCTTTAATAATTTTCATGTTTCTTGAACCCTTTTTGTTTATTGGTGTTTCCTTGATTTCTTTGATAATTTTTTCCTGATGGTAATTTTGTCTTCCATATTCATGTTTTCAATTAGAATTTCTGTATCTGCTATATAGTCTTCTATTTTGTCCCAAAAATTTATACAAGTTTTCAAACCATTTTCCAAAAGTTGCATTTCTTTGTCATCAAAAGTTTTTGAAGATAAGTTGACAACACTACTATTAATCACATTTTCACTTTCAAGATTTTTGTTCTTGGATGATTTATGGTTGTTTCCTAGTTTCTTCTTATTTCCAATTGCTTTAATTTTCAAATTTTCGATTTTCTTCCCATGTTTAGTAACTTTTTGTTTGATGATGTAATTAAGCCTACTGAAGAACTTTTCTTCTAAATTTTCCCAACAAATTCGCCAATGTACTTAGAAATTTTCAAATGTAAAAAGTATAATTGAGTGTCGAAATTGCTTATTTTTTCGTAATGTTTGTTCTTCTCCATTTTCAAAACTTTCTTTTCCAAAACGGTTTGTTGTAGGCTGCCATTGTCTTTGATTAATCCTCTTACGAAATTTGGTACAATTTCCAATTTAAGGCATTCATTAATGAATTTGATATCCACCATGCATTTCCTTCTGTCTTCCCTTAATTTATAGAATTTTTTAATATCTTTTTTGAGGCCAAATAAATGTTCGTTATATTTTGAATTTGAGGTTATGTCCGCCATATTGGATTTTCGTGTTTCCTATTTAGACTTGATATGTCTTATAATTACTTATTTTAGGAATTCTCACTATGAGGTATATTCATTAAGGTACAATATGTTTATCACTCACCTCATATTGTTCTTCTTATTTGATTATAAACTAGTTTCGGAACATAGTTTCTGTTCCATCCTCAGTAACATCACGACCGTTGTTCTGTCGTCTTGAAGAGTTGTCCTTCTCTCCTTCCATTGGCTGACTGAAAAACCTCGAAACCAGGTCATTCTCACCGGGAATTTCAAAGTTCATTAATTTCTTCTTTTCGCTCTTTTGAATGTAGATCTTTTCCCAAACAGTAAGTTCTTTAGGTTTTTCTATTTGTTTTAATAATTTTGCTTCTTTCTCGATAAGATGTTTTTCAGACCATGCATGGGCAGCCACTGCAGATTTTTCTACTTCCCCTTTCTTGACATTCCTGAGATGTTCTTTAACTCTAGTTTTCAAATTTCTTTTAGTTTTTCCTATATAGAATTTCTCACATTCTTCACATTTAATTTGATAAATCCCTGATTTGTTTTCTTCTTTAATTTTCTCATTCTTATTAGGTCTAATCAGTCTACTGATGCTGTAGTCATTTTTGGGTGCTAACCTTATGTTGAAATCTTTTTAAAAATTTTTTGAAACTTGTGGTGTTTTAATGGATGATATGTGAATTTTCTAAATTTTACATTATCTTCTTTTACTTTTAGAAGAGTGCTTTGATTAATAAATTTTTGTCTTTTGAACTTGTTTATTTTTTTGAGTATCATTTTTATAGCAAAACCATTTTTCGTGGCTACGTTGATTATGTGTTCTTTTTCTTTTTCATAATTTTCTTTGTTCATTGGTATGTTCACTGATCTATGTGTCAAACTATTGAAAACTGCTTCTTTGTGAGCTATGTGATTGAACAACTACAATCTTCAGACAGATTAGTTTCATTTGATGTTGTTTCCTTATTTCCAAGCATTCCAAAAGACCAAACTATGGAAATTTTAGAGATTTGGATGAAAAATAATAAAATTGAAAAAGTAAAGATAGTCGAATATAAAACTTTAACTAAATTATGTATCGATAATATGTTTTTCACCTACAATGGAAGATTTTATAAACAAAATTCAGGACTTTCGATGGGAAACCCTTTATCTCCATTCTTAGCTAATCTATTCATGGGGAATTTTGAACACAAGATAATTAACGGACATCGTTTAATTTTCAAGTTCTGGTGCAGATATGTGGATGACATAATTGCAATAGTTAATCATAAACAGATAGATGATGTTTTTATTATTAATTTAACATTTCTCAATGAAAGATAAATTAAATTTGAAGAGAAAAATTTTTCGCCTAGACCGGGACTCGAACCCGGGACCCTTGGCTTTCCGGGCCAAGTGCTCTACCAACTGAGCTACCGAGGCGAGTTACGATCTAGACGCAAATTTTTCTCTTATATACGTTGTAATTCCCTATCGCCAAATGCTTTTGAAACCATTGTTTCTATCTTTGCAAATGGCGGCTTCTTAGTTAAGAAGACATTTATTGGAAATTTAACATTACTTTAAAAGCCAGTAAGGCCTCTAATGATGTTTTTATTATTAATTTAACATTTCTCAATGAAAGATAAATTAAATTTGAAGAGAAAATTTTTTTTTTTTTTTTTTTTTTTTTCGCCTAGACCGGGACTCGAACCCGGGACCCTTGGCTTTCCGGGCCAAGTGCTCTACCAACTGAGCTACCGAGGCGAGTTACGATCTAGACGCAAATTTTTCTCTTATATACGTTGTAATTCCCTATCGCCAAATGCTTTTGAAACCATTGTTTCTATCTTTGCAAATGGCGGCTTCTTAGTTAAGAAGACATTTATTGGAAATTTAACATTACTTTAAAAGCCAGTAAGGCCTCTAATGATGTTTTTATTATTAATTTAACATTTCTCAATGAAAGATAAATTAAATTTGAAGAGAAAAATTTTTCGCCTAGACCGGGACTCGAACCCGGGACCCTTGGCTTTCCGGGCCAAGTGCTCTACCAACTGAGCTACCGAGGCGAGTTACGATCTAGACGCAAATTTTTCTCTTATATACGTTGTAATTCCCTATCGCCAAATGCTTTTGAAACCATTGTTTCTATCTTTGCAAATGGCGGCTTCTTAGTTAAGAAGACATTTATTGGAAATTTAACATTACTTTAAAAGCCAGTAAGGCCTCTAATGATGTTTTTATTATTAATTTAACATTTCTCAATGAAAGATAAATTAAATTTGAAGAGAAAAATTTATAAATGATGCATTAAAATTATTGAACATTCAAAGTCAAACTATAAAGTTCACTATGGAAAAGGAAATCAATGGAGAAATACCATTTTTAGATCTCAACTTAAAAAGGAATGAAGAAAATAAGATAGAATTTGGAATTTACAGAAAGAAGACACATATAGATAACTACATAAAAGCTTTAGGTTTCAATCACATAGCTCACAAAGAAGCAGTTTTCAATAGTTTGACACATAGATTAGTGAACATACCAATGAACAAAGAAAATTATGAAAAAGAAAAAGAACACATAATCAACGTAGCCACGAAAAATGGTTTTGCTATAAAAATGATACTCAAAAAAATAAACAAGTTCAAAAGACAAAAATTTATTAATCAAAGCACTCTTCTAAAAAAGTAAAAGAAGATAATGTAAAATTTAGAAAATTCACATATCATCCATTAAAACACACACAAGTTTCAAAAAATTTTTAAAGATTTCAACATAAGGTTAGCACCCAAAAATGACTACAGCATCAGTAGACTGATTAGACCTAATAAGAATGAGAAAATTAAAGAAGAAAACAAATCAGGGATTTATCAAATTAATGTGAAGAATGTGAGAAATTCTACATAGGAAAAACTAAAGAAATTTGAAAACTAGAGTTAAAGAACATCTCAGGAATGTCAAGAAAGGGGAAGTAGAAAAATCTGCAGTGGCTGCCCATGCATGGTCTGAAAAACATCTTATCGAGAAAGAAGCAAAATTATTAAAACAAATAGAAAAACCTAAAGAACTTACTGTTTGGGAAAAGATCTACATTCAAAAGAGCGAAAAGAAGAAATTAATGAACTTTGAAATTCCCGGTGAGAATGACCTGGTTTCGAGGTTTTTCAGTCAGCCAATGGAAGGAGAGAAGGACAACTCTTCAAGACGACAGAACAACGGTCGTGATGTTACTGAGGATGGAACAGAAACTATGTTCCGAAACTAGTTTATAATCAAATAAGAAGAACAATATGAGGTGAGTGATAAACATATTCTACCTTAATCAATAGAAGTCTTCTGACTTTTAAAAGTAATGTTTAAATTCCCAATAAACGTCTTCTTAATCAAGAAGCCACCATTTGCAAAGATGAAGCCACAGCTGGCATTTGGTGCATGGGAATTACAACGTATACAAGAGAAAAATTTGCATCTAGATTGGAACTTGCCCCGGTAGCTCAGTTGGTAAGAGCATTGGTACGGTAAACCAAAGGTCCTGGATTCGGGTCCCAGTCTAGGCGAAAATATTTCTCCTCAAATTTAATTTATCCTTCAATGAGATGTGTTAAATTAATAATAAAAACATCAAACCACTTAATGTTACTTCCTATTGTATTTTAAAATATCTTGAATTATTTATTTAACTTTCTCAGGGAAAAAAACCTCACCTCATATCCTTTTTCTTCTAGACTGCAGTTTCGGAGCTATATCTCCATCATCAATAGCCTCTCGTCAACCGGTGTTATGTCATTTCTTGGCGATTTTCTTCTTCCTTCTTATCGGTGGACAATGAACCTCTGGATCAAATTCAAATTTGCGGGAGTTTCAAAATTCATGAGTCTTTCTTGTTTTTTTTTTTTTTTTGGATGTGGGTTTTTTCCCAAACCGTGAGTTCTTTCTGTTTATCTGTGTGTTTGATTAGGCTAGCTTTTGTTAATTAAATGTTTTTCAGACCAGCTGTAGCAGCCCATGCTTGGTCTGAAAAACATTTAATTGATACAATAGCTGGCCTAATCAAACACACTGATAAACAGAAAGAACTCACGGTTTGGGAAAAAATCCACATCCAAAAAACAAGAAAGAAAAACTTATGAATTCGAAACTCCTGCAAATTTTGATTTGATCCAGAGGTTCATCGGTCCACCGATAGAAGGAAGAAGAAAACCACCAAGAAACGACATAACACCGGTCGACGAGAGGCTACTGATGATGGAGATAAGCTCCGAAACTGCAGTGTAGAAAAGAAAGGATACGAGGTGAGGTAATAAAAATATTAATTTAATTCTTATCTTGAATTATGTTCATTTTGTGAGATATCCATGACCTATTATTAATCTAAATTATGCTACACTTATTTTTTTTGGTTTGGTCATGATGCATTTATTGTTATTTACATTTTTGTATATTTTTCCATTAATCTGTTGTTAGATTTTCTTACGTTCTTTGTTGGTTAGTTTTTTATTAATTTAAATTTTGAGGGTGGTTCAAGTTTGAAATTATTTTTTATTCTGGTCGGCTATGGTGGTCTGGTGGTTTTGTTCCTTGCGTCTAGTCCTGAGGGTTATGGTTTCAAACCCTGCCAGGGTCAATGGATTTTTAGGATGGAAAATCCAAGGGACAAGTCCTCTGGGAGGGACTTTAAGCCATGGGTCTCAAGTCTAAAGATTTTCAGGCTGGTAAAAGCCTGAATAAAAGGGCCTCTGCAACGTTTAACTGACCTTCATCCATCCAAGTATTTGTAAGAGCGCTGATGAACACAATTATATATTGGGTTCAAATCCCGATTTAGGCATATATTTTGTCTTCAAATTTAATTTGTCATTCGGTGAGAAACAATAAATTTAATTCAAAGTTAAAATTGGGAAACACATTATGAGGTTCTTAATTAATAAATTAATGAGTCATTTTAACATCTTACCTCATATTTCATGTTTTTCAAACACGGTAACTATAGTTTTCAAATGATCTTGTCATTCATTTTCAACTGCCATTATGACTAATCATATTTATTAATAAATTTAATATTAAATATTGAATACCCAATGTGCCTACTAGATATTATCTCGAGGCAATTTGCTAAACAAATGTCACTCATTGACATCTGCAGGGAAATAAGAGTAATTAAATTAGTGTGGTTAAGGAACTTTCCATCAGGGAACCACCCAGTGAAATGAATGGAAATAAGGAAGTAAGTAAGTACTGGTGTTTGATGGCTTTCTATCTGCCCTTTCATTTACCTCCAGGGCAACATAACTGATATCCATTGTAGGATTACTTTTTTTTTTTTTTTTTGAGACTGTACTATGACAAAAAAGTACTATTCACAGGTTCAAACCTGGCTGGGTTTGATGGATCTTTTTAGGGTGGAAAAATCCAAGGAGCAAGTTCTCCAGGAAGAACTTTAAGCCATGGGTCCTGTGTCGGAAGATTTTCAGGCACGTAAAAGATCCTTAAGCCTGAATAAAGAGGCCTCTAAGCAAAATTTACAGACATCAGTGTCCTAGTAATACCTTAGTTGCCTGTTAGATGTCTCATTGGGTCAGTGTGTTGATTCATGCAATCCATGACATCTACGAGCAAATAAGGTAACTAAAAAATTAACTTGGTTTGGTAACTCCTTACAAAGGAGAGGATACACCATTGTAGATAGATAGTACTATAGCGTTTTCTATATTTCCTAGATAGTTTCAGTTCTATTGTAATTGATGTGAGACAGAAATAGCTTTTTACATCTCACCTCAAAACTCTGTGATTTTCACAGCACCGGTTTCAAAAGCCATTGCTTCTATCCTCAGCCAAATCTCCAACTGTTGAACTTTTGCTGTCACCAACAACTTTTAAACTGCCGTCTGATACTGAATAGATGAGCTTTGATATTAAATATTGGTCGCTAGGAACTTCAAAATTTGTGGATCTATATTTGTTCTTCTGAATGTATATATTTTTCCAACTTATAATTCCACAGGCTTCTCTAAATGTTTCAAAAGTTTAGTTCTTTTCCAATTTTGTGATTCTCTAGCAAACTATGAGCTGCAATTGCCTATTTTTGAATTTCACCATTTTTTTATATTTCGAAAGAGTTCTTTTGGGCAAGTCTCAGAATTCCTTTCAGTTTTTCCTATGTATATTTTCTTGTAGTCATTGCAACTAATTTGATAAATTCCAATTTTTTTTTTATTATCTGGGGTATTAACTTCTAAATCATCTATGGAAAAGGCTCTTAACCTACTAGAAAAGTGGACCCACAACAATTGAATGGCCATTAATACAGACAAAACAATGTTTCAAATATTTAGCTTGAAGAAAAAAATTCCAAAACTAAATCTACAGTTCAAGAAAGCAATTCTGAGACAAACAAATAAAACAAAATATCTAGGAACAATTTTTGATTCAAAATAATCATGGAGAAAACACATTGAAGCAGTAGTAAACAAAGCAATGAAATGATTCTCAATCTTAAAAAGATTAGCCGGGGCAAAGTGGGGTAGTAATCGCCAGACTCTGAACACCACATACAAAACATTCATCAAGCCAATACTACTATACAATGGGGAGGTAATAATCACAGCAAATAACTCGAACCTGAATCGCCTAGAAGTATGCCAAAATCAGGCTTTACGGCTTATAACTGGCGCAGCTAAATCAACTCCAATCGCAGCAATGCAAGCACTAACTCAGAACCCTCCAATATGTCTAACTTTAGAGGAACAGGCAAAAACACAACATGAGAAAATGTTATGATTAACAACAAAATGGAAAAAAAGGCAGTTAGAACCAACCAAGTTGAAAACACAAACAAGTTTCTTGTCCAAAGTAACGGAAATAAAAACAGATTTGAATCTTCCTAAATCTAAAGAAAATATTTTGATCAGAGATAACCCTCTTACTTTTGAACCAATTAACATTCAGCTAAATCTAGAAGAACCAGTTACAAAATCTGAAACTCCCACGCCTGTACTAAAAGCTCTAGCATTAGAAGCTGTGAATAAGAGATATCCACCAGAAGAATGGTTACATGTCTACACAGATGGATCTACTATTGATAACAACTCAGGATCAGGAATTACATGTGCATTATTTTCATTTTATCAACCAGCAGGATACCACAAAACAAATTTTGATGCAGAAGTAACGGCTATTCATATTTCACTCCAACAATTACTATACAGAATAAATAAATTTCAAAATGCTGTCATACTCTCTGATTCTAAGGCAGGAATATATGCAATAAATTCACACAAAATGAAGTCAATACAAATTAAAGAGTGCTACAAAATGATTCAACAACTCCAAAAACTACAGAAAAGAATTCAATTGCAATGGATACCTGCACATTGTGGAATTGCTGGAAATGACACTGCTGATTTTCTTGCCAAAAAGGCTCCAATTTAATTCAGAATACTACTAAAAGCTTACCTTTCACATCCATAAAAAGAATAATTAAAAACAAATATAAAATCAAACAAAACCAAGACCTATGTAATAAAGCCAAAGACAAAAAATGGAATATTTTAGTAAAGAAGCCAGATATTATTCCAGAAATTCCACGTAAAACTACAGTAGCAAAATTTAGACTGCTTACAGAACATGACTATTTGGCCAAACATCTATATAAAATGGGAATCTACACGAATCCAAATTGTCCTCTATGCAATAAAGACAAAGAAATGAATGAAGAACACCTACAAACCTGTGAAGTATTACCTGTTGGATCCACCATAGAGAAATATTGGAGAGCAAGAACGCTAATGGCTTCGGTGCCAAGGCCCAGCATTTGAAAACAACAACAACAACAACACTTTTTTATTAGTTATTAGAAGATTACCCAGGCTAAATTTATTTCTGAATCCTAATGTAATATTGAATTTGTTTTTTTTTAATTTGTTGTATGTTTCAGGATGGTAAGTAATTTTCTTGAATTGTTTTTCTTTCTTGGAATCAGGACTTCTTTGTTAATAAATTACAATAGGAAATAACATTATGAGGTTCTTAAGAAATCAGGCGAATCTGATCAACTTATCTCATAAATATTTGATGTTTCATTTGACATGGTTTGATATGTTGTCCCTACCATTATCAGCTTATCCAGACTCAAGTTGACGTTGGTATGGACAACATATCGAAACATGTAAATGGAACATCAAACATTTATGAGGTAATATTGTTTATTTTTTATTATTTCACTCACCTCATACTTCATAATTCATGCAGACCCTGGGTTTCTTCACATCTTTTGTGACATTCTCAATGCTGTGTCACGTTCACAACTGACGTCCAACGGCTTTCTATCCTGCAGACTGACCTCTGCGCCATCTGGTGGCCGACCGAAGAATTTCCAAATCAGTCCTCTCTTCTTATAACCAGGTATTTCAAAGTTCATAGTTGTATCTTCATTCTTGCATATGTAGATTTTTTCCCAAAAAAAAAAATTACATATGCAAGAATGAAAATATAACTATGAACTTTGAAATACCCAGTTATAAGGAGAGAGGACTGATTTGGAAATTCTTCGGTCGGCCACCAGATGGCGCAGAGGTCAGTCTGCAGGATAGAAAGCCGTTGGACGTCAGTTGTGAACGTGACACAGCATTGAGAATGTCACAAAAGATGTGAAGAAACCCAGGGTCTGCATGAATTATGAAGTATGAGGTGAGTGAAATAATAAAAAATAAACAATATTAAAAAACCTCATAGTGTTATTTCCTATCTACATAACTTAATTTATGAGGTAAGATGATCAGTTTCACCTTATCTATCTTTTTTTGTTGTTTGAATTTCTTTAAGATATTTATTATCTCGTTTCCAAAGCCATTCAGTCTAGCTATGTTTAAAATGTAATAATTGTACCTTCAATTTATGGGATGTTTGTTATTATGGTTTAAATTAATGTTATTTTGCAGAACTGGGACCACATGCTGCATGTATTTGATCATTTACATCTGCAGCCACAGGAATCTCATGGCACTGACTTTGCTCGAGTGCGTACCTGGGCTCTGAACGGGTGGACACAGTACTATAGGCAGACCCTGGTGTTCTCCAGTGTAATGTTACCAGAGTTCAATGCTCTCTTCAGTAAGAAATGCCACAACTATGCTGGCAAAGTGACTGTTGTCAACCCTATCACTACAGGCAGCATTTGTCAGGTGTTGGTACAGGTGCCACAGGTATGTGATAGCCATTCTAATCACAAATCACTCAACTCTGTCCTCTACTTTCATTCCACATCATTGAGTCAGTTTACTAACGTTTCTTCCTCTTTCTGGTTTTGAATTTAGGACTGATTTTAATCCTAATAACGTACCTCAGCCATTCTATTTCCATGATTTCTGCACAAAAATTCCATGATCACAGGAAAGTTAAGTATAAAAGTACATCTTTTCATAGAAACACGTTTATAACCAAGAATCGACCATGTAAAAAGTCAATAAAATTTAAATCAGTTGGTAACATCTTACCTCGTAATGTTGTGTAATTCTTGAGAACTAGTTTCAGTATGGTATAATCAAATGTTTCCTACCTCTCCCCATTCAAATCTTCTAAGTAGATCGCGATTTCGAGACCATAACGGTCTCATCTTCAGTACTATTTTGGCGACTGATGTTATGTCGATTGGAAGAAACTCTTCTTCTCCTCTGTTGGTGGACTGATGAACCAACAGAGGGAAGAAGAAGAGTTTCTTCCGATTGACATAACATCAGTCGCCAAAATAGTAATGAAGATGAGACCATTATGGTCTCGAAATCGCCGATATACTTAGAAGATTTGTATGAGGAGAGGTAGGAAACATTTGATTTTACCATAAAGTAAACCTCATAGTGATTAATTCCTGTAAAAGTTAAAAAAAGTTTGAGTATGTCTGCATACTATACTAATTCCAAGCTAAGTTCAAGTTGTACTGTAAAAACTTACATAAAGTATTACTGGGGGAATCATGGTGCTTTTTTTATTGCCATATGACTGAATTCTGTCTTTGATAGAAACATTGTTCTTGCGCAACATTGTATTTTAATAAAAGTGAATACAACATAAGATGGTACCAATAATTAATTAGGAACTGACTCCATTTCTTATTTATTTATGACAATAAATTATATATGAGCCTACCTAATGATAAACTTACTTTTTTCCATCGTGTCGATAGATATCCTTTATTTACAATTTTATTGCGAGCATAATTTGTGCTCCAAGCTGATCTACCTGTAAATTCTGTTTTTATAGGATATTTTTCACCAAACTGCTTGAAAACATTCAAAATAATTTGTTTCTCTCCCATTTTCAAACTTTTCCTTTTTGATGCTTTAAAAATTGTATAGGGAATCGACCTTCTATTGGAAGGACACTATAAGAGGAGGAGGATGAGGATGATGATGATGATAGGAGAAACAGCCATTTGAAACAATTTAAATTGTGAAGTATTCTGCATTGCACATGCATAAGAATTAAAAAATTAATTGCTTTTAATTTAGAAAGAAAAATTAATGTTTGGACCGGGACTCAAACCTGAATCTCTGACTCTGAGTGTCAGTGCGATACTGATTACACCTTCCAAACTCTGATACAAACATCAATAATTCTTTCCACTTACATAATTCTCTTTCATCACTACCATTAACGACATCTAAGGACTTCTATTCGAAGTATTTTTATTAGAATTTATACATCACTTTTTAAGGTGTAAAGCTTCATATTTAGATGTTATATTTTAAATTAACATTTTCCAGAATTTTACAAAGTTTTAATTTAGAATGAAAAATGAATGTTCAGACTAGGACCAAGGGCCCCATGTCAAGTCATTTGTCTCTACTTAATTACTTCCAATCACTGGTGAGTTTTCTGTGGGAACATTCACATGTCGAATTAGTGGGATGCTCTCTTATGAAGCATAAATCTCAACTCATTTGTTTTTTTCCAACAAAGTTGGCAATAGAAACTGGTTTTCAATGTCTTCCAAAGCATTTCCAACTTGCCTGTGGTGTATTATAGCAGACAGCTGCTGACTAATGGATATATTTGTTTCTAAAATTGAATTTTAAAAAACAGAAATACCTGTAATTACATGGTTACAAAGTAAGATACAATAATTAAAAATAATTAACGAGCAAATTTTTACTGAATATGGACGTTCTCAATTACGTAGGCCTGCAGATATTTCTATAGTAAATTAGGCTACTCTTTACAACCTGTGACACAACTTTTTTAATTCCTTCATAAACTCCTGTCAAATGTTGTTCTTTGGGTTTCATTTTTCAAATTATTTCCCACCATTTACAATGATTTTTACATTTTTTCTAACAATTATTTCAATTGTAATATTTAATTTTATATATTCGTGAAGATCCACAAATGGAAATGCTTACCATAGTCTCAAAAATAATAGACAAAATTACGATATTATGACTTTTGTTTGATTATTATTATTATCTTCTTCTTCCTTCCAAGTATTAGGCCAAGGCCTGTTACGATCCTATAGAAAATTCCTGGGAAATTCTTGTATAAGACTTGAAAGCATAATAATAGTCCCTTCGATTGGTTGCTGGCCAAAGGAAGGCAAGACCAGTGATGGGGATGCCATCTTATAGCCTCTGGTCAGGCTTTTCTGGAGAAGAAAAGAAAATAAAGGAAACAAGAAATGGAAGAAAGGAAAGACTCCCTAGCCCTCGGATGCCCTAATAGCGTCGGGGTCGAAATAACAAGAGTTAACCAAGAGAGGTTAGATAGTAGAGTTAAAAGAGTGCAAAACACAAGTAAGTGGAAGAAATGTTTTGCTCAGCTTGGGCACCTTGTGGTCGCCATCCACATATCCCCTAGATGAGATATTATTATTATTATTATTATTATTATTCTGTGTGAGGTTTATGCCTAAACTAAAAAGAAACCTAAATAAGTAATTTAATATAGTATGGCTATTGAAATAGTTAACATAATTTTTATATTTTTAGGTTAGGCCTACACAGGAAATTTGGTTAATAAATAATTTATTAAAAATACACTTATACCTTCAGTTATTTTTTTTTAAATGTTGTTAAAATCGTATACCATATTTGTAACTCATAAATATAATGCTATTGCCTAATAACAAATCAGAGATTTATGGCATAAGCTCTCCATATATCCCTATCCTGAGCTAATGGTTTCCAGTCATTCTTTGTATAATTCACCTCTCTCAAATCATGGTTACTGTTTAGTTTCCATGCCCCTATTTCATTGCCCATGTCCTGCACATCGCAGTCTGTGGTACTTAACCATTCTCATTACATTTGATTTCCCATTAATATTATGTGTAGCTTTCTGCTAAGTAGTCTTCTCCATTCACCCGTCTGTTCATCTCTTTTTGATTAAAAATTTTTATTATCAGATCACCTGATATACCAACAATGTATTAATACTATTTTAATTATACCTATTTAACTTTCACAGGGAAAGAACACTATGAGGTTTAATTTAATAATTAAATTAATGTTTTTATTACCTCACCTCATATCCTTTTTCTTCTATACTGCAGTTTCGGAGCTTATCTCCATCGTCAAACAAAAAAGAAAAACTCATGAATTTTGAAACTCCCGCAAATTTTGACCTAATCCAGAGGTTCATCGGTCCACCGACAGAAGTAAGAAGGAAACCGCCAAGAAACGACATAACACCGGTCGACCAGAGGCTACTGACGATGGAGATAAGCTCCGAAACTGCAGTATAGAAGAAAAAGGATATGAGGTGAGGTAATAAAAACATTAATTTAATTATTAATTATACCTCTTCTTTTATCATCTAGAGATTTGATTACTGCTCTAGTACAAAATTGAATAGCAGAGGAGACACAGCATTGGCTTGCATTAAACCATTAGATAAAGAGTTTCTATTTGTTATTTTTTAAAAATAAAATATAGATACTGATAATACTAGAATCTACTACAGTTATGCCTAGAGTCACAAATGAATGTTATAATTTAATAAATTGTTTATCACAGAATTTAAAAAAAAATCTGTTTTATGACAAATGGTTTTTAAATGAGATTTACCGAGTGCTAAATTATCATCCTCTTTACTGTATGCTAATGTTATGAATTTGGAAATGATGTATCTAAAGCAGATTTGCTCTGTTTGTATAATTATTATCTTTGGGCAGACCCTTCAAACGTTGGATTGAGACCGTAACAGACCTCTAGGTCTATCATATGCAAGAAAGAAGAAGTAAAATTATGCTGTAGTTTAACAAAGGCATAATGTGCACACTGCATATTAATAGCACTGTTTAATTCTATATATTTGCATTAACCAAATACTCTTTATGTTAGGTCAGATGGTAACACACCTGCCTGTTGATCTGCAGATCTGAGTTTACCTGATGAGTTCTTTTTTTTTTTTTGAGCTATTAAAACCGTATATAAGAACTACAAGATTAAGTGGGTAGTTCTGCGTGTAGCCAAGCCGTTTAACACACGATGCATTGATGTATGTTCAAATCCCCATGAGAGCAGAATTTTTTTTTTCAATTATCTTTGGCCAATATAGGACCAGTGCCCACCCAACATTGTTGGAATTTGGGTAGCTACAATAAGTAGCAGTTGCAGGTTGAGAAAACCAGCTATAATGACTGGGGATCTGATATACTGACTATGTCTCACCCTAATATTGGCTAGATGATCTGTGATTTACACATGTGGATGTGAAACCCGGCAAGGAGGTCAAAGGGCCTTATAGACCTCTCATGCCATGGAATTGGAAATTAAGTAGGACAAACACAAAATGATCAAAAACAAAAGAAATTTGGAAACTAGCAAAAAGGAACACTTAGAAAAGAAATATTAAAAATGATTAAAAATGGTGAATGAATTGAAAATGAAATTGAAAAATCAGCTATTGCAGCACATAGTTTGTTGGAAGGTCATAGAATTGAAAAAGAAACTAAACTTCTAAAACATTTGGAAAAACCTTTGGACTTGACAGTTTGGGAGAAAATATTTATACAGAAGAACAAATTTAAATCTATGAATTTTTACATTCCGGATGAACGTGACCTCATTTCGAAGTTCATCAAATCAATACCAGATGGCAACGATATCTCGAAGTTCATCAAATCAACACCAGATGGCAACGTTATAGAGGGAGATTCCAACGAATTTCCGGTAGTCATAATGGCGGTTGAAAATGAATGACAAGATCATTTGAAAACTATAGTTACCGTGTTTGATAAAACATGAAATATGAGGTAAGATGTTAAAATGACTCATTAATTTATTAATTAAGAACCTCATAATGTGTTTCCCAATTTTAACTTTGAACCAAATATCTGGATTAATTGTATGAGCAAATATACTGTACTGCTGTTTGATAGGGATATTAACTCAGTGTTACATAAATGCAATATTTCCAAAGATTTTTATGTCTGCTGAAAAAAAATCATACAGAGTTTATCTATTAACTTGTGTAAATTAAGAAAAATATATCTTATTGCAAAATTAGACAGAGTTATAATGCAATGGAAAAAAAAAATTAGGCTTTCTATGATAAATATTAGACTACGAGACAGATTTTTTAGTATTTTTGTGATTATTTTATACTGGGATATAATGAAATACTGCTATCAATCATTAACCCATGAATGACAATTCTTTATAAAAATTAATTGCCATAAATCACTTTGCGAAATGTACACACATACATATTATGAAAGCCTATAAAAAATTGAAAAATAGACATAAACTAATTTCTTAAATATGTTAAATTATCAGTACAGAGTACCATTCTCGTTATAAATAAACTTTATGTTCATGATAGCAAAATTGTTAGTTTAGAGTACCGTTTGATACCTATTTCATTTAATAAAAAAATATTAAATATACAAACAAAAGTACCAATAAGGCCTAAACTCATGTGTAACCTACTATAATTACATACAAAATATTAGAAAAATCATTATTTTAGACTTCTGTTTGATACCAATTTATTTTAAAAATAAATTATTAATTCTTTGATATTCCTATTATCGCCCCATAAAAAACTAAGTAAAAATGCTGTTATGTAATTCATTATTATTTATTTAACAAACAAAAGTTGTAATAAGGTTTAAACTCATGTGTAACTAACTATATTTACATACGAAATAATAGAAAAATCATTCATTCATTTAATTAAAGATTAATTTTTAACCAAGTTTTGTATGTATTATTTATAAGGCCTAACCTCAAAATGTTTATGACATATTTCAAGAAAAATACAATATTAACAAATTATTTATTTAAAATAAGTTACATATAAATCGTAACAGACAATGACATAAATATTTTACGAAATTAAGAAAAAAATATACATTGAGGCAGTCATAATTTCATGCTTGATCGCACAAAGTCAGGTGGGCTGGTGACTAAAGGTATTTCCACTCGAATTGACAATTATCACATGAACAGATTTCTGAGCATGGAAAAGTCTTTGGAAGGGGTGTACCCAATTGTTTATACCTGAGTACATCTTTTATTATGAATGTGTTCTTATATACCCAGATCTCTGACTCTGCACATCAGTGCGATACCGATTTTACCATCCGAACTCCGATACGAATGTCTACAATTCTCTTCAATTATAAAATTCTCTTTCATCAGTGTTGATGGTAGTGATGGCTACCGACTTTCCGATGAAAGAGAGTTATATTAATGGAAAGAAATGTCTTTTGTATCTGTGTTCGGATGGTGCAATTGGTATCACACTGATGCACAGAATCAGCGATTCGGGGTTGAGTCACTGTCTCAATGTTAATTTTTCTTTCTAATTTAAAACTATGTCCAATTCTGGAAAATTAATTTATAAACAGGTTTACAATGTAATAAAACATCTTCCTGTGCCCAAAGCGTTTAAAATTATCTTCTTTTCTCCATTCCTCTCTACCTTCCCATTCTAATTCTTCCAGACCTATCTCCCTCATACCTCTTCTTATATCATCCATTTCTGGTAAATGTTAATTTAAAATATAACATCTAAAAATGAATTGCATATTTATTTAATCTATTAAAATTATAATTATATATTTTAAGATTCTCCCATGTAACTTATGTAGACATGTGCTAGATAATATTTATTTTTTTATTTTTATTTCGAGTGTTAGAGCATTTAAAGGTAAAACAGTTATTTGACCAATGAAAATGCAGTCATGCGTCTGGTTTGTTCACATTACAACTGAAACTTAGCTCAGAAGATGAGCTCTGATTGCTGAATTCTCAGTTGGCGATCCTTGTTCTTGCTTCCTCTACCCTCTTTAGGCTGACCTATAAACTTCCAAATTAAGGGTCGTATCTATGAACGCGTTAGACCGTAAAAGTCGTTCTCAACATGTACTCTACTGAGAAAGTTGCATCCAAATACTTTTTGCGTACTCAAGAATCTGTTCATGTGATAATAATTGTCAAAATCCCTAAGCTACCTGGCGAGGTGACTTTGCAGAGAACGAATTGTGAGCAACCCGATGGGAACCGATGTACTTGAAACCTTGCTGCTTTATCCAAGATGTCGGTTCTCTTATGTTGAAGACTTTGCGCTTTCAAATGTGAAATTATGACTGCTTCAATGTATATTTTTATTTTAATTTCGTAAAATATTTATGTCATTGTCTCTTACGACTTATATGTCTCTTATTTTAAATAAATAATTTGTTAATATCATATGTTTCTTGAAATATGTCGTAAACATTTTGAGGTTAGGCCTAATAATACATATGAAACTTGGTTAAAAATAATCTTTAATAATTACATGAATGAATGATTTTTCTATTATTTTGTATGTAATTATAATTAGTCATACATGAGTTTAAGCCTTATTAGCACTTTTGTTTGTTAAATAAATAATAATAAATTATATAACAGCATTTTTAATGGGGCGATAATACAAATATCAAAGAATTAATAATTTAATTTTAAAATAAATCGGTATCAAACGGAAGTCTAAAATAATAATTTTTCTATTATTTCGTATGTACACATGAGTTTAGGCCATATTGCACTTTTGTTTGTCAAATAATAAAAAATGAAGTACATAAATGCATTTTTACTTAAGTTTTAATAGGTGATAATTCAAATATTCCGTCTGATAACAGGAGCTGTTAAAACAACACCAATCACTGCCATGCAAATCTTAACAAATAACCCAAACATAGCATCTGAAATTGAGAAAACAGCAATCACACAGTATGAACATTTTTTAAGGTTACCCCATAATAACTGGACCCAAAGAAAACCACAAGTATGTTTAAAATCTCAGCAAAGCATCTTAAGCATAGTATAAGAAATCAAACAGAAATTGCAACTTCCACATTCAAAAGAAAATATGCAGATGAGAAACAACCCTCTAGAATTTTTGGAAATTGAATATAACCTTCATTTAACAGAAGACATCAAGAAATCTGAAACTCCTCCATATATTTTAAAAGAAATGTCACTGGAAATAATAAATCTAAGATACTCTGCTCCTGAATGGATACATATTTTTACAGATGGCTCCAGCCTACCAAATGACAGTGGCACTGGTGCTGGTGCAGTATGCCCACTTTTTTCCTTTTATCGTAAACTAAACACAAATTCAACAAACTTTGATGGCAAAATTCTAGCAATTTTCTTAAGTTTACAAAATCTTTTATATCACATCCAAAAATTTACAAAAGTTGTAATTCTATGTGACTCCAAAACAGCCATTCTCGCTATAACACGAGACACAACACCCAAACGCATCAAAATGATTGAATGTCACAAAATAATAAACAGTTATCCTGTCTACATAAAACATTTGTACTTCAATGGATTCTGGCCCATTGTGGAATGACAGGCAATGAAATAGCCGATTTTCTGGCCAAGAAGGGTAGCAAAATTGTTTCAAACCCAACTTCTACTCCAGTTTCCTTTCACTCTTTCAAAAGAATTATCTCAAATAAATATATCAATAAACTTAGAGAAGAATACACCACCAAAACATCTGGAAAGGAATGGGAAAATCTACAAGCTTATGACATTACTACATTACAAAGAAAATCTGCAGTAGCAACATTCAGACTGCTAATGGGATATGACTGCCTGAATAAACACCTACACAGACTTGGCATAACAGATTCACCTAAATGCCCTTTTTGCAATTTAAATGAAGATATGGAAAGAAACCATCTCCTCCATTGTCCAGCTTTTGTGGAAGAGACCAGCCTTCCTGCTAAATATTGGAGTGCAAGAGAGCGAATGATTTCATTATCAAGTGATCGACATTTGATACCAATCAACCAACCATATTTTTTTATTAAAATAATTAGGTATCAAACTGTAGTCTAAACTAACAATTTTGCTCATCATTATAACAAAATTTATTTATAACGAGGATGGTACTCTGTGGTGATAATTTAATATATTTAAGAAATTTTACGAGAAATTAGTTTATGCCTATTTTTCAATTTTTTTTAGGCTTTCATAATATGTGTGTCGGTTCCTTTTATGACAATCCGGCTGATTTCCATGAAGCTTCTCAGTAAGAAGAATGTCTCCTGGAAGCATTACGAGCGCTTCGCAGAACAAGGATGGTGGAAGGGCTGCTTCCTCTGAGCCTCCAAACATGCTCCTCTGGGTATCCACCCTCCAAGAGGGCTGCTTCAAGCCCTACAAGTGAGATCCAAAATTATTTTAGAAAATCAAAGTATAGAACAGGTGTCTAGTTTCAAATATTTGGGCTGTGATGTTGGCTACAATGTGGAAAGAGATATTGACTCCAAAAATAAATAAATTTCAGACGGTGTGTGGAACAATACAGAGAACATTCAAAAATAAAATTAAAAAAGAAACCAAGATAAAAATGTATTGTTTATTTTTTATTATTTCACTCACCTCATACTTCATAAATCATAGCAGACCCTGGGTTTCTTCACGTAATTTGTGACATTGTCAATGCTGCGTCACGTTCACAACTGACGTCCAACGGCCTTCTATCCTGCAGACTGACCTCCGCGCCATCTGGTGGCCGACCGAAGAATTTCCAAATCAGTCCTTTTTCTTTATAACCGGGTATTTCAAAATTCATAGTTGTATTTTCATTCTTGCATATGTAAATTTTTTCCCAAATTGTGAGTTCCTTCGGTTTTTCCAATTGTTTAAGTAATTTTGTTTTGGTTTCTATTCTATGTTTTTCTGACCAGGCATGTGCAGCTATTGCAGATTTTTCGGTTTCTCCATTTTTAACATTTCTGAGGTGTTCTTTTAATCTTGTATTTAGATTCCTTTTTGTTTTTCCTATGTATATCTTTTCACAATCTTTACAATTAATTTGATAAATTCCAGATTTTTTGCAGTCTTCAATTTTTTCATTTTTGTTGGTTTAAAAGAGAAAAACAATTAGAAGATGCCATTAAACTGTTAAATATTCAAAATAAAACAATCAAATTTACAATGGAAATAGAAAATAATCATGAAATACCATTTTTAGACCTTAAATTGATTAGGAATGAAGAAAAAAAGAAAATAGAATTTGGAATCTACAGAAAAGAAACTCACATCGACAATTATATAAAAGCTACTGGATATAACCATTTTTCACACAAACAGGCAGTATTTAATAGTTTAACACACAGACTTGTGAATGTCCCCATGAGCAAAGAAAATTACAATAAAGAGAAAGAACACATCATACAAATTGCTAAGGATATTGGTTTTCACAAGAAAATGATACACAAGAAAATAAATAAATTCAAAGAACAAAAAGTCATCAATGAAAGTACTCTTCAGACAGATAAAAATATAGGCAAAAAATTCAAGAAGTTCACATACCATCCTTTCGTATTTGACAAGTTTCAAAAAATTTTCAACAAATTCAACTTTAAATTAGCACCGAAAAATGATTACAGCTTAGGTAATTTAATAAAAACCAACAAAAATGAAAAAATTGAAGACTGCAAAAAATCGGGAATTTATCAAATTAATTGTAAAGATTGTGAAAAGATATACATAGGAAAAACAAAAAGGAATCTAAATACAAGATTAAAAGAACACCTCAGAAATGTTAAAAATGGAGAAACCGAAAAATCTGCAATAGCTGCACATGCCTGGTCAGAAGAAAAACTAGAATAGAAACCAAAACAAAATTACTTAAACAATTGGAAAAAAACCGAAGGAAGAACTCACAATTTGGGAAAAAATTTACATATGCAAGAATGAAAATACAACTATGAATTTTGAAATACCCAGTTATAAAGAAAGAGGACTGATTTGGAAATTCTTCGGTCGGCCACCAGATGGCGCAGAGGTCAGTCTGCAGGATAGAAGGCCGTTGGACGTCAGTTGTGAACGTGACGCAGCATTGACAATGTCACAAATTACGTGAAGAAACCCAGGGTCTGCTATGATTTATGAAGTATGAGGTGAGTGAAATAATAAAAAATAAACAATATTAAAGAACCTCATAGTGTTATTTCCTATCTACATAACTTAATAAAAATGTATAATGTTATGGCGGTTCCCACAATATTGTATGGATGTGAAACTTGGGCTCCAATGAAAAAACAGAAGGATAGAATACAGACGGCGGAGATGAGGTTCTTAAGACAAGTAAAAGGATGTACAGGACTTGATAGAATAAGAAATGTGGATATAAGAGAAAAATTGAAAGTACAGCCTTTATTGGATAAGGTCACGAATTACAGACAGAAATGGATTGATCACATGAATGGAATGAGTAAGGAGAGATATCCATTGTTAGCAAGAAATTATCAAGCAAGAGGAAGACGTGATGTTGGAAGACCTAGAAGACGTTGGGCTGATGCATTATGAAGTCGGAACGGGCAATTGCCTAATCCCTGGATGATGATGATGATATGTGTGTGCATTTTGCAAAATTATCTACGGCAATTAATTTTGATAAAGAATTGTCATTCATGGGTTAATGATTGATAGCGGTATTTCATTATATCCCAGTATAAAATAATCACAACATTACTAAAAAATCTCATAGTATAATATTTGTTATAGAGAGCCTAAACTTTTTTCTCCATTATAACTGTGTCAAATATTGCAATAAGATATATATATATATATATATATATTATTAACAAGTTAGTAGATAAGCTCTGTATGATTTTTTTCAGCAGACATAAAAATCTTTGGAAATGTTGCATTTATGTAACACTGAGTTAACATCCCTATCAAACAACAGTACAGTATTAAAATTCATCGGAGAACATATTGTTTAAACAACTCACCTCATAGGATTCATGCTTCCATGATATCGCGATTTCAAACATAATCATGTTCATCGTCAGCCATAACTCTGACTGATGAAATTCTTCGGCCGCCAACTATTCTATTGTCGCCATCTTCAGTGCTGCCATCTATGGTTGAATTTATGAACTTCGAAATCAATGTAATTTCGTTAGGGATATCAAAATTCATTGATCTATTTTTGTTTTTCTGAATGTATATTTTTTCCCAAACTGTCAATTCCAAAGGTTTCTCTTCTTGTTTTAAAAGTTTAGCTTCTCTTCCAATTTTATGATGTTCTAATAAACTATGTGCAGCAATTGCAGATTTTTCAATTTCACAATTTTTAATATTTCTGAAATGTTCTTTTGTCCGAATTTCCAAATTCCTTTTTGTTTTTCCTATATAAATTTTATTGCAATCTTCACAATTTATTTGATAAATTCCAGATTTCTTACTGTCTGGAACATTGACTTTTTTATTGGTACTTAGAAGATTACCCAGACTAAATTTATTTATTGGTGCCAAAGAAATGACAAATACAACATTTCTTTGGCACCAATAAATAAATTTAGTCTGGGTAATCTTCTAAGTACCAATAAAAATGTCAATGTTCCAGACAGTTAGAAATCTGGAATTTATCAAATAAATTGTGAAGATTGCAATAAAGTTTATATAGGAAAAACAAAAAGGAATTTGGAAATTCGGACAAAAGAACATTTCAGAAATATTAAAAATTGTGAAATTGAAAAATCTGCAATTGCTGCACATAGTTTATTAGAACATCATAAAATTGGAAGAGAAGCTAAACTTTTAAAACAAGTAGAGAAACCTTTGGAATTGACAGTTTGGGAAAAAATATACATTCAGAAAAACAAAAATAGATCAATGAATTTTGATATCCCTAACGAAATTACATTGATTTCGAAGTTCATAAATTCAACCATAGATGGCAGCACTGAAGATGGCGACAATAGAATAGTTGACGGCCGAAGAATTTCATCAGTCGGAGTTATGGCTGACGATGAACATGATTATGTTTGAAATCGCGATATCATGGAAGCATGAATCCTATGAGGTGAGTTGTTTAAACAATATGTTCTCCATTAAGGTAGAATATGTTTATCACTCACCTCATATTGTTCTTCTTATTTGATTATAAACTAGTTTCGGAACATAGTTTCTGTTCCATCCTCAGTAACATCACGACCGTTGTTCTGTCGTCTTGAAGAGTTGTCCTTCTCTCCTTCCATTGGCTGACTGAAAAACCTCGAAACCAGGTCATTCTCACCGGGAATTTCAAAGTTCATTAATTTCTTCTTTTCGCTCTTTTGAATGTAGATCTTTTCCCAAACAGTAAGTTCTTTTGGTTTTTCTATTTGTTTTAATAATTTTGCTTCTTTCTCGATAAGATGTTTTTCAAATAGAAAAACCAAAAGAACTTACTGTTTGGGAAAAGATCTACATTCAAAAGAGCGAAAAGAAGAAATTAATGAACTTTGAAATTCCCGGTGAGGATGACCTGGTTTCGAGGTTTTTCAGTCAGCCAATGGAAGGAGAGAAGGACAACTCTTCAAGACGACAGAACAACGGTCGTGATGTTACTGAGGATGGAACAGAAACTATGTTCCGAAACTAGTCTATAATCAAATAAGAAGAACAATATGAGGTGAGTGATAAACATATTCTACCTTAATGAATATACCTCATAGTGAGAATTCCTAAAATAAGTAATATGTTCTCCGATGAATTTTAATGATTATACCTCATAATGTTTACTTCCCAACATTAATTAAATATAACAGTACAGTATATTTGCTCATACAATTAATCCAGATATTTGGTATCTACTTAATCTCCAATTCCATGGCATGAGAGGTCTAGAAGGCCCTTGACCTACCTGCTGGCTTCACATCCACATGTGTAAATCACAGATCATCTAGCCAATATTAGGGTGAGACGTAGTCAGTATATCAGATCCCCAGTCATTATAGCTGGTTTTCTCAACCTGGAACTGCTACTTATTGTAGCTACCCAAATTCCAACAATGTTGGGTGGGCACTGGTCCTATATTGGCCAAAGATAATTGAAAAAAATTCTGCTTGCATGGAGATTTGAATATGCACTAATGCATCACGTGTTAAACTGCTTGGCTATACGCAGAACTACTCACTTAATCTTGTCAAATCACTTCTTATATGTGGTTTTAAACTCAGATCTGCAGATCAACAGGCAGGTGACCTAACATAAGAGTATTTGGTTAATGTAAATATATACAATTAAACAGTACTACTAATATGCAGTGTGCCACATTATGCCTTTGTTAAACTACAGCATAATTTTACTTCTTCTTCCTTGCATGTGACAGACATAGAGGTCTGTTATGGTTTCGATCCAACGTTTGAAGGGTCTGCCCAAAGATAATAATTATACAAACAGAGCAAATCTGCTTCAGATACATCATTTTCAAATTCATAACATTTGCATACAGGGAAGATGATAATTTAGCAGTCAGTAAATCTCATTTAAAAACCATTTGTCATAAAACAGATTTTTTTTAAATTCTGTCATAGACAATTTATTAAACTGTAACATCCATCTCTGACTCTAGGCATAGATGTAGTAGATTTTAGTATTATTAATATGTATACTTTATTTTTAAAAAAATTACAAATAGAAAACTCTTTATCTAATGGTTTAAGGCAAGCTGATGCTGTGTCTCCTCTGCTATTCAATTTTGTACTAGAGCAGGTAATCAAATCTCTAGATGATAAAAGAAGAGGTACAGTTAAAATGGTATTAATACATTGTTGGTATATATTGATGACGCATTATTATTAGGTCATCTGATGATAAAGTTCTTAGGTAAAATTTTTAATCAAAAAGAGATGAACAGACAGGTGAATTGAGAAGACTACATAACAGAAAGCCACACATGATATTTATGGAAAACCAAATGTAATGAGAATGGTTAAGTTTCATAGACTGTATTAATATTTAATTTTAGGAAGTTTATATAGACTGTGATGTGCAGGACGTGGGAATGAAATAGAGGCATGGAAACTAATATAACAGTAACCATGATTAGAGAGGTGAATTATACAAGGAATGGCTGGAAAGCATTAGCTCAGGATAGGGATGTATGGAGAGCTTATGTCCGTGCAGCCACAAATCTCTGGGTTTGATAATGCCAGTGATTTGTTATTAGACAATAGTATTATATTGATGAGTTACAAATATGGTACATTTAAAACATTTAAAAATATATAACTGAAGGTATAAACTTATTTTTAATACATTATTTATTAACCAAATTTCCTCTGTAGGCCTAACTTAAAATATAAAAGTTATGTTAAATATTTCAATAGCCATACTATATTAAATTATTTACTTAGATTTATTTTTAGTTCAGGCATAAACCTCACACGGAATAACAATAATAATAGTAATAATCAAACATAAAAGCCATAATCTAATTTCGTCTCTAATTTTGAGACAACGGTAAGCATTTCCATTTGAGGATCTTCACGAATATATAAAATTATTATAATTGAAAGAATTGTTAGAAAAAATGTAAAAATCATTGTAAGTGGTGGGAAATAATTTGAAAAATGAAACCCTAAGAATAAAATTTGATATAAGTTTATGAAGGAATTAAAAAAGTCGCGTCACAGGTTGTAAAGAGTAGCCTAATTTATTACAGAAATATCTGTAGGCCTACGTAATTGAGGGCGTCCATATTCAGTAAAAGTTTGCTCGTTATTTATTTTTAATTAATATATCTTACTTTGTAACCATTTAATTACAGGTATTTTTGTTTTTAAATTCTTATTTTAGAAACGAATAATTTATCCATTATACAGCAGTTGTCTGCTATAATATGCCTCAGGCAAGTTGGAAACATAGAGAACGAACTTTGGAAGACATTTTTAGCAGGTATTTAGTACTCTTGTTCTCTATGTTTAGTACCAACCTTATCGGAAAAAAAGAGATTTATGCTTGACCAATGAGCAACTTGCTAATTTGATCTTAGCATGTTCTCACAGAAAACTCAGCTCATCAGTGATTGGAAGTAATTTGAGTAGAGACTAATGTATTTGCATGTTGCCCTAAATCTTTTTCCCCGGGAATTTCGAAATTCATTACTTTTTCTTTGTACTTGTAGATGTAAATTTTCTCCCACACTGTCAGTTCTTTGGATTTTTCTAGCTCTTTTAATAATCTTGCATTCACTTCGATACTATGTTTTTCTGGCCTCATAGTGTTATTTCCTTTGAAATATTAATTAATTTAAATCAATTTGGTGCAGATATGCAGACGATATAATTTAAATTGTTAATAAAATATATAGAATATGCTTTAAAACTTTTTAATATTCATTATAAAACAATTAAATGTTCTATAGAAACTGAAAATAACAAATAACACTTTTGGATCTTAAATTGATTAGGGATAGGAAAAAAATAAAATTTGGAATTTACAGGAAAGAAACACAAACTGATAATTATATTAATGCCACAGGATTCAACCACATTCCACATAAACAGGCAGTTTTTAATACCTTAACACACAGGCTTGTAAAGATTCCCATGGGCAAAGAATATTTAATCTAGAGAAAAAAAAAACACTTAATAAAGGTAGCAAAAGAGAATAGTTTTGAAGAAAAAAATCATAAGAAAATAAATAGGTTCAAAAAACAAAAATCAATCAGTCAAAGTACTACATTAAATTAATGTAGGGAAGTAAACATTATGAGGTGCAATCACTAAAATTCATTGGAGAACATTTTGTTTAAACAACTCACCTCATAGGATTCATGCTTCCATGATACTGCGGTTTCAAACACAGTTGTGTTCATTCTCAGCCATAACTCCGACTGACGAAATTCTTTGGCCGTCAACTGTTCTATTGTCGCCATCTTTAGTGCTGCCATCTATGGTTGAATTTATGAACTTCAAAATCAAAGTAATTCCGTTAGGGATATCAAAATTCATTGATCTATCTTTATTTTTCTGAATGTATATTTTCTACCAAACTGTCAATTCCAAAGGCTTCTCTACTTGTTGCTGCAATTGTTGCACACAGTTTATTAGAACATCATAAAATTGGAAGAGAAGCTAAACTTTTAAAACAAGTAGAGATGCCTTTGGAATTGACAGTTTTGGAGAAAATATACATTCAGAAAAATAAAGATAGATCAATGAATTTTGATATCCCTAACAAAATTACTTTGATTTCGAAGTTCATAAATTCAACTATAGATGGCAGCACTGAAGATGGCGACAATAGAACAGTTGACGGCCGAAGAATTTCGTCAGTCGGAGTTATGACTGAGGATGAACACGACTGTGTTTGAAACTGCGGTATCATGGAAGCATGAATCCTATGAGGTGAGTTGTTTAAACAAAATGTTCTCCGATGAATTTCAATCAAAGTACTCTTGAGACCGAAAAATAAATTAATAAGAAATACAAAAGATTTACACACACCCACACACATATATGAAATTTGTCATACAGTAAGTTTCAAAAATTGTTTTACAAATTCAACATCAAATGGGCACCAGAAATTATTACAGTTGTGATAAATCCGTACTTATCATATTTTCTTTTTTTTTTTGTTTTATATTACACCATTGAGGCTATATTTTTTATTATAAAATGTATGTACCTTTTTTATTTTTGTATTTTTCTACTCCATCTTCCTCAATGACATTTATTGTAAATGTCATGAAGATGAAGTAATATTTTCAAAAAGCTTCACAAAAATAAGATATGTGGAATAATAAAGAAAAATTGAGGAAGACAGAGTAGAAAAATACAAAAATAAAAAAGGTATATACATTTAATAATAAAAGTCTTGATAAACTAATAAATACTAACAAGAATTATTTAAAAATTACTGAAATAAAAAAAAAACAAGAATTTATGCAATAAAATGCGGGGATGGTGAAATACATAAGTAAAACAAAAAGAAACTTGAACCTTAGAATGATAGAACACTTTAGAAATGTAAAAAAAATGGGAGATAGATTAATCTTCATACCTGCTCACATTTGGTTAGAAAGACATAGAATCAAAGTAAACACAAAATTATTGAAAGATGCAAAGAACTCACAGTTTGGGAAAAAAATTTTATCCAAAAATCATCATCATCCAGGGATTAAGCCTGTTGGCTCGTTCTGGTTTCATGAAAGCTAGAATTGTTAAAAGTGTTCAGACCATCTTCTGTGTGGGCGACCAACATTTCTCCTTCCATGAAGTTTATAATTTAGCAATAATTTTGGAAATCTTCCTTCTGGCATTCTATCAATATGTTCTTTCCAGTCGTTCCTATATTTAATTATTTGGTCTGTAAGTTTGAAAATATTTAGTTCCTTTCTTATATCTTCATTTCTTTTCTTATCCAGCAGAGTATATCCTGCTTTATTTCTTAAAAATCACATCTCAGCTGCTTCCAATCTTTGCTCTTGTCTTTTAGTGATCGTCCAACATTCTGATCTATACATCAATACAGGAACAGCCATTACTTTATAAAATTTAATTTTTGTTTCTTTTCTTGTGTTTTTAAGGGTTCTTTTAATAGTGCTACACATTAGATTAAATTTATTTATTTTGTCATTAATATCTTCAATTTTAACATATGATAAATTGAAACTTAGATATTTAAAACTGTTCACCTGCTCTAAAATTTTATTATCAATTGCTATTTTTGTTCTTAAGGTATCATGTCGTTTAAATGCTAAAATTTTAGTTTTATTCTTTGAAATTTTAAAATTGTAATTGGCACTTATTTTTTCCAAATTAAAAATATAAAATATATTAATTAAATATATTAAAAAATATAAGGGAAAAATTGTGAATTAAGAAATTTCTGGGGAAATGGAAGTTCGTTGGTCAACCTAAGAGGGAAGAGGAAGCAACCTTCAAGATCGCCAACCATCAATTCAACAGTGAGAACGAGCTGTCAATAGAAACATGTTCTCATAATTCTATGAAAGGACCAAGCATTAAAAATAATTTTTAGTTTTTGTACATTATTAACTCTTTTGGCAGAAATTATGAGGTGAGGTATTCATTTTTCTGATTCTTAAGATTATTAAATAAATAAATGTTTCAGGTTTTCCAACGTTTTGAAGCCGAGTCAGTGTCTGATGCAATAGATATGAGGTTCCAATTCTTCATCAAGAAAGTGCTTTCAAATTATAGAGATGCAGTCATGAAGCACGTGTTGATATATGTACCATCTTATTTTGACTACGTGAGGCTGAGAAATTATTTCAAGAAAGAGGGACTCAACTTTGTGCAGATTTGTGAATATTCCAAGGTAATTTCATGTGCTTTCTGCTTTACTCTCTGTAAAGTGGAGGCTTTTGACATGTGATATATTAGGAAATCTTGTATGCCAATGTCATGTTTGCATTCAGGTTAGTAACCATTGTAAAATACAAGATGGTATTTATTTTGTAGGAAATGTCTCTATGAGGTTTCTTTTAATTATTATGAGTTGGAATTAGACAAGGGAGTGTGTTATTGCCCATTTTGTTTAACGCCATAATAAATTAAATTACAAATAAAGTTGTAGAAAGATGAAAACCCTCATCTTCGCAGATGATATAATGATATGGAGAAATAAAATAAAAAATACCATAAAACACAGACTTGAACATTGGAAAACAGTTTCAAAAGAACCTAAATAAATATCGAGAAAACGGCAGTCATAAAAATATGTAGAAACCAGAATGATGTTTGGAATTACTTATTTTAGGAATTCTCACTATGAGGTATATTCATTAAGGTAGATTTTTTTATCACTCACCTCATATTGTTCTTATTTGACTATAAACTAGTTTTGGAACATAGTTTCTCTTCCATCCTCAGTATCGTCACGACCGTTATTCTGTCGTCTTGAAGAGCTGTCCTTCTCTCCTTCCATTGGCTGACTGAAAAACCTCGAAACCAGGTCATTCTCACCAGGAATTTCAAAGTTCATCGATTTCTTATTTTTGCTCTTTTGAATGCAGAACTTTTCCCAAAAAGTAAGTTCTTTTGGTTTTTCTATTTGTTTTAATAATTTAGCTTCTTTCTCGATAAGATGTTTTTCAGACCATGCATGGGCAGCCACTGCAGATTTTTCTACTTCCCCTTTCTTGACATTCCTGGGATGTTCTTTCACTCTAGTTTTCAAATTTCTCTTAGTTTTTCCTATGTAGAATTTCTCACATTCTTCACATTTAATCTGATAAATCCCTGATTTGTTTTCTTCTTTTATTTTCTCAACAAATCAGGGATTTATCAGATTAAATGTGAAGAATGTGAGAAATTCTACATAGGAAAAACTAAGAGAAATTTGAAAACTAGAGTGAAAGAACTTCTCAGGAATGTCAAGAAAGGGGAAGTAGAAAAATCTGCAGTGGCTGCCCATGATGGTCTGAAAAACATCTTATCAAGAAAGAAGCTAAAGTAGAAAAGCGAAAAGAACTTACTGTTTAGGAAAAGATCTACTTTCAAAAGAGCGAAAAGAAGAAATTGATGAATTTTGAAATTCCCGGTGAGAATGACATGGTTTCGAGGTTTTTCAGTCAGCTAATGGAAGGAGCGAAGGGCAGCTCTTCAAGACAATAGAACGATGGTCGTGACGATACTGAGGATGGAACAGAAACTATGTTCCGAAACTAGTTTATAGTCAAATAAGAAGAACAATATGAGGTGAGTGATAAAAAAAAATCTAGCTTGATGTTTGGAATATTAAGTTATCAGGCATAAATCTACAAAAAGTGGAAAATGTGCATATTTAGGAATGGTGATAAATGCAAATGGGAAAATTCAGACTGAAATCAGTAAAAAAAATAGAGTAAAATGGCAATGTATAAAACTTATTTGAAACCAGTTGTAACACATGCAGCTGAGACTTGGACATATACAAAGGACGACTTGAGCAGAATCCGAGCTACAGGAATGAAGTTCTTACTTGGAATGGTACATAAAACAAGGAGAGATTGAATAAGGAATGACGAAATCAGGTAGACATTAAGTGTAGAAAAATTAACAGACATGGAAAAAAGTAGACTAAAATTGTTTTGGACATTTAAAAAGAATGGAAAAGGAAAGACTACCACCACAAAGACTGTTAAATCTCAAGATACAAGGAAAATGACCATGAGATAGACCACAAGAAAGATGGATTAACCAAGTGAAGAAAAGTCTGATACGACTGGGAAGAACTAAAAAGGAGCAAATCATGGGAAGATAGAGATGGTTGGAGGCATATTTGGAATTGACCTTCTGAAAGGAGGACACGATAAGAGGATGATGAGTCAAAATAACTAACTCACAATTAACATACCATTTTGTTTATTATATCAATGATGGTACTTCCAGCTATTTGATAAATTATGTAAATAAAAAAAAGTAGACAGTAATGTGAAAGACAAGTTTATTTCCATGTCTCCTTCTTGGGACCAGGTCCCCTACCTCAAATTGTTTAGTGGAACGTCCCACATGTCCTGAAATACTCTTACAAAATTACTGTCATGATCATTTGTTAGGACTATTTAACAAATAAAATTAAGCTGTTTACTCACAAATCAGTATTTAACTATAGTTATTTTAAAATATTTATATATTTAATGTAAATGGCGATGTTTAAAAACAAATGAGAAACGATAGGTATGCTTCATCTGCTTCTTTTGTTTATCACTGCAACCAGATCATGCTATTTATTGCCAGAGGAACGCAATATTGTAAGAATGCTCTCTAGTGGAGAAAAAATTAAACACATCAAACTGTATATTAATTAATTTCTGATGTCGTATGATGTAAATATGACAATTATATTTTTCTGGATTATTACCTGGGAAAAAATACATTTAAGAAAGTGCAAACAGTGGTTTCTTTTTTTGGTGGTATAATAAATTACTACAAATGTTTTTATATTAACTCCTGCAAGCTCTATGTGTTGACATCTATGCACTATATATACAATCTGGTAGCTGTATTTCTTATGGGCTCAGTCACTGCAAAATAATGGTCAGACCTGTTCAGAATATTAAAAAGGAGGAGCTTTCTTTAATATGGTAAATATAACACTGATAAATATTTCGTGAAACACGACTTGTGATTGGTTGTAAAACAGAAATCATTCAAACGTGATTGGTCATTGACTCCCATTTGGGGCATGAGTTAAATAGTCATTGATATTTTTAGCAAGTGACACTATGAGGTTTTATTTTAACAAGCAAAGGTCTCTGGTTTTGTGGACCAGTGCTCTGAGACCACTGAGTTACTTAGGCATCACAATTTAAATGGAAATTTTTACTTTCTATTTTGCAACCTGTTCTTTTTCAAACTTTTAATTCAAATTGGCATATGTCTGGATTCACTTTACACTATTTGGTATGCATGAAAGATTGTAGTGTTAGGCTATGTGATCTATGGGACGAGTTGAACTGTCCTACATCATACCACTACCACCACCTGTCCTGTTAAAATAAAAATCAACTAATTTTGGAGCCGAGGAACAATTTTTGTTTTCAAATTTAATAAGTTATGTAGATAGGAAATAACACTATGAGGTTTTTTAATATTACTTATTTTAGGAATTCTCACTATGAGGTATATTCATTAAGGTAGAATATGTTTATCACTCACCTCATATTGTTCAATATGAGGTGAGTGATAAACATATTCTACCTTAATTTTTTAATATTGTTTATTTTTTATTTCACTTACCTCATACTTCATGCGAGGAGTTACGAAGTATGAGGTGAGTGAAATAAAAAATAAACAATATTCAAATTTAATATTTACTTTCCATTAAAAAAATCATTAAACATAAAAATAAAATTTTATTTTATCATGATCAGTTGAATTCTTCCGGGTTTATTAGCCATGGTCATGAGACTTTAAAACTTCTGGCTGTGGAACTTAAGTAAATATATACATTTTAATAAATAAGGTGAATCCAGAATCATCTTACCTCATAAATTGTTGTGTTCTATTTGAACGTGTTTCAATATGCCATGCATACCATCAGCTTTTCCAGACTGTTGAGTTTTATGTTGTTGGCCCTGGATGTCGACTCCCACTCCATCTCTTGGCTGACCAAAGAACTTAAAAATCTTTATGGTGTGACATGCCTAGATGGCCCTTGGCTTACCAGCCGGCTGCTGGCCTCACTTCCACATTTGTTATTCACATAGGTAGACGATCATCCAGCGAGTTTAGGGTTGACATGTGGTTCTCCCAGCCATTATAACTGGTTTTCCAAAGAACTTATAAATCAAATCTTTTTCCCTGGGAATTTCAAAATTCATAAACCATATTAATTATTATGGGGACACACCATAGTGTACTAGTTAAGGCACTAAGCTACAAGCCGGAAGGACGAGGGTTCGAGTCCCGGTGGGGTCAGGATTTTTAAACTGACCCAAACCTTCTGATGGCACTATGGTCCTGGGGTCGACTAAGCCTCTAATGGAAATGAGTACCGGACACTGACATCAAGTGCCAGTTGTCCAGAAAAAGTGTGAGTCTTAACCTCCTACTACCCCAAGGGTCTCCTATGGCCTGTAGTGGGATCACTTTACCTTTTTATTAATTATTATTTGACTCATAATTAAAAGAAACCACATGTTGTTTACTTCTTTCAAATATTAAATATTTCATAAACCTCTTTCGGTTCTTCTGAATGTAACTCACCATTTGGGAGAAGATTTATTGGTCTGGATAAATGAGTTACCTTTTTTTTTTCTTTTCAAATATAATTTGTCCATCATTAAGATGTTTAAAAACGAATAATATCAACATTGAAAGAAGCACTACTGGCTTTATGAGTAATTAAATTCCCAATAAAAAGTCTTCTTAATAAAGAAGCCGCTATTTGCAAAAATCGTAGCAACGGCTCATACCATTGGGGTTAGGGAATTAACTATGTATAAGAGAAAGAAATGTGTTTAGAATGGAGGCCTAGGTAGCTCACTTGGATAGAGCATTGACATAGAGTCAAAGGTCCTGGGTTCAACCCCCAATCTAGGCGTATATTTTTCTTTTCAAATATAAGGTACTACTGTATTTCAATTATTTTTATTTTATGTATATAATTTAGGTGTTTGACTTAATGAAATATTTTTTTTCAGGATGGTAAAGTGGCAAGGGCTAGAGATATGTTTTTCCATGCTGAGGCAAATTTCTTAATATACAGCGAGAGATTCCATTTCTTCCGACGTCCGACCATCAAAGGAATACAACACATTTTGTTTTACCAGCCTCCTACAATACCACACTTCTATAGTGAGATGTGTAATTTCATGCAAGTAAGTGACCTGTTTGATAAATTACAATAGAAAGTAACATTTTGAGGTTCTTCTTAATAAATGAGGTGAATCTGGTTTCATGTTATTTATTAAGTCATTTGCTTGTTTTAACAAAAGCTAAAATTTGAAATACTTTATTTTCTAACTCGTATACAAAACCATGCTCTATAATTTGTGGTTATTTTGTTATCATTAGAGACCGGATTTTAGGGAAAATGCCAATAGTTATTTATTATAGATATTGTAAAAGAGAGCGAATGATTTCATTATCAAGTGCTCGACATTAAATACCAACCAACCATATTGTAAAAGTTATTTCATGTAAGTTCGTACCGACGACCCTAGAGTTGTTTTCCATGAAGTTAATTTTGCCTATAAATGTCTATTTTAGCTTACAATGCCTATAAATGCCTATTTACCATTTTTTCTCCAAATTAACTTAGCATTTCAATGAAATTAATTGAAATAGACAAACTTCATGACACATATCATTGCATAGAAATTTTCAAGTGTTCTTTTTATACATTCTGTTAGAATATTTTAGGATAAGGGTGGCATTAGCCAATAATCTAGTAAGTAGATGGAGGGGGGCTATTGTATTTTTCCACCTCATGCACTCTCGTTAAGCAAAATATCCATATGCTTTGTTCCATTGTATTATGCACCAGCTGTAAAGTTTGGAGAAAGTTCTATAGTACAGCTTTGCTTCTTTTCAATACAAACATTGCTGAGTGACAAAGAGCGTAGATGGCTCAAGCTTTCTTTCTCTGTCTCACACCTGGTGCTGAAACCTTTAAGTGATTGGCAATATTATTTTTGATGTTGGTAACACAGAGTTCAGTCTGTAGTCCTCATTTTACAGACAGGTTCTTCAAAGAAAAAGTGGTGCGACAAGTGTATGTGGCTTATTTTTTTTACCTTTAGAACAGTTTTACGATGCCTAATGAACAGGCAACAGTAAAAGACAAAGTGACCAATTTTGTGAAAGAATATTCTCAAGTGATGGTTCAGTGCTGTTCTGCAAAGTGTGTGAAATTTCAGTGAATTGCGCAAAGAAGTGCCATGTTTCACAGCACATACACACTGTGAAACATAAGTCTGCTCTTTGTTAAAAAGGCAAAACAAGTTCCAAAAGCATCACTGATATATTTGTATGCTATTGATAGCATAAGTTTATATTCTTTACGTAAGGCTGTAATAATTTATGTTGTAGTCCATTTTTTGTAAGAGGCTGTTTTGAATCTTTAGTGCCTATATTAATGATTTTCAGTGCCTTTTTGCCTGCCTATTTTGAATTTTTTAAGCGCCTAAATTCCGGACTCTAGTTATCATTTTTAGCCAGTGAAACTTTTCTTCGTTAGATATAGATCAGAAGGCTTAGTATCAGTATTGTGGAATTTCATTTCAATTATATTTGAAGAGAAATATATATCATGAAGACTACGCCAATTTTGGAATATATTAAACAGTACCAACTAAATTGGAAACACCATCTTGAAAGAATGAGTTCAAATCGGATCCCCAAAGCTGGAGGGAAAATTTTCTATAGGATCGTAACAGGCCTTGGCCTAATACTTGGAAGGAAGAAGAAGAAGAAAGATATATCATATATATAATTCATCCATCATTGAGATGTATGAAAGTAATAATAAAAACATAGAAAAATATATGCTCAGACTGAGGTTTGAACCCAGGACCTTTGTCTTTCTATGCCAATGCTCTACCTGAACACTCCAATCTAAATGCTAATTTTTCTCTTGTACATTGTTAATTCCCAAGCGCTAAATGCTACGAACCTTTGCTTAATCTTGCAAATGATGGCTTATTTTTTAAGAAGACATGTATTGGGAATTTAAACATTACTTTATAAAGCCAGTAGGGTTTCTTTCGATGTTTTTATTATTAATTTAATATTTCTCACTGAAAGACAAATTATATTTGAAGAGAAAAATATATGCTCAGACTATGGGGTTGAACCCATGACCTTTGGCTTTCTATGCCAATGCTCTACCAACTGAGCTACATGAGTACTTCAATCTAAATGCAAATTTTTCTCTTACACATTGTTGTTTCTCCCTGAGCTAAGCTTTGAACCCAAGACATTGAACTTTACATGCTGGTGCTCTACCCTGACCTATTTAGGCAACTCCAGGAGGAAGCACAAATTTCTCTCTCATAAATCCGTGCATCCTTATAGTAGTAAGATTTTATTCACAACACAATCTAAATCAAAAATACATTATGGTGGGATTTGCACTCTACTATAAGCTAATATGAATTAATAAAATTAATATGCATAGACAATTTTTTAATATAAGAAAAATTATCATCTCACCTCATATTCCATCTTCTAACTGGATCGGTTTCGAAACCTTGTTGGTTCCATTTTCAGTAATTTCATGACTGTTCTGTCATTTTGAAATACGAACTTCTTACTCCCTCTGTAGGTTGACTGAAGAACCTCCAAATCAAATCACATTTCCTGGAAATTTCAAAATTCATTAATTTCTCCTTCTCATTTTTTTGAATGTGGATTTTTTTTCCCAAACTGTGAGTTCTTTAGGTTTTTGTATTTAATTAATTTACCCTTTCTTTCGATTTTATGTCTTTCTGACCAAAACTCTAAAACTGTACTTTTCATTTTTCGGGTTCCATTCTGGGCAGATAATGTGGTCTATTTTCAATTTTATGCACCACTTCAGCAGGACACTTTACATAGAGGATGTATTCTTGTATTGTGCACAGAGAGGAGTGTATAGTGTGTTGTATGAGGGATGATGATGAAGAGAAGGAAGAAGGTGCCAGCATGTAGCCTACTCCTATCAAAAAGCACCAAAGGTACGTCTCCATCCGACGAACAAATCACTATCAACAGTATCACATGACATATGTACTGCGGAGTGGTTTGCAATTTAATGCAGGAATCTGGTGCACAAGCTAGCAATTAAAATGTGTATGGCACCACCTCACCTGACCCTGAGATTGAAAATTTTGCAATTAAATTAAATTATTTTCAATGGTTTTATTATAAATTTAATGTTTCTCATTGAAAGTCAAATTATATTTGAAGAGAAAAAAATATTTTTGATATTTGAAGTGAAAAATTTTCGCCTAGACCGGGACTCGAACCCGGGACCCTTGGCTTTCCGGGCCAAGTGCTCTACCAACTGAGCTACCGAGGCGAGTTACGATCTAGATGCAAATTTTTCTCTTATGTACGTTGTAATTCCCTCGCGCCAAATGCTTGAAACCATAGCTTCTATCTTTGCAAATGGCGGCTTCTTAGTTAAGAAGACATTTATTGGGAATTTAACACTACTTTATAGCCAGTAGGGCTTCTATTGACGATTTTATTATTAATTTAACACTTCTCATAGAAGGATAAATAATATTTGAAGAGAAAAATTTTCGCCTAGGCCGGGACTCGAACCCGGGACCCTTGGCTTTCCGGGCCAAGTGCTCTACCAACTTTTCTCTTCAAATATTATTTATCCTTCTATGAGAAGTGTTAAATTAATAATAAAATCGTCAATATTTTTTATGTTTTTATTTAAATTAACATTTTCCGATCCTGAATAGAATCTAATATATGAAAGAAAAATTAATGTTTGAACCGGAATTTGAACCCTGGATCTCCTGTTTTCCATACAAGTGTGCTGTCCATTATACCATTGAAATGATGATACAAACATTAAAATTTCTTTCAGCTTATACAATTCTCATTCATCCAAAGGTTAATAGCTGTCGCTACCATCACACCAACTGACATCTTCTATTCAGAAATATTTTTATTGAGAATTAGTAGTAGTAGTCTAATGCCCATTAGCTTGGATGTGTTCCATTTGCTTTCTTGCTTCCCAATAGAGTCCCAATTTTATGGAGGTGTGCTGCCAGGTAGTCACGTCCTGTGAACAGTCTGAATGTTGCTACTGCTTCATGTCTTGGTTGTTCAGGTATTAAGTTTTTATTCTGCGAGATAGCTGCCCATGGTTTCTCATTACTTTGTGATTTGAAGTGCTCTATCAGTTCTTTCTGGAAGTTTCTTTTAATTATAATTTTTGCAGAATGGTAGGGTAGGGATTGATTTGTTTTCTGTAAAATTTTGGTGCCCTTTTTTGCTAAAAGATCCATTTCATTTCCATGAACCTGCAATGAGAGGGATCCATTGGAGCTGGATAATTTTAT
This sequence comes from Diploptera punctata, assembly GCA_030220185.1. Lineage (NCBI taxonomy): Eukaryota > Metazoa > Arthropoda > Insecta > Blattodea > Blaberidae > Diploptera > Diploptera punctata. The sequence continues at coordinate 64,344 of JASPKZ010008048.1, read as the reverse complement.
TTTGTTTTTGTTATTGAGAATTTATACATTACTTTTTAGCGGTAAAACTTCATATTTTTTATGTTTTTTTTTTACATTCATTTTTTATACAATCCTGAATAGAATCTAATTTAAGAAAGAAGAATTAATGTTTGCACGGTTCTGTCCAGGATTGGAAAATGTTAATTCAAATAAAAAAAAATGAAGTTTTACCGCTAAAAAAGTAATATATAAATTCTCAATAAAATTTCTTTTGAATAGAAGACGTCAGTTGGCGTGATTAGCTATTAGCCTTTGGACGAACCAGAATTGTATAAGTTGAAAGAAATGTTAATGTTTGTATCATTGTTTCAATGATGTAGCACACTCGTACAGAAAATGAGAGGTCCAGGGTTCAAATCCTGGTTCAAATATTCATTTTTTTCTTAAATTAGAAAAATATATGCCTAGACAAGTGTTTGAACCCAGGACCTTTAGCTTCAAATCCTCCAATCTAAATGCAAATATTTCTCTTACAAATTTCAATTCCTGAGAGTGCCAATGACTTGTAAACCATTGTTAAACACATATTTAAGATGACTTTTAATAGGAATTTAACATTACTTTATTAAGCCAGTAGAGCTTCTTTTGATGGTTTTATTATAAATTTAACATTTCTCACTGAAGGTCAAATTATATTGAAGAGAAAAATATATACCTAGACTGGGGTTTAAACCCAGGACCTTTATCATTTCTATGCTAAAATGCTCTGTCACTGAGCTATCCAAGTCCTTCAACATTTTTCTCTTCAAATATAAATTATATTAATTTAACAATTACAATTTTCAACTCCACCAGGTATCGAATCTGGGCCTGCTAGTTAGGAAGCAGGCATGCTACCATCTCAGCCACCATGATGGACATTTCAACTAGTTCTGCAAAAGATAGTGATGTGTAAAATGTGATTTATTTAATAACTGCTAAATAAGTCCTCAAAGTGTTCTCTCTACAACGCCCAATGTTGAGCCTTAGCCTCTCCTTTGTTAATTTATATGCACATATTTCCCCTAAATATGTCATGAATGGTGGCGGTCATCATGCCGACAACTAAGACATTACTAGGTTGAGGAGGTCAGTAAATTTTGCTTAGAGGCCTCTTTATTCAGGCTTAAGGATCTTTTACGAGCCTGAAAACCTTCAGATTTGGGACCTATGGCTTAAACCCCCCCCCTCCTGGAGAACTTGCTCCTTGGATTTTTCCATCGTAAAAAAATCCATTGACTCCGGCTGGATTTGAACCTGCTACCCTTGAGACTAGAGGGGCCAGGAACATAACAACTAGTCCACTGCGGCTGACTCTCATAGTGTTACTTCCTAAAAATATCAATTTACTATATGACTCAGCGAACTTAGGACCGCATGCAAATACATTAGTCTCTACTCAAATTACTTCCAGTCACCGGTGAGCTGACTTTCCGTGAGCAAGTGCAAAGATCGAATTAGCGACCCACTAACTGGTCATGCATGAAAGTTGTCGTTTTTGTAATATTGGCAAGAAATTACCCAGAATTTTCAGTGATAAAACCACTTCCGTTATTTTCGTCTGCTAGAGAAACGCATTTACGCTTGTGTCCCACAAATAATACCGTATATGACAACGTCTGCACCGTGCGATATTACGCCGATACTCCTGTTCTTCCAGTTGAATTCTTTGGTAGACTCTATCAAATTACTCTTCTCTGCGTATACCGAAAACATGATCAACGTCTTCATGGTCCGACATCTTGGATAAAGCAGCAAGGTATGCGGCAAGGTTTCAAACTACATCGATTCCCATCGGGTTGCTCACGATTCGTTCTCTGCAAAGTCACCTCGCCAGGTAGCTTAGGAATTTCGACAATTATTATCGCATGAACAAATTTTTAAGTATGCAAAAACGTTTTTGGATGCAACTTTCTTGGCAGAGAACGACTTTTACGGTCTAATGCGTTCATAGATATGACCCTTAGTGTTGTCAAGTTGACAAAATTTACAATGAGTAGGATCACTGTTTTATACTTTACATCATCCATGTATGGATTATGGTCTGTTATATAAAACGTTGTGCTGTGTGTTTCAGGAAATGAACCAGCCAAGAGATAGTGGCAATGAAAGCAACATGACTGTGTCTGTTTTATACTCAAAATATGATGTTCAACAGTTGGCAGCGATTGTAGGTAGTGATCGTGCAGCGAGGATGGTGAATTCAGATAGAAATGTACATATGTTTATGACTGGAAAGTGAAATGCCACACATTATGCATACTGTGTACATAAACATGTATTTTTGTATATCCTGTTCCTTTACATAAATTACAAACTATTTACAGTATTAAATTTGATTTTTTTAATACACATTTTATTTAATATTTTGGTCTCTTTTCAACTGATCAAATTTGTTATACATACAACATAAATTACATGGATAGTTTATTGATCAAAGCAGAATATGAAATTAAAACCACAAAATTGTTACGAAAATTAAGCTAAAAAGAATTTAAATTCATCAGAGATAATTTTTTGAAAAACTCACCTCATAATTTCGTGCTTTTCACGTTACTGCAGTTTCGGACGGCTGATGAAATTTCATCAGTTGGAGTTGTGACTGAGGTGGACAAGAAGTCGTCTGAAACCATGGTATCATGAAAAGCACGAAATTTATGAGGTAAGTTTTTCAAAAAATTATATCCGATAAATTTAAGTGGCTATTATCTCATAATGTTAACTTCCCAACATTAATTTAATATAAAAAAATTAGATAATAAAAAAAATGTTTGCCTAAACCAAGCTTTGAACTCAAGCCTCTGGTTTTCCTCACTAGTACACTAACCATTTTCCTATCCAGACATCCTTATCCAAACACAATTTTTTTTTATATATATATTCCCGTTTACTTCCCCAAAGCTTGAACCTTTGTTCACATCGCAATTGTATTGCTTCTAATTCAAGACCAATATAGAAAAAATGGCTCGAGTTAAATAACCTGGGGAAAACAATAACATTTCAATGGATTCCCAGCTATTGCCTGGCATATTTGGTATTGAAATAGCAGACAAAATTGCAAAAACTGCCACAAATTATTTCCACAACCTAGGAAACTGATATCCTTAAATAAAGCAGTAACATCTATAAATACATGATTCCGATTGAGGGTCTTTCCACTTTTCAGTGGTTGCCCTTTTACCAGCCGGCTGCTGGCCCTTCACATCCACATGTGTCAATCACAGAGGTAGATGATCAACAGCCAGTGTAGGGGTGACATGTGGTTAGCATGTCGAGTCCCCCAGCCGTTATAGCTGGTTCCTCAACCTGGAGCCGCTACTTATTGTAGCTACCCAATTGCCTCACGATGCTGGGTGGGCACCAGTCCCATACTGGCCGAAATACCATGAGAAAATTTCTTCCGCCATGGAGACTCGAACCAGTGCAAGTCCCGTAGCTCTGCGCCAAGGCTTCCTACCTTAACCGCTTGGCTACGGCGCGGGACCTATAAATACACACTTTACAAAATATTGGACAACAAATGGTTAACATCTGAAAATTGAAAAAAAACACTAAAAAAAATTATGAAGAAACCAAATCATTTAAAACAATTGTATGACAACACACCACGGCATGTGCAGACATTTGCATCAAGAGCAAGAATTGGTCACATAGTGACTGATACATGATTCAACCTGAATGACTCAGCTATGTGCCCACTGTGCCAAGCTGAAGAGGAGGATTTAGAACATGTTCTGCTGAACTGTACATCTATAAATTGCAGGGGCGACTGGTGGATGAAAAAATAGGTGAAGTGATGATATAACATAATTAAATATACAGCAGTACAGTCCTAATGACTAACCTCAAGATTTGTCAATTCAAAGAAACACATTCATTAAATCGAAAAGTACACAGTCTTGCATTTAGACCGTCTGCGATTGTATTACGATTATTTTTTTCAAAAGTTTTCAACTGCAAATGCCACTTCAAATGCTCCCTAGAATATTTTTGCTTATTTAAAGCACGTGTCACATTATGAAAGTCACAACGTAATGTCACACTACAGCATAACCATGAGTATTGTTCAAACCATGAATTTTTTAAATGAAGGTTGTATGACTTGGCAGTACCATTGAACGAGCCTGGTGTAATTAGAAGTGATATGCTTTTGTGCTTTAGAAGTCAAAGTAATTTAGGTACAAATTATATACTTACTTAATACTTAATACAGGCTTTCCACTTTACAGCAGTTTGCCCTTGATTCCTGCTTTCCAGAGATTCCTATCTTCCCATTGACCATCTTCCATACTCCTCTTCATCATGGCATTATATTTATTTAACTTTCACAGGGAAAGCTTCTTAAGCATAGTACAAGAAATCAAACAGAAATTGCAACTTCCACATTCAAAAGAAAATATGCAGATGAGAAACAACCCTCTAGAATTTTTGGAAATTGAATATAACCTTCATTTAACAGAAGACATCAAGAAATCTGAAACTCCTCCATATATTTTAAAAGAAATGTCACTGGAAATAATAAATCTAAGATACCCAGCTCCTGAATGGATACATATTTTTACAGATGGCTCCAGCCTACCAAATGACGGTGGCACTGGTGCAGTATGTCCACTTTTTTCCTTTTATCGTAAACTAAACACAAATTCAACAAACTTTGATGGCGAAATTCTAGCAATTTTCTTAAGTTTACAAAATCTTTTATATCACATCCAAAAATTTACAAAAGTTGTAATTCTATGTGACTCCAAAGCAGCCATTCTCGCTATAACACGAGACACAACACCCAAAAGCATCAAAATTATCGATGTCACAAAATGATAAAACAGTTTGATGTTTAAATTTTGGAGAAGATATGTAGATGATATCATAGCAATAGTAAAAGAGAAACAATTAGAAGATGCCATTAAACTGTTAAATATTCAAAATAAAACAATCAAATTTACAATGGAAATAGAAAATAATCATGAAATACCATTTTTAGACCTTAAATTGATTAGGAATGAAGAAAAAAGAAAATAGAATTTGGAATCTACAGAAAAGAAACTCACATCGACAATTATATAAAAGCTACTGGATATAACCATTTTTCACACAAACAGGCAGTATTTAATAGTTTAACACACAGACTTGTGAATGTCCCCATGAGCAAAGAAAATTACAATAAAGAGAAAGAACACATCATAAAAATTGCTAAGGATAATGGTTTTCAAAAGAAGATGATACACAAGAAAATAAATAAATTCAAAGAACAAAAAGTCATCAATGAAAGTACTCTTCAGACAGATAAAAATATAGACAAAAAATTCAAGAAGTTTACTTACCATCCTTTGGTATTTGACAAGTTTCAAAAAATTTTCAACAAATTCAACATTAAATTATCACCTAGAAATGATTACAGCTTAGGTAATTTAATAAAAACCAACAAAAATGAAAAGATTGAAGACTGCAAAAAATCGGGAATTTATCAAATTAATTGTAAAGATTGTGAAAAGATATACATAGGAAAAACAAAAAGGAATCTAAATACAAGATTAAAAGAACACCTCAGAAATGTTAAAAATGGAGAAACCGAAAAATCTGCAATAGCTGCACATGCCTGGTCAGAAAAACATAGAATAGAAACCAAAACAAAATTACTTAAACAATTGGAAAAACCGAAGGAACTCACAATTTGGGAAAAAATTTACATATGCAAGAATGAAAATACAACTATGAATTTTGAAATACCCGGTTATAAAGAAAGAGGACTGATTTGGAAATTCTTCGGTCGGCCACCAGATGGCGCAGAGGTCAGTCTGCAGGATAGAAGGCTGTTGGACGTCAGTTGTGAACGTGATGCAGCATTGAGAATGTCACAAAAGATGTGAAGAAACCCAGGGTCTGCTATGAATTATGAAGTATGAGGTGAGTGAAATAATAAAAAATAAACTATTAAAAAACCTCATAGTGTTATTTCCTATCTACATAACTTGATAAAACAGTTATTCCGTCTACGTAAAAAAGTTGTACTTCAATGGATTCCGGCCCATTGTGGAGTGACAGGCAATGAAATAGCCGATTTTCTAGCCAAGAAGGGTAGCAAAATTGTTTCAAACCCAACTTCTACTCCAGTTTCCTTTCACTCTATCAAAAGAATTATCTCAAATAAATACATCAATAAACTTAGAGAAGAATACACCACCAAAACATCTGGAAAGGAATGGGAAAATCTACAAGCTTATGACATTACTAATTACAAAGAAAATCTGCAGTAGCAACATTCAGACTGCTAACGGGACATGACTGCTTGAATAAACACCTACACAGAATTGGTATAACAGATTCACCTAAATGCCCTTTTTGCAATTTAAATGAAGATATGGAAAGAAACCATCTCCTCCGTTGTCCAGCTTTTGTAGAAGAGACCAGCCTTTCTGCTAAATATTGGAGTGCAAGAGAACGAATGATTTCATTATCAAGTGCTCGACATTAGATACCAATCAACCAACTTTCACAGGGAAAGGACACTATGAGGTTTAATTTAAGAATTAAATTAATGTTTTTATTACCTCACCTCATATCCTTTTTCTTCTATACTGCAGTTTTGGAGCTTATCTCCATCATCAGTAGCCTCTGGTCGACCGGTGTTATGTCGTTTCTTGGCGGTTTTCTTCTTACTTATATAGGTGGACCGATGAACCTCTGGATCAGATCAAAATTTGCGGGAGTTTCAAAATTCATGAGTTTATCTTTCTTGTTTTTTTGGATGTGGATTTTTTCCCAGACTGTGAGTTCCTTTAGTTTATCTGTGTGTTTGATTAGGCTAGCTTCTGTATCGATTAAATGTTTTTCAGACCAAGCATGGGCTGTACAGCTGACTTGTCCACTTCACCCTTTTTTACATTTCTAAGGTGTTCCTTCAATCTGGTTTTTAAATTTCTTTTTGTTTTTCCTATATAGATTTTGTCGCAATCCTGACATTTGATCTGATATATTCCTGATTTATATTCTTCTCCAATTTTTTAATTTTTGTTGGTTTTGATTATCTTGTTCAGGCTGTATTCATTCTTTGGAGCCAAACGAATGTTAAACTTATTGAAAATTTTCTGGAACTTGTGGTGTTTTAAAGGATGGTAAGTGAATTTTTTAAAACTTATGTTCTCTTCTGTTTGTTTTTTAAGTGTACTTTCATTAATTAGTTTTTGCCTTTTAAACTTATTTATTTTCTTGTGTACCATGTTTTCTTCATAACCATTTTGTATTGCTACTTTAATTATATATTCTTTTTCTTCTTCATATTTTTCTCGGTTCAGGGGTACATTCACCAATCTGTGTGTTAGACTATTGGATACAGCTTCTTTGTGAGCGAAATGGTTGAATCCTGATGCCTTAATGTAGTTATCTTTATGTGTGTTCTTTCTGTATGGAATCATATATTCTCTCATACCAAGCTCTTCTACTTCTCCCCCTCTTCCTTCTGCCTGGTACCATCCAATCCAACACCTGTTTAGGTCACTGGTCTTCCGACATCCGTTGTACATGTCCATACCACTGTAGAGCTCTCTTTGTTATCCTATCGATAACAGTTTCTTGTGCATCCATTTCTTGTCTGATATATGTATTTTGAATATGTTGTAGCCTGGATATTCTCATACTTCTCCGTAATCCATCCATTTCTGTTACCAAGATTCTTTTCTGCATCCTGTCATTTAAGGTCCAGCTTTCTGATCCATATGTAAGTATACTTTCTATTATTGTCTGTATAATCTCTTTTTTTGTTTTTCTGGTCAAATTTCTATTCCATAAAAGACCATTCAGAAATCTAATCGCCTTCCTTGCACAATTTACTCTGTTAATAATATCTTTTTCACAAGTACCAGACTTATCTATTATAGATCCAAGATATTTAAATTCTTCAACACATTTAACCTTTAGAAGACTTGAGGGACATATTTGTCCATTAAATGTAAAGCCCTAAAGGACTGAGTGGACATATTTGTCCAATGATAACATTATTTCTTCGTAAAATTACAAAAATTCAGAAAATATTGTAAAGAAATTATTAGTGGCTCTAACCTATTGTGTTCCGATCAAGTATTCACAAAAAATTAAAATAAACATCAGGTGCCTTTTTTCACCCCTAATTTTTACATATTTTTCCCATGATAACATTATTTCTTTGTAAAATTATACAAATTCAGAAAATGTTGCAAGGAAGTTATTTGTGGCTCTAACCTATTGTGTTTTAGATCAAGTATTCATAAAAAATAAGAAAAAAACATGTGGTGTCTTTTTCACCCCTAATTTTGTATTTAAATTATAATGAGTTAACATGGTAAATATCTTGTTAGTATTTATTTTTAAAAAATATCTGATAAGCTACTCACATTATTTTGATAATCCAGGATGCCATATACGTGAAGCCATTTTTTTATATGTTAAAAAACAAACCACAGTCTACAGTTACTAATTCAAGACTGAATCTTAGTGTTGTATGTTATGTTGCTAAGGTTTGGATGCCACAGAAAAAAAAAAATGTGCAGATAACTCTGTCGTCAACAAGGCAGGGCATTTATTCATGTTTATGCTTTGAAAGCAGATTTTTCATGGCACATGTGTTCCAACTACGTCATCAAATCCCCCTTGCAAGAGTACAGTCACCTTCAAATCATAAACTGAACCCGTTATAAAGTCAAACCAAAAAATATAGACCTCACAAATAAATTTTAACTTTTAATAATAAGATTCTCTATTGTATGAAAAAAATTAAACATTTCATTGAATAATACACTCCTTTATGAATGAAATAAAAGTTATTTTATACTTATATCTCATATAGTTTATCGTAAAAAAATTTTTTTGTTAGTATGCTCTACCATCCATTTAATATCACGGACTGGGATTTAAATTCCGTCCTGCAGTTCATGCGGTATTTTTAAATACTCCGGAATATAAAGGTTAATTATCATATTATTTATTTGTAGGTCTTCTGAATTTGCTCCGATTACCATATATTCTGTTTTAATATAATTTATCTTCAGTCCACCTACCTCAAATGCATTGACCAAGTTTCTAATCATATATTCTATATCTTCTTTATCTTGTCTTATTATAATCTGGTCATCAGCGAATAATAAATTGTGCAGTAAATAGCCATTAATGTTGATTCCCATTCCGCTACATGACTTATTGCATTTCATTAATACATCTTCTAAATATATCTTGAACAATGTTGGTGACATCCCGCATCCTTGTCTTAATCCTTTTGTTTTATCAAATTCTGAGGATGCTCTATTTCCAACCTTAATACTTGCTTTACAATCATACATTCTTTTAATAAAATGTACACGAGATTCTGGTATTCCAAACTTCTCCATTGCCACCCAGAGCTTGTTGATGGGTACAGAGTCATATGCCTTTTCCAGGTCTATAAATGCCATATGCACTTCTTTTCCTTTCGCCAACATCTTTTCTATAATTTGCCTAATCACAAATATATTATCAAGGCACGATTTACCTGCTGTGAAACCTGTTTGTTCTTCTGATATTTTATTTTGTATTAGTTCCTCCAATCTAATTTTAAATATTGTACTTAACATTCTACTAATTGCTGCCATAACACTGATCCCTCTATAGTTTGCTGGATCTCTTTTATTCCCTTTATTATATCTTCAATATTCAAATTATATTTGAAGACAAAAATATATGCTCAGACTAGGGGTTGAACCCAGGGGCTTTGTCTTTCTATGCCGTGGAGCTACAAAAATGCTCACCATTGAGTCAAACTAAAGTGAAATCTGAAATGTAGATACTATGGCGCGAAATGAAGGCAGCGTACTAAACCAAAACACCCTTATTGTACAACACAGATCCAATTTAAACGCTGACGTGTTTCCCTTAAATGTACATCACATCTTCACCCCCAGTCAGAATTTTAGAAGTCTAGAACCGGTTCTCTATGGTCTGGATATCCTTATTATCTCTTGACATTACAGTTGCCATAGCTACCGTGTGAAAGCAAAAATGTTTTTCCAAAGTTGTTAAGTGTTAAAGATATAACTCATTAAATTTTAATTCAGTTCACTGTGGTAAGAATGCTCTAGCGGACACAATGTGAACTATTAGCAACCACTGTTCATAAGAAGCTGATGTAAAATAGACATTTTTTGTCAGAGGAAGATAATAATAAATAATAAAATAATTGTACTGTTATATAATTAGAATATAAGTGAAGTGCCATTTCACTCACTTGACCTGAAAAGCTGCTACTGTTAAATTGTCATAGAAATACTCTAAAGTTACTATTAGCTCAAACCTTGGGTGAAACATTTCAATTCATCTTATCCACACCTAAACTACGGACTATTGCAGAGCTTGTATATAGTTTACATTGGAAAATCACCAATCAACTCTTCAAGTAGTGTAACTATGCAATGGAATCATGTCATCAGCTACGGCTAGAAACATGTAATGAATGAATAATTCAAGACTTTATGATGTAATTATTAACAGTAAAGCTTTTTATTATGATGATATATGTAAATTTGTACACTCAGATTGATCAATGTCATTTTTTAAAACAAAAATGTATGCCTGAACCAAGATTTGAACCCAAGACCTCTGATTATATGCAATCAGCATACTCACCATGTGCTATCCAGCCCTCCCTGTTCGAACACAAATTTTTCTCTCTCTTATATAATCCCGTTTCTCTGTAGCGTGAACGTCTATTTATAATGCAATTGGGTTGCTTCTAATTCAAGAAATCTGTGTGATGGAATTTTCTCTCTTCAAAAAACGATTTATTGATCAATCTTATTTTAAAAAAAATTTATTCAGTGCTCCAGGTTATTTTGACATTTCTGGTGCTCTCTCCTGGCATTGGCATAACTGTAATCCACTTCTGAGGTATGCTGTCCAATGATATGATGGGTGATGATGATTGGCCAAAATGGTCCCCGAAGTTCATATGACTATCACAATCATCATTCATATTTGCCTTAGATTAAGTTTAGGATTAAAGACTCTCCTGGCATATCACTAAGTTTCATGATATTTGTCTTACAGGTGGGGAGAAAACCTCACCCAGGAAACTTGTCCTGACTGAGTCTCAAACTCAGGCCCACTGTGTGACTATCTCTAGTCTGCAGCAGTGGACTCAGTCTTAGTGCATAAGTTTCATACAATATGATGATATTAGTATTTATTTAATTATGAGTAAAGTCGCAAGGGAACTGTCAACCATTGCATGCAGAAACCTATCTTGAAATTTCTCCCACAGAAGCATTGTGATGTACCAAGGCCCTGTCCAAAAAATTATCTGCTGCTTTTTACTACAAGGCACTAAAATCCAGTGCCAAATCTCATTTAAGCCACTGGAAAGTAAATACAACTCGTGATTTGGTTAATTGGATAACCCTGACAATCTGCCTCCTGTGTCGTGTCCCACCACACTTCACTCCATTCTATTCATGCAGGGAGGTCCGTCTGCTCCGTTCAGTGGGTTGTCATTGCTGGATTCTGGCTTTGATTTCTGTGCTTCTCAGTTAAAAGCAGCAGATAATAATCTTTTGGACACGGCCTTGATACATCACAACGCTTCTCTGAGAGAAATTTCACCGTAGTTTCCAGCATGCAGTGATTGACAGTGCACTTTGCTAGTGATGGGAGACAGGTGCACTCTTGAGTTTGTCTGTGTTTCTAACTTGTAAAAAAAACTCCCTATAAAACTAAAATAATGGCCTTTTGTGGAAAATCCCCAATACCAAGCAAATTTGTTTAAATAACAAAATTTTTGAGAGAGTTAATGAGTTTACTTATTTAGGACATAAACACTCTTTTGTTGAAAATTTGGATTTATCAGAGAAAATTGTGAAATTCAACAAATCAATGGGAATCATGAATAGAGTTTTAAAACCTTCATTAGTGCAAAAATCAACCCGTACTCGTCTTTATCAAATAATGGCTCGACCAGTCCTATGTTATGGGAGTGAAGCGTGGACTATAAGGACGAGAGATGAAAGCAGATTAACAGCTTGTGAGGTGAAATTTATGCGCCGAACAGCTGGCTACACCAAATGGGATCGAAAGAAAAATGTAGAAATCCTTCAAGAACTTAATGTGTCACCAATACTGGACCACATCTCCAGATATCAGCTAAACTGGAAGGAACATGTCTCAAGAATGGCTAGATCCAGGATCCCCAAGGCAATAATGAACTACTGTCCAAATGGGAAACGGTCACTTGGTCGACCTATGAAAAGTTGGCACGAAAACCGCTTTCTCAAGCCGTAACAGTTCCTCTAGGACTAATACCTGGCAGGATGATGATGATGATGAAAAAAACATCCTATCATTTAAATGATCAAACATCTTCATGTTTGAAGGTCGAGTTACAGCCTCCTTAAGAACTCTCCTCCAGATGTCTCAATTTCTGGTGAATGTCCATCTCGAATATTAAGTCTTTGGATATATTCCAAAACTCCTTCCAGTCACCCAGCTTTAGGTCTTCTAACATTTCTTCTTCCAACTGGATGATCCATCATTATCTTTTTAACCGTCTCACTGTTATCCATTCTCTGGATATGTCCTGCCCATCTAATCTAGCTATTTGAGTATCTGCAGAAATGTCTGGTAATTTATACAAGTGATATAATAATTCCTTATTATATCACATTCACCATTTTTCTCTTTCCTGAATGGATTCATATATTCTTCTTAGAATTTTCTAAATTATTAAACAGAAGGGAAAAAACCAGTTGTGTATATGTATATCAAACCATGCCGACAAGAGAGTGGTACGAACAGTTGTTGTAATGTGTACAAGGCCTTAGACGCCATTTGAAAGTACACAAGAAATAATCTAGAAACTATCAGATATGGTATTAGATACAAGAAAGAGTGTTCCGGGAACCAGAAATTGAATCAGATCACTATCTTCTTGTCAGTACTGTACGTATGAAACCAAGATGGATTAAAACAAAAAAGAAAGTTCAGAAATTGGATTTGAAGATCAAAGTAAGCTCCCTCAGAGAGTTTTATAAGACAAGAATGCAAAACATTATGAAGGATTGCCCTGTCTCCGAAAATATTGAAAAGGAATGGAGTAAACTTGCTAACATCTTAAAACAATCTGCAAAAGAAAGCCTAGGCACAAAAAGGAGATGGTTAAAAAAATGGCATAAGACATTCGGATGAAGAAATAGTGCAAATTATCAAAGACAAAAAAGAAGCATATCACAAGTATTAATCAAATAAATCAGAAGAAGACAAAATCAATTACCACGAAATAAGAGCAGTAGCGAAAAGAGAAACCAGGAAGAGACATAGAAAAAATTGGGAGGAATTTGTGTCACAATTAGAGAATGTTATTACTAGACCCGCACCACAAACATACAAAATCTTGAAAAATTTGAATTGTGAAACACAAGACAATCTCAACATTAATGACATCTCTGCCAAACAATGGTCAAATTTTGACTTAGGCATTCACGGCCTGAGTTACTATGATGATCTTGGAGAAGATTTCCGGGCTGTTGGCCGTGGTCTTGAGGCTTGTAGTTCCCCAACGTTTCGCCAGAGACTGCATCTGGCATCCTCAAGGGTTGTCTGGTGAAACGTTGGGGAACTACAAGCCTCAAGATCACGGCCAACAGCCCGGAAATCTTCTGCAAGATCATCATAATGGTCAATTTATTTTCAAAATCTATCGACCCAAACTCCAAATACTCTCACTTTACCATCATCCACTAACACCTCTACAGACTTGATTACAGAGGATGAACTATCAGAAGTATTAATGAAAATGAGAATCAACAAAGCTCCTGGAGACGATGGAATCAATGTAGAACTATTTAAAAATGCAAATCCTCTGTTTTTTGACAGATTTCTAACATCCTTAAATAAACTATGGGAAGGGAGAGACATTCCTGTAATACCAATATTTAAAAAAAGAGACAAGAAAAACTGTGAAAATTACAGAGGCATCAGCTTACTAAATACTGGATACAAAATTTATGCCAATATAATTAAGAATAAATTATACAAACATCTTAACAGCCTCCTCAGCGAAGAACAGAATGGCTTTCGTAAAGGTCGATCCTGCTGTGATGGTTATTTCTCCATGAAATTATTAATAGAAAAACACAGGGAGTTCAATGTAGAAACACGCTTAGCTTTTGTGGACTTCAAAAAAAGCCTTTGACAAAATCAATAGGAATAAACTGTTGGAAATTTTAGCTGACAACAATCTACCACAACAGCATATTTTAAATGTATACAATATTTATAAATCAAATTTGATTTCAGTTCGAATCAATAACACACAAACAGAATGGACTAAAATTACTAGGGGTGTAAGACAAGGATGTGGCCTCTCGCCCTTGCTCTTTATCATATACATGGATAGAATACTTCAAGATTGGTGACAGATGACACATGGTTCCATTCAAATTAATAGAAACCTAAAAATAGACTTCTTGGTTTTTGCAGATGATTTGGTATTAATAGCTCCAACAGAAACAGATTTACAGTATTCTATGCACAATTTCAGTATAATTACAAGAAGATACAATATGGAAATCAATACAAAGAAAACTAAAGTGATGGCCTTTTGTGGGAAATACCCTATACCTAGCAAAATTGTTTTGGATGATGAAATTTTAGAATGAGTAAATTAATTTAATTATTTGGGTTATAATTTAACATTTCAAGATGAAGCTGATATATCAAAGAAAATCACAAAGTTCACAAAAACAACGGGGATAATTAACAGTATAATGAAACCATCTTTAGTACAAAAGAACACAAGATTATGGCTTTACAAGGTTCTCGCAAGACAAGTATTAAGATATGGTAGTGAAGCATGGACAATACGAAGAAGAGAAGAAAGCCGAATAACAGCAAATGAGATGCGATTTATGTGCCGTACAGCAGGCTATACAAAGTGGGACCATAAAAGAAATGAAGAAATTATGGAAGAGTTGGATGTAGAACCCATTCTTCACCATATACAAATCTACCAGAACAACTGGAAAGCCCATCTTCAACGAATGCTGTCTCATAGAATTCCAAAAGCCATGCTTTGTTACTGCCCCCAAGGCAAAAGATCGTTGAGACTTCCAAAAAAGCACTGGATGGAAAATTCCTCTTTGAGACCGTAATAGGCCACACGGTCTAATATTTGCATGGACGATGATGATGATGATGACAAGAAATAATAGAAAATCACCAAGTTTTAGGTGCAATGGATGAGAAATGAAACTAAACAACACTAAAATAGAAACTCAACTATACACATTGTTCTGGTTTAGTTGAGACAAATCGTGTGCAAGTCTGTGTGAGACGATAATAAATCATCATGGAGAGTGTATGCACCTCCTCCACAATTAGGTCCTCCTCAAGCAATTCTATCTTTATGTGATCAAATTTCAACTTGGCTTGGCATTGCCTCTGTAGGCTGTGAAGAAATCTGACAATAGTTTTACTACTATTCATGGTCTTCATTGTAGTTTTTGTACAAACAAAACTCCCTTTGTAGCTACTTTCTGGAAAGAAAAGAAAAGAATGGTTAAACAGTTAAACATTGCAATATAACAGCCATAGTCGTATATGTACAAGGAAACCAAAGTGCTTATGCATATGACCTACCTGTTGTACATCGCATCTTAAAGTTTGTATATCAACTGTTCTGATACTCTTCCCTTCAGTGATAACTCTTTGTCCTGTATTTAGGCACTGTTTCTTGTTGAGGGGTTAAAAGACATTTTTTTTTATTAAAGTAAAAAAGTCTAGAAGAACTACTTATTTTAGGAATTCTCACTATGAGGTATATTCATTAAGGTAGAATTTTTTATCACTCACCTCATATTGTTCTTCTTATTTGACTATAAATAGTTTCAGAACATAGTTTCTGTTCCATCCTCAGTATCATCACAACCGTTGTTCTGTCGTCTTGAAGAGCTGTCCTTCGCTCCTTCCATTGGCTGACTGGAAAACCTCGAAACCAGGTCATTCTCACCAGGAATTTCAAAGTTCATCAATTTCTTCTTTTCGCTCTTTTGAAAGTAGATCTTTTCCCAAACAGTAAGTTCTTTTGGTTTTTCTATTTGTTATCTTATTTAGCTTCTTTCTCGATAAGATATTATTAACATCTTATGTTAATAACATCTTATCGAGAAAGAAGCTAAATTATTAAAACAAATAGAAAAACCAAAAGAACTTACTGTTTGGGAAAAGATCTACTTTCAAAAGAGCGAAAAGAAGAAATTGATGAACTTTGAAATTCCCGGTAAGAATGACCTGGTTTCGAGGTTTTTCAGTCAGCCAATAGAAGGAGCGAAGGACAGCTCTTCAAGACGACAGAACAACGGTCGTGACGATACTGAGGATGGAACAGAAACTATGTTCCGAAACTAGTTTATAGTCAAATAAGAACAACAATATGAGGTGAGTGATAAAAAATTCTACCTTAAAGTCTAGAAGATTTTAATTAAAATTCTTTGTAATATGAAAAATTCTCCTTAACAACATAACATCAGTTGAGATAACTGAAGATGAAACCACCTGGGTTTTGTAACTGATGCAGTTAGAAGACTGGGTATGAGGTGAGGCATAAAGAATTTTAATTTCAGTCTTAAACCTCGTAGTGGTTTTTCCTATAAAAGTTCAAATCAGGTGTAGAAGATTTAAGTAGACATGACTTGAAAAAAATTAACTTAAATTTTAATAGAATAAATTACATGCGAAGCATGATTAATCTGAACTAAATTGTTTAATGTTGATCTTATTGTTAGAATATTCACATTATTCTTATTAGTTATGTAAATATAATTAGTCATTGAGCCACTTGCTTGTGCATGATCTGAAGTAACGATTATTGATATATGATTGTGTTACAACTAATTCATTTTAATAATTGCTAACATAACATTATTAATCTTAATTATTACAGAGATTAGATAAATGAGCGCCTACAATTAACTTTTTATCTGCTTGGTATGTTATATCACTTGGTATAAAATGTTGGAGTTCACATTTATTTGGGTCCATTCATTGCAGCAGGTATTTCTAACTGGTTTACAAAAAGGTATGTACTTTTATTACTATTTGTGGCTGTGCCAGGGAAAAGACCCTTAAATTAAAAAAATCAAATTTAATTATTTGATGGGTTTATTATAAATTTAACACTTCTCACTGAAAATGAAATATTATTTTTTTAATATTTTTATTTAAATTTTTTACTTATTTTGAAGGACAAATTAATGTTTTAAGAGAAGAATTTTCACTTAAACTGAGATTTCAACCCAGGATCAAAAATATAAGCATTACTAGCTGAAAGAGAAACTTATTTTAAAATACAATAGGAAGTAACATTAAGAGGTCTAGGTGAGAATTTTTCTCTTCAAATATAATTTATCCTTCAGTGAGAAGTGTTAAATCAATAATAAAAACATCAAAAGAAGCCCTACTGTCTTTATAAAGTAGTGTTAAATTCCCAATAAATGTCTTCTTAACTAAGAAGCCGCCATTTGCAAAGATAGAAGCAAAGTTTTCAAAGCATTTGGCACGAGGGAATTACAACATATATAAGAGAAAAATTTGGGTCTAGATTGCAACTTGCCTCAGTAGCTCAGTTGGTAGAGCATTTGGCCCAGCAAGCCAAAGGTCCTGGGTTCGAGTCTCGGTTTAGGCAAGAATTTTTCTCTTCAAATATAATTAAGAGGTTTGTTTAATAATTAAAACATTTTGTCTTCATTCTTACCTCTTATAGTTGTTTTTGTCTCTGTAATTGCTGACGATGGGGCTAAAAAGCACTTAAACATATGTGCGACAAAAACAGCTATTACCCGTTTAAGGAGTAAGCGCAGTTGTTGACGGAGGGCACTGCAGTCGTGTTTATGCAGGAATAGATCATGTGACACTGATATCTACAAATGCAAAGGGGAATGGGACGTGGGACGCTGACAGTGTACACTGCCTTATATGACGTCACGTGTACCAACAAACAGAGCTTCCTGATTCTTCCGCCTGCAGAGATACTTTGAATGAGTAATATAAGAGGTTAGAATGAACAGACAAAATGTTTTAATTAATAAAGGAGAAATGTTCAAAGGATAATAAAAAAACATCAAAATTCAAATTTCTGTTTTTAGTGTACTCTAATTTGGCATAAAATTCTGCTCATTAAAATAATAATAAGCTTTCTAAGTTAAAAAGATAAAGTTTCATAAGCAGTTGAAGTTCACTATTGAACATGAATGTATGCAGTGTTGTACAAGTAAGTGCTTGCAATGCAGGTTATGTGATGCATTCAACCCATAGTTCTAACAGATAGCATCAAAAAATTAAAATACATTTTTTCTACCTACATTGCTTCTCTACAAAAATATGATTTATGACTTAACCCAGGCGTGTCTAACCTTTTTTTGGAAAAGGGCCGCTGTCATTAAGGTGAATTGGTTTGCGGGGCACATCACATGATACAACTTTTTTTTTTACTGTATTAAATAGGATCTAAGATAAACCAATCAATTTAAATATAAAATAGCTCATATTTGATGTTATTTTTATTGAAATATTGGTTAAGCTATTTTTAAAATTATATATATATATATTTTGTATAATTCTGAAATCTAAATTGAACAATATAAATGAAGTATTGTATTTTTTAATATAAATTTTAGTTTAAAAATTAAGTAAAATTATTATAACTAACTAACTCACTGGCTCTATCGAACCCATAGGTTCATGGCCACACGGACATAAGCTCTCCATACATCCCTATCCTGAGCTAATGTTTTCCAATCATCCCCTGTATAATCTACTTCCCCCAAATCATGGATAATGTTATTCTCCCATCTCATTGTTGGTCTACCAACTGGGCGTTTTCTCTCTGATTCTTCTACCAGAAGCTTCCATGCATCTCTTTCATCCCCCATACATTTCATGTGTCCTGCTCATTGCAGCCTATGAGACTTAATTCTTTGAAGGAATTGGGACAACAAAAATTATTATATTAAAATAATTAATTTTTTACCTGGCACTGCTTTTCAAGAACAAGGCATCCAATATCTGGTTTGATTGATGTTGTAGCAACTCGAAGTGAACTCTCCAGATGACTGTTGGTGATTCACATTCTCGTTGCGCACTTCACATGTTTCATCCTGGAGAACACTTGTTCGCATATGTATGTGCTACCGAAAAGTTATGCGAAATGAAGTGCATGTCTATTAATGCCTGGATATTTTTCTCTGGGAAAGTAGTGACGATAGAATTGTAGTAAGGGGACATAAACTTATTTTTTTAGGTCTGACGCACATTGAAAACCAATGCAATCCATTTGCAGATCCTCGGGGATCTCATCTCTTTTAATAGAGAACGGGGAAGAAAACAGATTGAAACTTATAACATTCTCCTTGACACATTCTTAAAAAAATAACTGCTGTTCCGATACCTTGTCTTCACAAAATTGACCCTCAAATTTATTATATGTTTCAAAACATGTTCAAGAACAAATCAACATTAATATTGAGGTAAGATGATCAGACTAAAAATAATATAATTAAAATAACCTCAAAATATAACTTCCTAAAATTAAATATTAATTAAAACAAGTGAAAACTGGAAGCTAACTTGAAATGTACAAAGGTAATGATAATAAAATATCTGCACACACTCGCCCTTGAAAATAGTAACCGCATGGTCAAAAATGCACGGATACTTCAAAGTGTTATGCGTAGTTAGGATCATAAATATAAATGTGGGCTGGGCATTTCTTAAAACGGATGTGATTTCTCCATATTTTGAGTAAGAGGATGAGTAGGATAAAACATGAGTTAGAAACAGAAAAAGTCTTGCTCTTTCAAATTTATCTTATACCAATAGAACCACCGGTACTTTTTTCAAAATTTATATTAGACTATAACTTACAAATATCACTGCGGACTGAATGCGATGTCATTGAGGGCACATGCAATGGGATCGAGGGCTGCAAGCGGACCGCAGGTTGGGCACACAGTTTTCCTCGCACAGTCACATTTTATAATAATAAAATGCATCATAAAAATTCCATTGAGATATTAGTTCAATTTATAATTGAAACTTCCTGTGCGTTAGTCGAGTGGTTAAGGCCAGATGCCTTGGCACAGAGCTGTGGGACTTGCACTGATTTGGGTCTCTATGGAGGAATAAATATTCTCATGAAATTTCGGCCGGTATGGAACCGGTGCTCACCCAGCATTTTGAGGCATTTGGGTAGCTGCAATAAGTAATGACTCCAGGTTGAGAAAACCAGCTATAACGGCTGGAGGAGTCAACAAGCTGACTAGATGTCACCCCTACACTGAATAGATGATCGTCTACCTCTGTGATTAACACAAGAGGATGTGCTGGCTGTGGTGCAAGTGGTTAGACTCTCACCTCTCATCGCTGGGATCCCGAGATCAAGCATCTGTCACTCCATGTGGTGGACGAAACGGGGCTTGGTCAGGTTTTTTTGTGGGTTTTCTCCCATTTTTCCCTGCCACAATTTCATTCCAACATTTCCCCATACTCATCTCATCCATTTTGTTCACCTGCTCCCATGATGATGTGTCAGGCTTGGTCGGCACTGTCGGCCGGCACCCTTGTCATCATTTGACCCGACCCTGAGTTGGACACGAGCTGAGGATATTTATATAATTAAAACATTAGTACCTGTAAGGTTGTAAAATTATTAACATACCTTACAGAACTGAAAACAAAGAACATAATAGACAAAGACATAGAATAAAACAATGATTTCAACAATAAAGAAGTGTTAATCACAAAGATAAGTCTACCCGGATAGAGGAGAAGTGTGTTTGCACTATTATTTGCAAACTATTTCTCTAAGGAAAGTAGAAACCCTAAAGTCGTCATCTGCTAAAGGTTTCTGTTCATTTAAAATCACAGTGTTTTTCATCTCTCTATTACCAGCTTTACAACACAATACATGTAATGAGGAAGGCAAAGTAGGGACAGCTCATTCCCCAGTAGTAACATGGTTCCTAGATTATTCATTTGGTCAACCACTACTGTAGATAATGGATCATTTAAAAATCACAATATTTTTCAGTGCTCCCCTCTCAGTCAAATAACAGAGAATAGGAAGTAGCAACATAGTAAGGGAAGAAAGAGAAAGACAGCACATTCCTAGCATATTTTCCGCATGCAGATTTAACTTGGGCAAGTAATATACAAATTGCTGTGCAGAAATTGCAATATATTTTATATAGACAGAACCAGCAGAAATTTTAGGATTAGATTTAAAGATTTTAAATATTTCTTCTGGTAATCAATGGTAAAGAGAAACATTTTTTTCTCAATGGTAAAGAGAAACATTTTTACAATAATTTAATTGTGTTTATTATTTTACTTATTTCTATCATAATAATAGCTTTAGCTTCTCAATATTAATTTAATAATTTCTTCTGGTGTCTCTCCATTCCAGGGGATTCTGTTTTAAACAGAAGTCTCCACCTACCTTGGTCATTCCATCTCACCTCTTCCATCATTTCCATCCATTCAACTCTCCTTTTCTCAAAATTCTTTGTAACTTGTTTTTCGTTTCTATATCTTGGTCTCTTCCCTCCTAATTTTAAATATGCAGAAGGAAAATCTATTTACACTAAACATATAACTGAAGCTGATCTTTATATGGAAAAGAACAAACATACTGCAGAAGACAGAGATTTTTAAAGAAACAGACAATAACATGATTTTAAACAAGAACACACTGAGTACACACAACCCTCTGTACAGAATCTTAACAAGTAAGAGTAATTATTACATTAATATTATGAAGTTATAGCTATTACTATGATTGGAATAAGTATATTAATGTACACAACTAAATTATTGTAATCAATGGTAAAGAGAAAAATGTTTGCCTGAACCAGGAATTGAACCCTGAACCTTCAGCTTTACATGCTGTTGCTCTGACCACTGAGCTAATTTAGGCTACGTTCCCATCCAAGCATAAATACTCCCTTTACCTTATTCTCTTGGTTCCACATTCAATGTAATGAATCATCATTCACAAATACACTTTGAATGGCTTCTATATTAAGAAGACCTGAAGGGACTCCATTCAACTATAGTGTAAAATAAACCTCATAGTGTCACTTCCTGTAAATATAAAAAAATAGCCGTAGTATTATTTATTAAAATAATATTAAGAAGCTAGAGCTATTGGACTTACTTTGCATTGGAGAAATAATACTTATGTAACATAATGTCCACAACCCAATTCAATGGCAAAGAGAAAGGGGAAGAGACTTATGCTTGAATTAATCTCCCACTGGATGGAGCATCAGCACATACAGCTGAAGTTCCAAGGTTTGATTCCTTCCATGGTTCAGGCAAATTTTTTTCTCTTTACACACAGTTGGATATTAAGTAAGAGTAACACCTTCCGCTGATAATGGAAACCAGATTCTGAAAGGGTTATCCATAATTTTTAAATAAAAAGTGTTTATTCAAGTTGAGGACTTCACAACCATCTTTTACAGGCAATGGTTTTATATTATTATTCGTGTGTCTGTAAAGTTTATTAAACTCTACAGTTATTTATTAAAAATTTGAACATTTAATATTGAAGGACAAAATAATATTTTAAGAGTTGATGGATTTTATTAGAGAATAAAAATCCTAACCATGGCTTACTCGAGAAGAGAAGTAGAGTCATGTTATAGATTTACAGCACATAAAGGAACCTCATTCCTCAAATAAGAGAATGGTGAGCAAATTTTGCCAGTCCTTTCACATCCAGATTTGAGTTAAGATGTTAAATATATGTAATATTAATGAGTGTCATTAATGAAAAAGAATTGTGTAAGTGGAAAGAATTTTTAACATTCTTATCAATAATAGTGAGTGGAGAACATATTTTAATCGACTCACCTCATACATTTTCAAACTTCTTTGATAACGACGGTTTCAGACAAAATCATGTACTTCTTCAGTCATGGCTTCCACTGATGAAATTCCTTGATTGTTGATTTCTTTAGTGACATCACTTCTTGTGCTGCCATCTTTCGTTGGGATTATAAACTTTATAATTAAATTTTTATCCACCGGAATATCGAAATTCATAGATCAATATTTATTCTTCTGAATGAATATCATTTCCCAAATTGTCAATTCCAACGGTTTATCCAATTGTTTCAAAAGTTTCGCTTCTTTTTCAATTTTATGATGTTCTAATTTAAATATTCTTATCAATGCTTGAATAGTGTAACTGGTATCATACTAATGCATAGAATCAGAGATCCGGAGTTCCGAGTCCTGGTTCAAGCATTAATTTTTCTTTCTAAAATAAAAAAATACTACCTAATAAGTAATCTGAGTTTTGACAGCTTATTGTATTCAAGAGAACATATTTCAATATGCATTGCATATCATCATCAATTTTGCAGACTGTTGAACTTACGGTTGTTAATCCTTGATGTTGAGTCCCCCTCCATCTTTTTGTTGTCCAAAGAACTTCCAAATTAAATTTTTTTCTCCAAGAATTTATAATCCTATCTCTGTTCTTTTCGATGTAGATATTCTCCCAAATGGTCAGTTCTTTTGTGCTTTCTAACTTTCACTTTGATTGTATGTTTTTATGAAAAAATGTGAGCAACTATTGCAGATTTCTCGAACTACTCTATTTTTCACATTTTCAGTTGTTTATATGTTCTGATGTTCCAATTTTCCTTTGTTTTTCCTATGAATTTCTTATCACAATCAGCACATCTTATCTGGTATATTCCCAATTTTTTTACAATTGTCAATCCTTTCATTTTTGTTAGTTTTGATTAGTTTATATAAGATTTAATCATGTTTTGATCGTAATTTAATATTAAATTTGTCGAAAATTCTTTTTAAATTTGTTCTATGCCCATGGATGATATGTACATCTTTTGAATTTGTTTTCGTGTCTGAGTGCTTTCATTCATCAATGTCAAGACTCATTGTGAGGTTTTATTTAAAAATTAATCTGTCACTTTCTATTATAATAGTCAATTCTGATAAAATTCATATTAAAATTTCGTTGAGGTAAATAGTCGCAAAGCAAAATATTAAAATAAACACTGGGCAGGTGCCGTTGTCCTCAACTAGATTTAATTTTTTTTATACTTTTAAGAACTGTAGGCCTTTTGGAAACCGGCTTCCATCATCAGCAAAAGGAAATGTGCTACTAACTGTTGTTATTTTGCAACACTTTTGACATGAACAGTCTTCCAGCGTTGTTGGTAGCTAATTTTGTGATGCTTTTGACATCAACATCCTTCCAACAACAACAGTTAGTAGCATTTCTAAAGGCCTACAGTTCTTAAAATTAACCTACTTGAGAACCAGATATTTATTTTAATATTTTACTTTGTACCTACCTAACATGTTGAGTTTGCCAGCTGTTGTTTTACTTTGTACCTACCTAACATGTTGAGTTTGCCAGCTGTTGTTTTACTTTGTACGTACTTAACATATTGAGTTTGCCAGCTGTTGTTTTACTTTGTACCTACTTAACATATTGAGTTTGCCAGCTGTTGTTTTACTTTGTACCTACTTAACATATTGAGTTTGCCAGCTGTTGTTTTGCTTTGTATCTACTTAACATATTGAGTTTGCCAGCTGTTGTTTTGCTTTGTACCTAAACATATTGAGTTTGCCAGCTGTTGTTTTACTTTGTACCTACTTAACATATTGAGTTTGCCAGCTGTTGTTTTGCTTTGTACCTACTTAACATATTGAGTTTGCCAGCTGTTGTTTTGCTTTGTACCTACTTAACATATTGAGTTTGCCAGCTGTTGTTTTACTTTGTACCTACTTAACATATTGAGTTTGCCAGCTGTTGTTTTACTTTATACCTGCTTAACATATTGAGTTTGCCAGCTGTTGTTTTGCTTTGTACCTACTTAACATATTGAGTTTGCCAGCTGTTGTTTTGCTTTGTACCTACTTAACATATTGAGTTTGCCAGCTGTTGTTTTACTTTGTACCTACTTAACATATTGAGTTTGCCAGCTGTTGTTTTACTTTGTACCTACTTAACATATTGAGTTTGCCAGCTGTTGTTTTGCTTTGTACCTACTTAACATATTGAGTTTGCCAGCTGTTGTTTTACTTTGTACCTACTTAACATATTGAGTTTGCCAGCTGGTTTTCACAATCTGGAATTGCTACTTAAATTCCTCACAATTCACACATCAGTCCCATGCACCGACTGAAATTCCATGAGAAAATTTCTTTCCCCATGTCCTATATCTCCTCGCCAAGGGATGATGCCTTAGAATGCCCGACTACAGCATGGGACGATAGTAACTAATATAAGATGAAAATTAAACTGTGGTTTTGTTATTTTTACAGATTTCACAAATCCTTGTCTAACATGAAGTTACTGCTGGTGCTGGTTGCAGGTCTTGCATTATGTCAAGCAGGTAAACAGTTAGCGATAATGAGCAAATACATTCTATTGAGTAAGAAACTCAGACTGAAATAATTATCAGTACTAAAATATAGTTAAACATAGAAATAAATTTTACTTAAATAAATAATACCTCATAGTGTAAATTCCTAAAAAAAATATAATAAATTTTTATTCTATATTTTAAATTAGCACTTTTCAGACCTGGACAGAATTTTATGTTAGAAAGAAAAATTAATGCTTGAACCTATGTTTCACTATGGGGTTCAAGTGATATTTTTTCTTTCTAAAATGGATATAAATTATGGGTATCAAGACTTAACAACAGTCCACTGCTGTGGTCTCGAGGTAGCGTGCTGCTTTTTCATGCAGCGGGCCCGAGTTTGATCCCCAGTCAGGACAGGGTACCTGGGTGAGGTTTTTTTTCCCAGAGTTTTTCCTCATCTATAGAAAAATGTCAGGAAACTTTAAGACCCAAACAGTCCCTGAACATCATCTGGCCATCAGTATCATATTTGCCTAATTAGATTAAGTTTAGTTTAAGACCTCTCCTGGCGCATCATTACCATCATCATCAATTACAAACAGGAATGGGGGCACAGAAATTAATTAAACATAGGCTCAATTCTGGAAATATATGTTGTTATGCATTACAGGGACTCTTGTTGTTCCAGCATCTCTCAAAAAATGTTAAAATATATATATTTTTTTTCAAATGCCCCAGGTTTGTCTTTCGACATTCCTGGTTTCTCTCCTGGCATGGCGTACTTGTAACCCACTTCTGAGGTTGGGGCGCCTGGAAGGCAGGGTTATGTTGCCCCGATGATATGACGGGTGATGATGATAATGGTGCGCCAAGGAGAGTCCCTAATCCTAAGCTTAAACTAAGATGAATATGAATGATGATGATTGCCATGGCCATATGATTTCGGGGACCGTTTGGCCTTGAAGTTTTCCTGACAGGTGAGGAAAAACCCCAATAAAAACCTCACCCAGAAAAACTGTCCTGACCGGGGATTGAACCTGAGCCCGCTGCGTGACAAGGCAGCACGCTACCCTGAGACCACAGCATAAAACTTTATTCTTCCATTTAAACTATATGGATGCAAGAAATGGTTTCTTACTTTAAGGGAGGAGAAAAGATTACAAATAACTGAGAATAATGTTTTTTTAATATAATAAATTTGGGAATTTTTAACATTATGAGGTTTTATTGATAAGAATCAAATGAATCGTGAAAAGAGCTGATGATGGTGACAATGGTCGCCGATACTGCGGTGCTGTGTTTAAAAAAACATAGAAGTATGAGTTAAGAAGAATTCATGATTCATTTGATTCTTATGAGAATAATGTGCTTAGGAAAATGTTTGGACCAAAGAAAGACAGACATATAAATGGAGAAAACTACATAACGTGAGTTACATGATCTCTATAGGAATCCGTATGTTATAAGAACAGTTAAATTTTATAGATTCTGATGGGCAGGATTATGTGGCACAAGTGGGAATGAAAAATGGGCATGAAAACATTCTATGAAAGCCAGAAGAAAAGGGCCTAGTAGGTAGGCAAATAATGAGGTGGGAAAATAATATTAGCTATGATTTGAGAGAATTAGTTTACACAGAAATAAGTGGAAAAAACTGAGGATAGGGGTGTATGGAGAGCTTATATCCCTAAAAACATGAACCTCCAGGTTCAATAGTAAAGTGAGTATGTTAAAAATCTAACATCTGGGAGAAACATCAGTTATGGACCACGGCCTTATAGCCTGGATCTTCTATTACTATGACTACCGGCTGTGAAAACCTGTATTCTATAATCTCTGTGATCGATATAGTTAATGAAAGCACACCAATTGAATTTTATTATCTATTTACAGCAGAATATGATTATGGAGAGCTGATTCGAGAATCACTACTTTTCTATGAGGCTCAGAGATCAGGTAAATTGCCATCTGATCAGAAAGTGACATGGAGAAAAGATTCAGCTCTGAATGATAAAGGTCAGAATGGTGAAGATCTCACAGGAGGATATTATGATGGTGAGTATACAGTTTTATTATTTATTTATTTATTTATTTATCCAATAGAGTTGATCTTCTTCGTGGATTCCCAGCCTAGACTTGTTATATTATTCATCATAATCATCATTGGAATTGCACGGGTCTTGGCTTTCTTCACAAATCTTCTCTATTCTGTGCTTCTTAAAATATTTTGTTACCATTTAACATGTAATCCTCCTCTCATCTTACAAGGGGAACTATCAACTATTACATGCCGAAACCTACCTTAAAATTTCTTCTAGACCAAGTCCATGTCTAAAAAATTATCTGCCTTTTTAACTGCAAGACACTAAAATCCAGTGCAAAACCCCTCATTTAAACTACCGGGATGTATTACAACTCCCAAATTGATAGATTGGATAATTCTCACAATCTGTCGTCTGCGCCACATCCCATCTCACTCCACTCCACTCTGAATAAGTAGAGTCATCAATCAATACAATTTTGCTAGGTATAGGGTATTTCCCTATATATCTGCCATTGCATAAATTCTAATAAATAAATAATGAGATAAGATAACTTGATTCACCTTGTGTTTCATTTGAACATGTTTCAGTATATCATGTGTACCATCGTCAGCTTTTCCAGACTGTTTATTAAGATGTAGTAGTAATAGTGGTTACTCCACTGGGAAGCATAGGGCCTTGATAAAAGCTCGCCAACAATCTCTGTTGTATGCCAATGCCTTAATTTCATTCCAACTCTTTCGTACATGTTCACCTTCATCCCTGATGGTATTACTCGATGTTGCTCTGGGTCTTCCTCTTCATCTTCTCAATCCTGGGGGTTCCAATCAAATGCCATTCTCTCTCCTTAACACATGACCAACCAATTTCCATTTTCTAAATTTAATTTCTTTACAAATTTCATTTTGATTTGTTCTCCACCATATACCCAAGATATATGTCAGGCAATGATTTACAAAGATTTTCAATTTCTTTCCAATTTGTTTTGTAGCCTTCCAAGTTTCACATTACTTCTTATGTAATTTATTAATAAATGTGTAGAACATTTGAACCATAAAAGGTTATATTAATGTTATGTATTTCCCACAGCTGGTGACTTTGTCAAGTTTGGTTTCCCGATGGCCTTCACGACGACTGTTCTCTCCTGGGGGATCATTAACCATGCGAATGGATATGCCAAAGCAAGTGAGTGAAACATAAACAAACATCTATTAAATGTTTTTATTATAAATATCTATTCCTTTAAGAAAAATTGTATCACCTCACCTCATATCCTTCTTCTTATTAAACCAAATTCAAAACCTAAATAGGTTCCAGTCTCACGACCGTTGTTATGTCATCTTGAAGAACTACCTCCTTTTTCATAAATAATTCCTTCTTCTTCTTCACTTCACGGGCTAGGCAAAAATTGCCTGTTCTGCCTCATAGTTCTTCTATCCATCTTTTCACTGGCCTTCCTACATTCCTTGAACCTCTTGGCTTGTACCTCAATGACTTCAGAAGCGGATGAAGAAAATTGTTCTCAACAGTAAAGAAGGTGGAAGAGGAAACCTGCAAGCCTCGAGGTAGATGGGGCTCCAAAGCTTTGGTTAGCAACCCGTCTAGGAGAAGGAAACTCCGAAATAAATCCCCGATCCACTAGGGAATGTGGTTGTGCGTCTGGGCTGGTAACCTGACCACATAAAAATATCCAAACTCCTAAATAATTGCTGATGGTGTTAATTCCTAAGAAGTCAAATACCCATTACACTCACAAGGGAACTGTCAACCACTGCACGATGAAACCTACCTTGACATTTCTCCCAGAGAAACATTGTTATGTACCAAGGCCGTATCCAAAAAAAATTATCTGCCATTTTTAAGTGTAAGACACTTACTTACTTACTTACTTACTTACTCACTGGCACTATCGAACCCGTTAGGTTCATGGCCGCCACGGACATAAGCTCTCCATACATCCCTATCCTGAGCTAATGCTTTCCAATCATTCCCTGTATAATCTACTTCCCTCAAATCATAGTTAATGTTGTTCTCCCACCTCATTCTTGGTCTACCAACTGGGCGTTTTCCTTCTGGCTTTCCTACAAGAAGTTTCCATGCACGTCTTTCATTCCCCATACGCGAAACGTGTCCTGCCCATCGCAGTCTACGGGACTTAACTGTTCTTATTATTATCTGGCTTCCTATAAAGACCATGTAGTTCATTGTTATGTAGTCTTCTCCATTCACCTGTCTGTTCATCTCTCTTTGGTCCAAAAATTTTCCTAAGAACTTTATTCTCAAATACTCGTAATCTCCTTTCCTCCCTTAAAGTAAGAGTCCATGTTTCGCACCCATATAATATAACTGGTAGAATAATAGTTTTATATATTTTCAGCTTAACATTTTTTGAAAGGAGTTGAGACATCAAAAGTCTCTGCAATGCATAATAGCATGCATTTCCAGAATTGAGCCTATGTTTAATTTCTTTGTGCATCTCATTCCTATTTGTGATTATTGTTCCTAGGTATTTGAATTCAGCCAATTCCTCAAAATTTCCCTCATTTGTCATTAGCTGTCCATTTCCATTATATAATGTATTTCTACCGTGTGACCATATATTTAGTTTTACTGATATTTATTTCCAGTCCTAATTTCTTAGTGTTACTCAATAGTGTGTGCGTGTTGGCCTTTAGTATCTCCTCGCTATCGGCCAGTAGTACTACATCATCAGCATAAACTAACAGCTTATTAATACCATTCAGTTGTAGGCCTTCCTCATTCTCTAAAGATTTAATGGCATGCTCTAGTACAAAATTAAATAGTAGAGGAGATAGTGCATCTCCTTGCTTCAACCCCATTCTGGATTTCAAAAGTGTCTGAAAACTGTTTGCCTACACGCACCCTACTCGTTGAGCCATTTAGACACATTCGTATAAGTCTAACTAACTTTTTAGGAATTCCGAACTCCAGCAGGATACTATATAACTTCTCCCTCTTAATTGAATCATAATGCTTTTTTGAAGTCTACATATAGTTGATGTACAGTACCATTATATTTCCCATTTCTTTTCTAAAATCTGTCTTATACTAAAAATCTGATCTGTTGTATGACCTGTTTCTTCTAAATGCACATTGATGATCTCCTAGAATGTCATCAATATAGGGAGTAAGTCTGCTTACTAATATATTTGTTAGAATTTTGTACGAAGTTGAAAGTAATGAGATGCCCCTGTAGTTGTTGCAATCAGTTTTATCTCCTTTCTTATAAATTGGTACGATAATTGATTCCTTCCATTCATCTGGAAGAGCTTCTTTTTCCCAAATCATACTAAGCAAACAGCGCAACAGTGTAAGACACAGAAATCGATATTAGAATCCAGCAATAGCAGCCCACTGTACAGAGCCAATGTACATCCCTGCATGAGTTAAGAGCAGAGTGGAGTGAGGCAAATGTGACGCAGATGGTGGGTAGTGAGAGTTATCCAGGTGCCAGTACAGGAATGTATTACTTCCCTAAAGTTTAAATTGGAGATTTGGCACTTGATTTTAGTGTCTATCGGCCGCGGTGGACTAGTGATTATGCTCCTTGCCTCTGGTCCCAAGGTTCGCGGATTCAAACCCGGCTGGGGTCGATGGACTTTTTAGGACGGAAAAATCCAAGGAGCAAGTCCTCCAGGAGGGACTTTAAACCGTGGGTCCTGAGTCTGAAGATTTTCAGGCTCGTTAAAAAAATCCTTAAGCCTGAATGAAAAGGCCTCTAAGCAAAATTTACCAAATTTTCCCGTCCTAGTACTACCTTGGTTTCCTAGATGTCAGTATGAGGCGGAACGCTGACCACGTACCACTCAAAATGACATCTATACGAAAACAAGTGTAACTAAAATTAGTATGGTTCAAATTCTTCCCTGTAGGAGGAGAGTGCCTAAATCTCTGTAAAGGGAAAACATAGGCTTACAATACAATACAATAATTTTAGTGTCTTGTTGTTAAAAGTGGCAGATAATTTTTTGGACACGGCCTTTGTACAGCACAACACTTCTCTGGAAGAAATTTCAAGGTAGGTTTCAGCGTGCAGTGGTTGGCAGTTCCCTGTTACAAGGAAGTAACATTATGAGGTGTTAATAAGTTAATAATAAAAATAATCTAACCTTGAAACCTTAGAAATGATGTGTGTATTTCCAGTTCTCTGTATTTATCACAAAATGCATTTGTTTAAAAAAGTATGAGTTCTGATTATTTTTGAACCAACTTGTACAATACAGGGTGTCTCTAAAGTCGTTGTTAATTTCCATGAAAATACTACTTTTTTTTGCATACACTGTTAGCTTAGTGCAACATGTTTAGCACAGAAGAATGGGTTGCCATTATTTGTGCACGGGTACGCAGATTGTCATATGAAGATATCACAGCTAAATTTACCCATAAATTCTGTAAACCAGCCCCAACAAAGGCACACATTTGTCTGCTTGCAAACAAATTTAAGCGTACCAGCAGTGTGTGTGATGAAGCATGTCATGGATGACCTCAGCAGGTTCAAATTGCCAGTGATTTTCTGAACAATTCTACTTGATGTCACAGTAGGGAGTTAAATACAGTGTGGAAAATTCTATGTTTCACTCCATGAAAACATCTGCATCACGTCTGCTTGATTTACACAGAAGCAGCAGGCTTTTGTGGTTTAAATGTTAAAGTCTACATTTTGTTTCACAGCTGAAAGATGGAGCATGTGTTCTCACCAGATGGCAGTCATGTAGAAAGGCAGTAGAATATGTGTAAAACTTTACAATAACACTGATTTTTCAATCATTGCCTTCCCTCATTGAAATTGATAGTGACTTTAGAGACACCCTATATAATATGTGGTTTTTCCCATAAGTTTAATGTGTTACTTGATTTTTTATTCAGATGCATTGGATGATGCTCGTGAAGCTGTGAAATGGGCAACAGATTACTTCATAAAGTGTCATGTGAGTGCTAATGAATTCTATGGTCAGGTGGGAGATGCTAACGTAGATCACGCCTACTGGGGACGTCCTGAAGACATGACCATGGAGAGACCATCTTACAAGATTGATGCTCAACATCCAGGTAACATTATTATTTTTGTTATTTTATGTATGTATGTATATATGTTTATATTTATTTATTTAGCGGGTTTCTCCTATAACAATTAATCTACTTTTCTTGTTCTCCATATCTCTCTGTCATTCCAATCTCCATCGTCCAATCCTTTTTCCCTCATGCTGCTTGAAACACCATCAATCCATGTTATTTTTGCCCATTGTCTTCTTCTAACAGGGCCCCTTCCCTGGGTAACATGAATGGGCAGAGAGTGTCTACTGTACGCTGTTTTAAAAGTAATCTCCATAGGTGAACATGACCCAAAATAAAATGCCTGGTTGGAGGTTGATGCATCAGGCTAGCTCCCTATTTTAAATCAATTGTAAAGAGAAAAATGTTTGCCTGAACCGGGAATCGAACCCCGAACCTTTAGCTTTCCGTGCTAATGCTCAGACCACTGAGCTAATCCAGGCTTCATTCCCATCCAAGCAAGAATCCTTCCTTTACCTTTACTCTACTGGCCCCACATTCAATTGCAATGAATCATCATTCACAAATACACAATGAATGGCTTCTACCTGAAGAAGACATGAAGGGACTCCACACAGCTATAGCATTATTTATTAAATTAATATTGGGAAGCTAAAGCTATTACTATGATAGAAATAAGTAAATTAATAAACACAATTAAATTATTGTAAATCAATGGTAAAGAGAAACATTTTTTCCCAATATTAATTTAATAAATAATGCTATAGCTGTGTGGAGTCCCTTCATGTCTTCTTCAGGTACGCCATTCATTGTGTATTTGTGAATGATGATTCATTGCAATTGAATGTGGGGCCAGTAGAGTAAAGGTAAAGGAAGGATTCTTGCTTGGATGGGAATGAAGCCTGGATTAGCTCAGTGGTCTGAGCATTAGCACGGAAAGCTAAAGGTTTGGGGTTCGATTCCCGGTTCAGGCAAAAATTTTTCTCTTTACCATCGATTTACAATAATTTAATTGTGTTTATTAATTTACTTATTTCTATCATAGTAATAGCTTTAGCTTCCCAATATTAATTTAATAGCTCCCTATTTGTTGGAAAAAATTGACAATGCTAAGAAGCTCAAGAATGAAACATGTATATATACAGACATACGCCAGGCTATAAGCTGCCGTATTTATACAGTTTGTATATTTTGACAAATGTAACATATAGATTAAACAACTTCCTTTGTTTGATACACACTTTATTCTTTATTTGAAATGGGAAATGTTATTCTTATTTATTGTTTCATTTCATGCTACTTATTTCTTGCTCGTGTTAGGAGTTAAGCTCTTGGGTTTGTGAAATGTCATTTGAATATCCAAATTCACCAAATTT
The DNA here is from genome assembly GCA_030220185.1 of Diploptera punctata. NCBI lineage: Eukaryota > Metazoa > Arthropoda > Insecta > Blattodea > Blaberidae > Diploptera > Diploptera punctata. The sequence goes on along the minus strand of JASPKZ010008048.1, from coordinate 30,498 downwards.
TACTGATTCTTCACAAATAATTTGTTGCTAATAAAATGCCTTGCTTCACAATTAACTTATCTCACAATCTTTTATACTAGCTGATGGTTGCACTTAGCACAGTTTATTGTCACAACTAAGCTACTTGCACTCCCATCCACACTTTGGACATGACTGGACTACCAACAGGTCCGATCTCATATCTTACATATGCAATGGTCAGAATCATCTGGAAGCCGGTCCAGACTCTTCTCAGGGTGAACACTTGAGACTTGAGCTTTCTTGCAGAGGAGGGATTGAGACATGTGGAACATTCTCTGTGGGCTTCCTGATTAGTGAGTAGACAGCTCATGAATTCTTCTCTACGTTACAAGGCAATACCCTGCTTGCTTCCACCTGCTAAATTAAAAAGCTAATCAAACAATGCATCTCAATATTTTATTAATTTGTTTTAAAACATTCGTAAAACCTGTAGCTTTTACATAACTTTTCTCTTCTCTAAATAGAAGATGAGTTCACATTTTGTTTGTGTGATTACAGGAACAGACCTGGCTGGTGAAACAGCAGCTGCAATGGCAGCAGCCTCCATTGTGTTTAAGAATGTAGATTCCAGCTATTCCAACACATTGTTATCACATGCCAAAGAACTTTATTCATTTGCTGAGAGTCACCTTGGAAAATACAGTGATTCCATCACTAACGCACAGGAATTCTACAAGTAAGACATCCATTTGAATCGCAGACCTCTGATTCTGTACATTCGTGTGCAGCCCACTACACCATTTCAAACATGGCTCAAATGCTAACATTTCTTTCCAATTATACAATTCTGTAATGTCCGAAGGAAGATTGCTTACTATCAACAATGCGGTTCAATTCCCGGTTCAAACATTAATTTTTCTTTAAAAAAAAAGATAAATTTGTCCAGGACTGGAACATGTTAAAATAAAAAGAGCATCAAAATATTAAGCTTTGCTGCTTAAAAGTAATGTAAAATTCTTGTTAAAAATACTTTGAATAGAAGTTGTCTGATGATGTTGATAGCAAGGTACCTGCCTTTGGATATTAGAGAATTGTGTAAGTGGAAAAAAATGTTGGCGTTTGTGCTGTGTTTCAAATGGTGTAGTGGGCTGCTCACTAATGTACAGAATCGGAGGTCTGCAGTTTGATTCCTGGTTCAAACGTTAATTTTTCTTTTCAAAAAAATTAATTTGTCCAGGACTGGAAGATGTTACAATAAATATAACATCAAACTTAGACATCTATGTTAACATTAAGTGATGAATATAATTTTCATCGCCTAGAAGCTAGAGCCATCATATTAAATTTAATTGAGTCAATAACATCTTACCTAGATTTAAATTAAAATTCTTTATATATCACCTCATTTCCAGTCTTGTAAACATCCATCCATAGTAATTCTGCCCAAAGGCAGGTCCTTCACTGCAATCATAGCAATTTTCATGCTATGCTTTACAGCTTTACTAGGGAATTGTAGGTGTGGTAGCTTCCCATTGCTTTCCACACCGGTGAAGGATGATGATGATGATGATAAGGATGATGTTGATGGCCATATGATTTCGGGGACCGTTTGGGCCTTAAAGTTTTCCTGACATTTGTCTTACAGGTGAGGAAAAACCCCGATAAAAACCTCACCCAGAAAAACTGCCCCGACCGGGCATCGAACCCAGGCCCGCTGCGTGACAAGGCAGCATGCTTCCTCGAGACTGCATCGGTGGACCTTCTAAACATATTATATTTAAATTAAACCTCATAGTGATTTTTCCTATAAAAGTTAAACATCTTACCTCATATTTTAGTAGAATTCTTGAAAACATGTTTCAGTATTAAATTAATTAATACAGAGTTAAAATTTTCACGACTCACCTCATATTTATAGATTTCTTGAAGACCAATTTCAATACATTATGTATCATTATCAAAACTGGTCTTGAAGGAATTTGCAAATATGAGATGAGTCGTGAAAATTCTAACTCTCTAGTAATTAAAATAAACCTCATAGTGACACTTTACTTTAAATATTTTGATCAGAGATAACCCTCTTACTTTTGAACCAATTAACATTCAGCTAAATCTAGAAGAACCAGTTACAAAATCTGAAACTCCCACACTTGTACTAAAAGCTCTAGCATTAGAAGTTGTGAATAAGAGATATCCACCAGAAGAATGGTTACATGTCTACACAGATGGATCTACTATTGATAACAACTCAGGATCAGGAATTACATGTGCATTATTTTCATTTTATCAACCAGCAGGATACCACACAACAAATTTTAATGCAGAAGTAACGGCTATTCATATTTCACTCCAACAATTACTATACAGAATAAATAAATTTCAAAATGCGGTCATACTCTCTGATTCTAAGGCAGCAATATATGCAATAAATTCACACAAAATGAAGTCAATACAAATTAAAGAGTGCTACAAAATGATTCAACAACTCCAAAAACTACAGAAAAGAATTCAATTGCAATGGATACCTGCACATTGTGGAATTGCTGGAAATGACACTGCTGATTTTCTTGCCAAAAAAGGCTTCAATTTAATTCAGAATACTACTAAAAGCTTACCTTTCACATCCATAAAAAGAATAGTTAAAAACAAATATAAAATCAAACAAAACCAAGACCTATGTAATAAAGCCAAAGACAAAAAATGGAATATTTTAGTAAAGAAGCCAGATATTATTCCAGAATTTCCACGTAAAACTACAGTAGCAACATTTAGACTGCTTACAGAACATGACTATTTAGCCAAACATTTATATAAAATAGGAATCTACACGAATCCAAATTGTCCTCTATGCAATAAAGACGAAGAAATGAATGAAGAACACCTACAAACCTGTGAAGTATTACCTGTTGGATCCACAATAGAGAAATATTGGAGAGCAAGAACGCTAATGGCTTCGGTGCCAAGGCCCAGCATTTGAAAACAACAACAACAACTTTAAATGTTAATAAAATTAATATTTAGAAGCTGAAGCTGTTACTGTGATTAAAATAAGTAAATTAATATGCTTTAGGTTCTTAATATTAATTTATTCATTAATTCTACAGCTGTATGGGTGCCATCATGTCTTGTTAATATAGAAGCCATTCAGTGTGTATTTATGAATGAATTTGTGGGAGAATTTATGTTTGGATGTGAAAAAAAAAAAGCCTGAATAAGCTCAGTGGTCTTGAGCATATCTGAAGGTTTGGGGTTCAATTCCCAGTTCAGGCATACATTTTTATTAATACACTAAATAGGCAGTATCATTATGTGGATCTTCATAATAAATAAGGTCATCTTAATATTTAATTTTAGGAAGAAATATTTTGAGGTTATTTTAATTATATTATTTTTAGTCTGATCATCTTACCTCAATATTAATGTTGATTTGTTCTTGAACATGTTTCAAAACAATTCTGTTTTATCGTCAGCTTGTCCCGATTCTGGACAAGCTGACGATAAAACAGAATTGTTTTGAAACATGTTCAAGAACAAATCAACATTAATATTGAGGTAAGATGATCAGACTTAAAATAATATAAGGTCATCTTTCATAAATACTTTATATTTCATTTGACGTGTTTTGATATGTTGTCCATACCATCATTAACTTGTTCTGACTGTTGATTTTTATGTTGTTGACCCTGGATCAACTTCCGCTCCATCATCTGGTTGACCAAACAACTTATGAATCAAATCTTTTTCCCTGGGAATTTCAAAATCATAATCCTGTTTTTATCCTTCTGCATGAATATCTTGTCCCAAATGGTGAGCTCTTTAGCATTTTCTAACTGTTTTAATAATTTAATGTTTACATCAATTTTATGGATTATGAATTTTGAAATTCCTGGGAAAAAGATTTGATTCACAAGTTATTCGGTGAACCAGAAGATTGTGCGGTACTTGATATCCAGGGCTGACAACAGTCTGGACAAGCTGATGATGGTTTGAACAACATATCAAAGGAAATATCAAGATTTATGAGGTAAGACATACTGAAACATGTTCTCAAGAATTCTGCTAAAATATGAGGTAAGATGGTTCTTTTTTTTTTTAATATAATACATTTGGAAATTTTAACATTATGAGGTTTTATTAATAAGAATTAAATCAATCATGAATTCTTCTTACCTCATACTTCTATGTTTTTTTAAACACAGCATCGCAGTATTGGAGAATAATCTTCTCATTGTCAGCTGTTTTCACAACTGTCAATTTTTTCTCTTGCCGGTAATTATCCAAACTGCCATCTGGTGTATTTTTGATGAAGAACTTTGTAATCAAGCTTGGTTCGTCCAGAATCTCGAAGTTCATGGTTCTAGTATGGTTTTTTTGAATATATATCTTTTCCCAAACTGTTAAATCCAAAGGTTTAGATAATATTTCAAAAGTGTCCACTGCTGTGGTCTCGGGGTAGCGTGCTGCCTTGTCATGCAGCAGGCCCGGGTTCGATCCCCGGTCAGGACAGTTTTTCTGGGAGAGGTTTTTATCGGGGTTTTTCCTCACCTATAAGACAAATGTCAGGAAAACTTTAAGGCCCAAACGGCCCCGAAATCGTATGGCCATCGCAATCATCATCATTCATATTCATCTTAGGCTAAGCTTAGGATTAGGGACTCTCCTGGTGCACCATTATCATCATCATCATCACCCATCATACCATCGGGGCAACGTAACCCTGCCTCCCAGGTGCCCCAACCTCAGAAGTGGGTTAAAAGTACGCCATGCCAGGAGAGAAACCAGGAATGTCGAAAGACAAACCTGGGGCAGTTGGGGGGATATTTCAAAAGTTTTGCTTCTTTTTCAATTCTATGATTTTCTAATAAACTATGGGCTGCTGTAGCTGATTTTTCAATTTCTCCATTCTTTATGTTTCTAAAGTTTTCTTTTTTATGAGTTTCCAAGTTCCTTTTTGTTTTTTCTTATATATATCCTATTGCAATGTTTGCAATCAATTTGATAAATTCCAGATTTTTTGTTGTCTGGAGTGTTAACTATATTATTAGTTAACATAAGATTACCCAGGCTGAATTTGTTAATCGGAGCCAATGTTATATTCAATTTTCTGAAAATGTTTTGAAATTTATTATGAACATCAGAATGGTAAGTAAATTTCTTGAATTTTTCATCTTTCTTGGAATCATGTTGTATTCCTGTAACCTTTTCTGTTGTTTAAATTTCTTTAATTTAATCTTTATTATGTCTTCATCAAAACCATTTGCTAAAATAAATGGTTTTGATGAAGACATAATAAAGTCGGGTGGTGTATTTAAACAACAGAAAAGGTTACAGGAATACAAGATGATTCCAAGAAAGATGAAAAATTCAAGAAATTTACTTACCATCCAGAAGTTCATAATAAATTTCAAAAAATTTTCAGAAAATTTAATATAACATTGGCTCCGATTAACAAATTCAGCCTGGGTAATCTTCTGTTAACTAATAATATAGTTAACACTCCAGACAACAAAAAATCTGGAATTTATCAAATTGATTGCAAACATTGCAATATGATATATATAAGAAAAAACAAAAACGGAACTTGGAAACTTGTAAAAAAGAACACTTTAGAAACATAAAGAATGGAGAAATTGAAAAATCAGCTATAGCAGCCCATAGTTTATTAGAAAATTATAGAATTGAAAAAGAAGCAAAACTTTTGAAACATTATCTAAACCTTTGGATTTAACAGTTTGGGAAAAGATATATATTCAAAAAAACCATACTAGAACCATGAACTTCGAGATTCTGGACGAACCAGCTTGATTACAAAGTTCTTCATCAAAAATACACCAGATGGCAGTTTAGAAAATTACTCCTTCAAAAGTACACCAGATGGCAGTTTGGATAATTACCGGCAAATGAAAAAATTGACAGTCATGAAAACAGCTGACGATGGGGAAGATTGTTCTCCGATACTGCGGTGCTGTGTTTAAAAAAATAGAAGTATGAGGTAAGAAGAATTCATGATTTATTTGATTCTTAGGTAAGATGTTACTGACTCAACTAAATATATTAAAAAATTTTGTAGAAGAGACCAGCCTTTCTGCTAAATATTGGAGTGCAAGAGAGCGAATGATTTCATTATCAAGTGCTCGACATTAGATACCAACCAACCAACCATATATTAAAATAAACCTCATAATGTTACTTCCATTGAAATATTAATTATAACTATCATCTTTACGGGAAGCTAGATGTAATAAGGACAAGTAAGTTTTGTGGACTGTGATGGGCAGGATATATAGCAAGAATGGAGAATGAAACCTGAAACAAAGTATCCAATAGGTGGATGAAGTTAACCATGATTTAAGAGAGGTGAATTATACAGGTAATTATATTTGATGAGAAAAATATATGCTCAGTCTGGGGTTTGAAGCCATTGGCATAGAAAGCCAAAGGTCCTGGGTTCAAACCCCAGTCTGAGCATATATTTTTATCTTCAAATGTAATTTGTAATTCTCAGTGAGAAGTATTAAATTAATAATAAAAACATATACAGGAAATGATTGAAAATACAGGGCAATTCTAATGTTTTCCAGTGTTTCAGGAGTCTAAAGACCAGAGACCTTGAGTTCAAATCCCAATTTACATGTGAATTTTTCTTATTATTAAAATTAAAATGAGTTGTACAGCATTTCACTTTATACACTCCGTGTTCCTCACAGCACAGGACCGCGGTTTCAGGAACAGTCATTCCTATCTTCAGCAATCTTTTCAACTGTTAAATTTTTGCCTTCACCATCGTCTTCTAAACTGCCATCTAGTGTTGATATGATGAAGGCAAAAAATTCAACAGTCAAAAATATGGCTGAAGATAGGAATGACTGTTCCTGAAACTGCAGTCCTGTGCTGTGAAGAACACGGAGTGTATGAGGTGAGATGATGTACAACTCATTTCAATTTTATTAATTTGAAAGTCTCATAATGTTAATTTCCATCATAAGTTTTATGAAGCAAATTTTTCTCTTCAAATATAACTGTTATTTTTAGTTTAGAAAGAAAAATTAATGCTCAAACCCCGGATTTCTGATTCTACTCATCAGTTTTGATACCAGTTACACAATTTGAATTTTGATAAGTTAACTTTTGATAAAATCAAATGTTTCCTACCTCTCCTCATATAAATCTTCTAAGTAGATCGCGATTTCGAGACCATAACGGTCTCATCTTCAGTACAATCTTGGCGACTGATGTCGATTGGAAGACTCTACTTCTTCCCTCTGTTGGTGGGCCGATGAACCTCTGGATCAGGTCAGGATTTGCGGAAATTTCGAAGTTCATAAGTCCTTTGTTTTTCTGAATGTGGATTTTTTCCCAAACCATGAGTTCCTTTTGTTTATCTATTTGTTTAATTAGACTGGCTTTTGATTCGATTAAATGTGTTTCGGACCAAGCATGAGCAGCTACTGCTGACTTTTCCACTTCTCCGTTTTTGACATTTCTAAGATGTTCTTTCACCTTGTTTTCAAATTTCTTTTTGTTTTTCCAATATAAATTTTGTCACAATCCCTGCATTTGATGTGATAAATTCCTGATTTGTTTTTTTCTTCAATTCTTTCGTTTTTATTGGTTTTAATTATCCTATTAAGGCAGTATTCGTTTTTTGGTGCCAATCTTATATTGAACTTTTTGAAATTTTTTTTAAATTTATGGTGTTTCAATGGATGGTGAGTGAATTTCTTGAATTTTATTTTTTCTGTTTCTTTTATAAGTGTGCTTTCATTAATTAATTTTTGTCTTTTAAATTAATTTATTTTCTTGTGTACCATATTTTCTTCATAATTGTTATCTATTGCAACATTAATTATGTATTCTTTTTCTTTTTCATAATTTTCTTTGCTCATAGGTATATTTACCAATCTATGTGTCAAACTATTGAATACTGCCTCTTTGTGACCAAAATGGTTGAATCCTGAAGCTTTAATATAGTTGTCTATGTGTGTCGCTAAGATAGTACTGAAGATGAGACCATTATGGTCTCGAAATCGCGATCTACTTAGAAGATTTATATGAGGAGAGGTAGGAAACATTTGATTTTACCATAAATTGAACCTCATAGTGATTAATCCCTGTAAAAGTTAAATAAAGTTAACTTTTCTTTATAAAATAAAACTATGTCCAATTCTGGAAAGTATTAATTTAAGATATATCATCAAAATAACTTTTTAAAAATCAAAATTGCAGTGGGAAGTAACACTATGAGGTATTTTCAATTTATAAATGAGTTGGAGAAAATGTTTTACATCTCACCTCCAAAAGTTCCATGTTTTCATGATACCAGTTTCAAAGGTAATTTTACCTTCATCTTCAGTCACACTCCAACTGTTGAAATTTTGCCATTACCACCATCTTCCAAAACTGCCATCTGGTGCCAATTTTATGAACTTGGAGATTAAATTTTGCTCGATAACTTCAAAATTTAATCTACAAGTTCATAAAATCAGCACCACATGACAGTTTGGTAGATTGCGTTAACGGCAACATTTCTACAGTTGGAGATTGACTGAAGATGAAGGTAAAATAACCTTTGAAACTGGTATCGTGAAAACATGGAACTTTATGAAAGTGAGACATAAAATCATTTATAAAATGAAAATAAGTGTTATTTGTTGACGTGTTGAGTCCTGGTGTAGGTCGTGGGGCTATGAAGATGAACTGGTCTGGGGAGCTGCATGGCTCTACAAAGCTACAGGAGATAGCAACTACCTGAACAAGGCCTCACAGTACTATAATCAGTATGGTTTGGGCAACCAGGATGGATACTTCAACTGGGACAACAAAGTTGCAGGAGTGGCGGTAAGTTCAGTTCATTGTGATTATTTAAATAAATTAATAATCTGCCCCTAAAGCTATTACTGTCATCAATTCAAGTGAATTAATATACATAGCTAAGGTATTATTTTCGATGATTAATGTTTGAAGAGAGAAATTTATGATGTTTTTATTATTGATTTTATTATTATTTACCAATCTATTATTTTTATTATTATTTCTATTATTGATTTAACATTTCTCACTGAAATTTGGCCCGGCAAGCCAAAGGTCCCGGGTTCGAGTCTCGGTCTAGGCAAAAACTTTCCTCTTCAAATATAAAAAAAAGAAATTTATACCTGAACTGGGATTTGAATCCAAGACCTCTGGTTTTATGCACCAGTGCACTATCTTTGTGCTATCCTTTGTACTTTGTGCATCAGAATTATAAATTTTACTGCTACAGTAGTTATGTAAAACTGATACTAAAAGTCATCTTGAATAAGAAGCCACAGATGGTCTTAAGGAATGAATTTTTTTACCTCGGGGTTTGTATAAGAAAGAGAAAAATTTCCATTTGAGTTGAGCAGCCTGAGTGGCTTAAAAGTAGTGAGGTCTCAGGTTCAAATTCCAGTCCAACTTTCCTTTTTAATAATTATTAATAAAAACTGAATTGTATCTCACCTCGTTGTGGTTGTGGCTGAAGATGGGAGGGATGCCTCTGTTCCATGCTTGAAGAACATGAAGATGGGAGGGATGCCTCTGTTCCATGCTTGAAGAACATGAAGATGGGAGGGATGCCTCTGTTCCATGCTTGAAGAACATGAAGATGGGAGGGATGCCTCTGTTCCATGCTTGAAGAACATGAAGATGGGAGGGATGCCTCTGTTCCATGCTTGAAGAACATGAAGATGGGAGGGATGTCTCTGTTCCATGCTTGAAGAACATGAAGATGGGGGGGATGCCTCTGTTCCATGCTTGAAGAACATGAAGATGGGAGGGATGCCTCTGTTCCATGCTTGAAGAACATGAAGATGGGAGGGATGCCTCTGTTCCATGCTTGATGAACATGAAGATGGGAGGGATGCCTCTGTTCCATGCTTGAAGAACATGAAGATGGGAGGGATGCCTCTGTTCCATGCTTGAAGAACATGAAGATGGGAGGGATGCCTCTGTTCCATGTTTGAAGAACATGAGGTGAGATACTACTCAGTTTTTATAAATTATTAACTTGAAAACCTCATAATGTTATTTCCCATAATTAATATATAAGTAAATTTTTCTCTTCAAATATTAATTTGTCTTTAAGTGTGAGTGATAAATTTACGCCATGCCCGGCGTGAGCCAGTGAAAGTGTGTATACAGCGGTATGCCATGCCCAGCAAGCTCCGGTTCTCAATCTTGTTATTTTAAATATTTTTTTCCCGAAGTTATCACTTCAATTTACTAGAATTATTTTTTGTTCTGTGTTTGTACATCCTTTCGTACCAATACTTTGCACATCCCTTACAGAATAATGGTACAGGCTGGTGGTAAAAGCATTTTCTAAAGGAGGGTGTATATTCATGTTTCAAGGTCTTTTTTGGCTATGGAATGTTGTAATTTCAAGATTTTCTCTTTATTTATTTTATTTTTAGTTGAAAAGATACCTGACCAAGGGGTAGGTCGTGCGGTGAAACACGGTGTTTCATGTCTCAAAGATGACGAAAATACAATACGCAAGTTTATTGTGTCAGTTTTATCAGAAGATGAAAGTAACAGTAACAGTTCATCAAATGATTATTTGTTTGACGAATGTGATAGTAGTCCTGTTTCTAAGAGAATATTATTACAATCTAAGCCTGTAAATAGTAAAGCAGGTGATGTAGACCTAAATGAACAGGGTGTGAGTGACAGTGGTGGGCGTGGCGTGGCGCCAGACGAAACACGTGGCATAGAACAGCTGTTTGACTGGAATTGATTCGAACCCAGGACCCTAAAAAATTTAAAAAAATATTTAATATAATAAGTGTTTAGTGATAATGTCATCAAAATTATTCAATATGATAAATGTTTTAATGATAGTGATAAATTTTAATGAAGACACTGTGCTGGGATCTTCACAAGTGGAAACAATGCCATCTTACCTTGAAATAAATGTATAATAGTGAGTTTAGCATGGCATGTAGACAGTAAATTATACTTTATATAGGTTTATATTATATAGTATGGCATAGTACTTTACATTTTAAAAACCTGGCACCCAAAGCACAGTTGGCAAAAGGGAAACTCGGTGATGAAAAGGTAAAAATAAAAGGTAAGAATGTTAAAAAAATACAAACTTAAAATAAATGTATTGAAAACTTTTACAAGTTCATAACACACAACCCACTCATTCCATAATCAAAGTCCATATGTAGTTAGCCAATAAATTTGGAGAAACAAAGAGAGATACTAGATCAGGCCAAAACAGCCTGCCAGACCCATTTATCTGTAGAAGAACTCAGAACACACTGTTAAGGACAGTATTTGGTTTGCTCCACAAGTGAGAATGCACACAACCAGGTGATGTCATGGACAGGAATTGAAGTTTTATGAAAATATTAAGAATCAAATGAATCATGAATTCTTCTTACCTCATAATCTAATAATCTATGTTTTTTTTAACACAGAACTGCAATTCTTTGTTAAAAACATAGATGTATGAGATAAGAAGAATTCATGATTCATTTGATACTTATTAAGAAAACCTCATAATGTAAAAATTCTCAGATTTATTATATCAATTTATGAAAATAGTTGCAAACTGATGATATAATAGAATCACTACCTCAACTGTTTGATGGTTCAAGGTCATTATGTCACAACATGTAGTGGTTATCATACTTACCTATGATTACAATATCCCAGCAGGGGTCGATGGATTTTCAGGGTGTAAAAGTCCAGAATATGGATTTCTTCAAATCAAGCTTTGGGTTCCTTGTTACAGATTCTATTCTATAGTGTTCTGCCCTAGGGCAGGTCTTTCACTGCAATCATAGCATTTTGATGCTATGCTTTGCAGCTTTACTAGGGAATTATAGGTGTAGTAGCTTCCCGTTGCTTTCCACAGTGGCGGATGATAATGTTGATGATGATGGCCAGATGATGTTCTGGGACCATTTGGGCCTCAAAGCTTCCTGACATTTGTCTTACAGGTGAGGAAAAAACCTTGAAAAAACTTCACCCTGGTAGCTTGTCCCAACCGGGAATCGAACACAGGCCTGCTGCATGACAAGGCAGCACACTACCTCGAGACCACAGCGTTAAAACTAAATCAACACTATGGTCTCAGCACCTAGAAGGCCACTTTTTATTATAGCTACCCAAATTCCTGATGCTCTGGGTGGACACTAGTTCCATACTGGCTAAAATTCTACGAGATAATTTCTTCCCCATTAGGACTCGAACCAGTACAAGTCCTGTAGCTCTGCACCAAGGCAATATACTTTAAACTATATTTAAATTAATATCGGGAAGTAAACATTATGAGGTTATATCATTAATAGTGAGTGGAGAACATATTTTAATCGACTCACCTCATACATTTTCAAACTTCTTTGATACCAAAGGTTTCAGACAATATCATGTCCTACATCAGTCATGGCGTCCACTGATGAAATTCCGTGATTGTTGATTTCTTTAGTGACATCACCTCTTGTGCTGCCATCTTTCGTTCGGATTATAAACTTTGTAATTAAATTTTTATCCACCGGAATATCGAAATTCATAGATCGATATTTATTCTTCTGAATGAATATCATTTCTCAAATTGTCAATTCCAACGGTTTATCCAACTGTTTTAAAAGTTTCGCTTCTTTTTCAATTTTATGATGTTCTAGTAAACTATGTGCAGCTATTGCTGATTTTTCAATTTCACAATTTTTAATATTTCTAAAATGTTCTTTAGTGCGTGTTTCTAAATTCCTTTTTGTTTTTCCTATGTATACTTTGCTACAATCATTACAATTAATTGGATAAATTCCAGATTTCTTACTGTCTGGGATGTTGATTTTTTATTGGTATTTAAAAGTTTTTCCAGACTAAATTTATTATTTGGTGCCAAAGTAATGTTGTATTTGTCAAATATTTTTTGAAATTTCCCATGTACTATTGGATGGTAAGTAATTTTCTTGAAATTCTTCTTTTCTTTACTAACCATTCTTTAAGAATGCTCTACCCTACAAATGGTTAGTAAAGAAAAGAAGAATTTCAAGAAAATTACTTACTATCCAATAGTACATGGAAAATATCAAAAAATATTTGACAAATACAACATTACTTTGGCACCAATTAATAAATTTAGCCTGGAAAAACTTTTAAATACCAATAAAAAAATCAACATCCCAGACAGTAAGAAATCTGGAATTTATCCAATTAATTGTAATGATTGTAGCCAAGTATACATAGGAAAAACAAAAAGGAATTTAGAAACACACACTAAAGAATATTTTAGAAATACTAAAAATTGTGAAATTGAAAAATCAGCAATAGCTGCACATAGTTTACTAGAACATCATAAAATTGAAAAAGAAGTGAAACTTTTAAAACAGTTGGATAAACCGTTGGAATTGACAATTTGGGAAATGATATTCATTCAGAAGAATAAATATCGATCTATGAATTTCGATATTCCGGTGGATAAAAATTTAATTACAAAGTTTATAATCCGAACGAAAGATGGCAGCACAAGAGGTGATGTCACTAAAGAAATCAACAATCATGGAATTTCATCAGTGGACGCCATGACTGATGAAGGACATGATATTGTCTGAAACCTTTGGTATCAAAGAAGTTTGAAAATGTATGAGGTGAGTCGATTAAAATATGTTCTCCACTCACTATTAATACTTTAAACTGCTCGGCTACGACACGGGATGTCATAGCATCACCTAAAACAAATTCAATCAATACTGAAATAATTAAAGACTCTGGCTTCATTTGAATGTCCAAACTCAGAACAAGAGGTAATTGTGGTAACCACTCTGATAACACACAACAACAAATTTGAACTTTTTGTCGCTTGCAGATATGAAAATAGGTGATTTTAGTTAATTGGCATGCGCTGATTTCGAATTTGAAGTCCGTTTTTCTCTATCACCTACAGTTTTTTGCGAGGACGTGTTGTACGTTTTTCGTTATATTTTGCATATTATTCCTTATCTGCACTTAGTTTCAATTTTTTTTTGCAATAATATTGCTAGAAGCAATTGATCTATGTAAAACCAAATCATATAAGATCCAAAAAGTTAAAATATTTTTTTCTAAGAAGAATAAATAAGTAGTTACATTACAACACATGCTTAAATTGTAGCAAAAATCTCACCTTTCAAAACTTCTTCCTGGATGACTTACGCCGATAAGATGGCTCCGAAACGTCTGTGATAAGTTGCCAGCAGTAATCAGCAAGCATGTTGGTCACTGATTTCCCTTTATAACGCCTTTCCATTTCTAAAATGTCTTCATGGAACCTTTCGCCATGTTCATCACTGACGTCACCCAAGTTCGATGAGGAATCTCTGTGTTTAATAGGTCACATGGCTGACTGCAAATTTGGATACTGAAGAGAATGCTTATTTTTTTAAGTGAAACCAGATATATTGACCATACAGAAATAAGTCAGTGATGTGGTCCATAAGATCCCTCCACAACATTGGAATGGCAAATGGCATGCACGAATGCGAACCTTTTAACCACCCTATTAAAATACTTTGGCGGTTTGTACAGCAAAAATTGGGGACCCAACATTTATCAGTATCTCCAAATTTACTATAGTTCCCGAAATATAAATTGTACGCATTTATAACTAGTTCTGTGCTGAGATTTTGTACAATATTCTCCACATACGTAACAGAATAAATTAGGAGAATTCTTACAGCGGCAAGACATTGTAAAATTATAAAAACACTAAAACTTACGTATTAAAATATATTATAGTAGGTTGTTTTAATACAATTTCTTTATAATGATACACAGTAATGCATATATCGACACTTCACAATCACAATGATGTAATGTAAGACGAACTGCACAGAACGAGGTATTACAAGCCATTACTTCACGTATTTGTCAGTGGCAATCAGGACATTTTGTATACCTGTTAATTCCTGAGGGTTTAACAATCCCTAAGAGTAATAAAACCGTGCAAAAGAAAAATAAGGGTGACCAGTTTGAGAGACAATAGCGCCTGCGACTCTCAAGGAAACTATCACTTCTGCTAAATGTTGTCGTCAAAATATCTGACTCCAGTTAGGTGATAGGAAAAAACTAATATCATTTTCGTCTTCTGCGAGTCCGAAAACATAGTTATTATTACATTTCGAGCCTGCGAGTAATTCTTTGTTGTTGTGTGTAATAGTACTATTATCTTTGGTAACTAGGAAATTGAGAGGATGGCATAATTGAGGATATCAGACCCTGGGAATAAAAAAACTGGAAGGAGCAAATGAGAGACACAAAGGTTCAATGAGAGTTTCTTAAGAAGGCCAAGTCCCACAATGGTCTGTTGTTCTATTTATAATATTGTATCTTTACCTTGTCATGATGGAGTGGCTTGCGTGCTTAAATGATCCCAACAACTATGCTGGCGGTAGCATTGCTGCCGATAGGGTTATCCATGCCGGACTGGTCGAAGGTGATAAGCCGGATGAAAAAAGTACCTTGGTCGAAAGAGTGATGATCTTTCTCCATAAAAATACAACCGCCAAGAAATGCGGACATGGGTTCAACTGAGATAAAATTTTCTGGAGGTCCCCATTCGGTTCTCCGGGCGGGGACTATTTCAGGAAACCCATGCCAAAGACTCAAACACAGGAACATGTTCATAGGAACATGGAATGTTAGAACTTTATACAATAGCGGGGAACTAGAGATATTAACATGGGAATTAGATAAATCACCCTTGGATATAGTCACTTTACAGGAAGTTAGATGGCCAGGAGAAGGTAGTCAGGAATCAGGAAGCTTTGCATTATACTACGGGGATGCAGAAAGACTTTAATTTGGAACAGGCATTTTAGTCCGAAGGAGGATCCTCTCCGCTATCCGAGATATTATATGTTTGTCTGTGATAGAACTTCATATATAATTCTAAAGGGTAAACAACATTGATGTTGTAATCGTAAATGTACATGCCCCCACAGAAGATAAGGATGACAAGATCAAGGATGATTTCAATGACGTATTAGAAAGCGTATTTGATAGCCTTTCACGATATCATATGAAATTTGTTTTAGAAGATTTTAATGCAAAAATGGGGCGGGAAGATATATTCAAACCAACAATAGGCAAATTCAGTCTTCATGAAGATAGTAACGACAATGGAGTTCGATTAGTCACCTTTGCCACATCAAAGAATCTCATTGTTAAGAGCACAACATTTCAGCATAAGGATACTCATAAATATATCTGGACGTCTCTAGATGGCGAAACTCGAAACCAGATAGACCATGTATTAGTGGACAAACGCTGGCACAGTAGCGTCATCGATGTTAGATCAGTTAGAGGGACAGACTGCAATTCGAATCGTCATCTGGTCAGGGTGAAAATCAGACAACGGCTATCGCTTAGAAGAGGAAACAAACGCTAACGATGATTATTTGAAAAATTAGATTTAAAGAAACATGAAAAATGATGAAATGCGGCAAGAATTTCAAATCAGAGTTGCTAATAGATTTAAAGTACTGCAATCTTCAAATGACAATGTGGCAAACGAAGAAGAAACTGATATAAATAAAGAATGGGAGGCTATAAGAGATACTATTAAATTGTCAGCATCAGAAAGCATTGGGTGTTTAAAAAAGAGGCAAAACAAGAAATGGTTTGATGAGGAATGTGCCGACATTGTAAAGAAAAGAAAGCTAGCAGAAATAAAATGGTTACACGAGCGAAATGAGATAAATTTAGAGCAATTGGGCAGTATTAGATGGGAAACCACCAAGTTACTAAAGAGTAAAAAGAGGGAATATTTGAGAGAGAAGATTAAAGATCTTGAAATGAATGCAAAAAATGGGAACATTAGAGAATTATATCAGGGAATTAGGATAGAGAAAAAAGGGTTTCAGGCTAGAACAAACATAATTAGGAATAAAAAGGTGAATGTGATTGCAGATTCCAGGAGTATATTAAATAGATGTAAAAGTTACTTTAATCAGCTATTAAATGTACATACAGAACAGGATATTGAGCAGAATAATTTACAGACAGCAGAAATGCTAGTCGCAGAGCCAAGTACATTAGAGGTTGAAATGGCGATAGAGAAATTAAATATGTATAAAGCATCAGGTTCAAATGAGATCCCAGCAGAACTGATAAATCCAGGGGTAGAATAATTGATAGAAAAGATACGCCGGTTGCTTAGTATGATTTGGGAAAAAGAAGCTCTTCCAGATGAATGGAAACAATCGATTATCGTACCTTATAATGTATAAGAAAAGAGATAAAACTGATTGCAACAACTACAGGGGCATCTCTTTACTTTTCAAACTTCGTACAAAATTCTAACAAATGTTATTAGTAAGCAGACTTACTCCCTATTTTGATGACTTTCCAGGAGATCATCAATGTGCATTTAGAAGAAACAGGTCTACGACAGATCAGATTTTTAAGTATAAGACAGATTTTAGAAAAGAAATGGGAATATAATGGTACTGTACATCAACTGTATGTAGACTTCAAAAAAAACATATGATTCAATTAAGAGGGAGAAGTTACATAGTTATCCTGCTGGAGTTCGGAATTCCTAAAAAGTTAGTTAGACTTATACGAATGTGTCTAAATGGCACAAACAGTAGAGCATGCGTGTGGGCAAACAGTTTTCGGATACTTTTGAAATTCAGAATGGGTTGAAGCAAGGAGATGCACTATCTCCTCTACTATTTAATATTGTACTAGAGTATGCCATCAAATCTTTAGAGGATGAAGAAGGCCTACAACTCAATGGTATTAATAAGTTGTTAGTTTATGCTGATGATGTAGTATTATTGGACGATATCGAGGAGATACTAAAGGTCAACACGCACACACTATTGAGTAACATTAAGAAATTGGGACTGGAAGTAAATATCAATAAAACTAAATATACGGTCACACGTAGAAATACACCATAACTTATAATGGAAATAGACAGCTAATGACAAATGAGGGAAATTTTGAGGAAGTGGCAGAATTCAAATGCCTAGGAACAATAATCACAAATAGGAATGAGATGCATAAAGAAATTAAACATAAGTTCAATTCTGAAAGTGCGTGCTATTACGCATTACAGGGATTCTTGTCGTCCCAAATGCTTTCAAAAAACGTGAAACTGAGAATATATAAAACTATTATTCTACCAGTTATATTATATGGATTCGAAACATGGACTCTTATTTTAAGGGAGGAGAGAAGATTATGAGTATTTGAGAATAAAGTTCTTAGGAAAATTTTGGAACCAAAGAGATGTGAACAGACAGGTGAATGGAGAAGACTACATAACAATGAACTACATGGTCTTTATAGGAAGCCAGATATAATAAGAACAGTTAAGTCTCGTAGACTGCGATGGGCAGGACATGTTGCACATGATATGGGGAATGAAAGACGTGCATGGAAACTTATTGGTAGGAAAGCCAGAAGGAAAACGCCCAGTTGGTAGGCCAAGACCAGAGGTGGGAGAATAACATTAACTATGATTTGAGTGAAGTAGATTATACAGGGAATGATTGGAAAGCATTAGCTCAGGATAGGGATGTATGGAGAGATTATGTCTGTGTGGACATGAACCTATGGGTTCGATAGTGCCATTGAGTAAGTAAGTAAATAAGTAAGACTAGTCCACTGGGTGATATGTTTTTGTTTCAGATTCTTCTATCTCAGCTTACTAACGACAACAATTACATAAATAAAGCAAAGGGATATTGTGACTGGATGCTTTTCAGCCAACAGAGGACTCCACAACGTCTTATTTATGTTGACATGTGGGGCACTCTACGACACGCTGCTAATGTAGCATTCGTCTGTCTCCAGGTAAGTTGTAAATCACCAGATATTGTAAACAAGTAGATTGAGAAGGGCTGGACACGTACAAAGAATGGATACCTATACTAATTCTGAGCTAGGGTAGTTGTACCCTTAGACCAGAGTGGTGCTGTGCTCAAGTATCTAAAAATTAAAATATATAAAAGATAATCTTTCTATAAGAAAATGGTTGGAGAATTATATATAACTCGGAACTGTATCAGGTACTGTAGCTTCAATAAAAACAAGTAGACTGAGATGGGCTGGACACGTACAAAGAGATACCTAAGAGGGTGACACAATCAAAGCCAGATGGCAAGAAGTCAGATGGAAGACCAGTGCTAAGATGGTTAGATGGGGTTGTTGAGGATATGAAGAAGCTTGGTCTGTTCGGAAAGTAACAAAGAACAGCCCAAAACATTTGCCATCTCTGTAATGAAAAAGATCATTTAGAAAATGATAAAGAGTCAGTGTTTACAACCTGGTCTGTGTTGATTGAATCAGGGTATAAGTGGTTCATACCAGCCAAAATTTTGATGTTATGTATAAAGAACATATTGCCATGTATAGGAACAGCCATTCAGAAAAATAATATTTTGCGAAACATTTAATTGATTCAGCCATTCTTTGCACAACAATAATAGTTATAGAGTTATGCATGTGTGTGATAAAAGATTCCAGATATGAAACTAGAAATTCTAAACATAAAAATAGCAGATTTGTACTCTTGAATTACCAAATGAACCTCGTTTCATCTCCTTTTCTGCATATTTTTGTGGGTAATTCATCATTTGTAGATGGCGTCACATGTCGTAATCTACAAGTAACAGTATATAAGATGGACCTTGTGGCACATTGCCTCAGTTGTATTCTAGGATTCGACAAGATAACATACCAGACAGTAGACTGCTCATGTTTGGCCAGAAAAACTTAAATCAATGTAAACACCAAATTATTAAAATAGTTAGAAAATACTGAACAGTTCACCATTTGGAAGATGATCTACATCCAGAAGAACATGGATAGAATCATGAATATTTAAATTCCTGGGGAGAGAGGTTTGATATGCAAGTTCTTTGGATGACATAAAGATGGAGTGAGAGTCGACATCCAGGGCCGACAACATGAAAATCATCAATCTGGAGTAGCTGAAGTGTTCTGCTCAAGAGCAGGTCTTTCACTGCAAACTCAGCATTCACCACTCTTTCCTTAACTCAGCTTTCCTTTTTGTATCTGCATACAAACCATTTATTTTAATATTGTCTATGATCTGATGTCTTTTTCTGCCTCTAACTTTCTTTCCATTGACCATTCCTTCTAGAGCATCCTTCAGCAGGCAGTTTCTTCTTAGCCAATGGCCAATCCAATTTCTTTTCCTCTTCTTTGAGTTCCAGCATTGTTTTTCTTTCACCCACTCTGTCTAGCACATCTTTATTTCTTACTTTGTCTGTCCATTTTATATATTCCATTCTTCTCCATATCCACATCTCAAAAGCTTCCAGTCGCTTTTCTTCATTCCATCATAATGTCCAAGTCTCTGCACCATACAATGCTACACTCCACACAAAGCACTTCACTAGCCTCTTTCCTAATTTTTTTGCCAAGGGTCTGCAGAAAATGCTTCTCTTCTTGTTGAAAGCTTCTTTTGCCATTGCTATCCTCTGCTTTACTTATTGACCACAGTTCATGTTACTACTGATAGTAAAACCCAAATATTTGAAGCTCTCCACTTGCTCAATGGCCTCATTTTTAATCCTCATGTTTATCTTCCTTGATTTCTTTCCTATAATCATGGCCTTCGTCTTATTTATATTTATCTTCATCCCATAATCCTCGCACTTGTCATTCAGCTCCATCTGCATGTTCCTCAGTGTCATTGCATCTTCTGCTAGCAAAGCCATATCATCAGCAAATCTTATGCACTTTATTCTTCTTGTTTACGCTGAAGCAGTTCTTCATTAGGTCTTCCAGGTAGATGTTGAAAAGGGTACGTGATAGAGGACATCCTTGCCTTACCCCCTTCCAATTTCTCTTCCCTCTGACATTTCTTCTCCTATCTTCACTTTTATTCGCTGTTTCATATAAAGACTACTTATGAGCCTCCTCTCCTTCCAGTTCACGCCAATTTTCTTCAAGATTTTCAGGAGTTTATTCCAATTTACTCTGTCAAAGGCCTTTTTCAGGTCTACAAATACTGCATAAACATATGTATCTTTTTCTATATATCTTTCTCCTATTGTTTGTATCAATCCAATTGCATCTCTTGTACCCTTTCCCTTCTGAAACCAAACTGTTCTTCTTCCAATTCGCTTTCCATCATAGAATGTAAACGTCTATTCAGTATTCGCAGGAGAATCTTTGCGGAGTGTGATATCAAGCTGATAGTCCAGAACTCGTTACATTTCTTTGCATTGTTTTTCTTTGGTATTGGTATTAACGCCATCTCAGTCAATTCTAGGAAATTGTTTTCAAACATGTCCTAAAAGAACTCAACTTCTATGAGGTAAGATGAAAACAGGATCACTTTTTTTATTTAAACACAGATGATGCTCCATGAACCTTAAGTTTGATGATTTATTTTGCATCCCAGATTAACTGATTTTTAGTGGAATTAATACTAAATATTACTTTCATTTTAATTTTAAATGACATTTTTTTGATTGTTTATTTTTGAAGGTTCTTCACATTCTCCTTAAAGAATACAGGGTGTGGTGTTTTATTAAGGGTATGTTGAAATGATTAGTATTCTACATTTATTTTCATAAATTTATGGCACAAAGCAAATATTTGTTAACAACTGAAGTCCATATCATGCAATTCAAGTTAAGTTGATTATTCATATTGTATTAGTATTGGAAAAAAATGTCAAATGTTCCCAAGTTTTGATATTTGGTAGGTGTATAAAAGCTTTAAAGGCCCTTGATATGAGGTATTGTTTGATTTCAGGCAGCAGAGGCTGGTATAAACCCAAATGAATACAGAGAATTTGCTACTCAACAAATAGGATACATGCTTGGAGACACGGGTAAGAGTTTTGTTGTGGGCTATGGAAATAACCCTCCTACGCATCCTCATCACAGATCCAGGTAAACTTTTTTATTTCTTACTATGTTGTATTAGTACTTTAAGATTTTATAAGAGGGTCAGAAAATGGAACTTTACAGTACCATGTAGTGTAATGCCACAGTAACATGTAATGTTATTTTCAGTGTTTATTATTCTGTTAACACTACATTTTTAGCTAGTAAAGCTTGGCAGCAAACAAAATGTAGTCGTGCTGCACATGCCTTAGAATTCTAATACATAATTCTTTCCTTCCGGGCATGTTGTGCAGGGAATTTTTCATGAACACATGATTCAGTTGAAAGCTTGGGAAGTGCTTAATTGCATCATTATCATTGCTATTGGTTGTTACGTTAGTGTTTTGCTGGTGACACCAGCTCCAGGTGATGCTATATGGATATTGATGCTGATTGGTGGAGAAAGTGAGGAAGAATAGAGCACTAGTCTGGGTAGTGAGAAATGTAAAGTCAAGGCAAGAATGCATTTGCACTGCTTTTTGTTCATTGCCAAGTTATGATAAAGCTTGAATTTTTTATGTTTATTTGAGTAAAATATCTTCTTGACTAAGAAGCAGCTAGAACACATGTTCTCAGCTTTGAGAGCGTATGATTGTATAAGAAAGAGTAAAATTTCCATTTAAATTGAGATGCCTAAATAGGTTAGTGGTTTAGAGCATTGGTATGATATACTGATGTATAGAATCAGAGGTCCAGGGTTCAAGTCCCGGTTTGAGCATTAATTTTTCTTTCTTGAATAAAATTCTATCCAGGATTGGAAAGTGTTAGTTTAAATAAAAACATCAAAATATGAAGCTTTACCGCTCAAATGTAATGTTAAATTCTCAATAAAAATACTTCTGAATAGAAGACATCATTTGGCATGTTTGGTAGTGACAGCTATTGGCCTTCAGACAAACGAGAATTATATAAGTGGAAAGAAATATTTACATTCTTGTCAGTAATTGGTATCATACTGATGTATAGAACCAGAGTTCCAGGGTTCAAGTCCCAGTTCGAGAGTTAATTTTTCTTTCTTAATAAAACTCTATCCAGGATTTTAAAGTGTTAATTTAAATAAAAACATTAAAAAAGATGAAATAGTTTAGTCATTGCATGATACATAAAATCATCTGATCACAATGCACAATGTATTGTCATCATTTAAAAATAGTGCAAGAAAGTCTGAACTGCAAGGCCAAAATACCTCTCTCTATGCAAAGCATTCAGAAGGAGCTGCATTCATTTAGCTTAGCAACTCTAGTACTTAATATTCAGAAAAAAAAAAAGATACATTATAACTGACTGATTTCGAAATCTATTTAATTTAATTAATACTTAAGTTATAATTTAACACCTCATCTCATAATTGTAGATTTCTCGAGGACATGTTTCAATACTTCTTAGTATTATCTTCAGCTCACAACTGTTGAATTGTTGGTTGGCGATCCTGTAGGTTGCTTCTTACTCCCTCTGATGGTTGACTGATGAACTTCCAAATTAAATCTTTTTCACCAGGAATTTCAAAATTCATGATTTTTCTTTTATTTTTCTGAATGTGAATTTTCTCCCAAATTCTCTATTCTTTACATTTATCTAATGGTTTCAATAATTTGGCCTTTGCTTTGAGTATGTGTTTTTTTAACCATGCATTTGCAGCTATTGCAGATTGATCGATTTCCCCGTGTTTAATATTTTTAAGGTGTTCTTTCAATCTTGTGTTAAAGTTCCTTCTTGTTTTTCTATGTATACTTTTTTACAATCTTTGCAATCATTTTCTTAAATCCCTGATTTATTGCATTCATTATTCTTTTCGTTTTTGTTGGTTTTATTTAATCTGTCTGTGTCCATAATCATTTTTCAGTGTTAATTTAATGTTAAATTTGCTTATTTTTTATAAACTTATTGTATGCCAAAAGTTGGTATGTAAATTTTTTTATTGGACTGAAGAATATTTTCATTTATCAATTTTTTAAATCTATATATTTTCTTATGATTCATTTTTTTTAATCATTCTGTTTTCCTATCTTTGATGTGTGTTTTATCTCTGTTTTAAAATTTTCTCTGCTCGTGGGGATGTTTACATTTCTGTGTGTTAAACTGTTAATGACTGCCTGTTTGAGTGTGATGTTGTTGAAAACTTTCCTGTAAATTCCAAACTACTTTTCTTTTTTTTTCGTTTCTGATCAATTTTAGATCCAAAAAATGGTAATTTTAACTTGTGTAGTAAATTTAATTGTTTTATTCTGAATATTCAGAAATTTTACAGCATCTTCCAAATATTTGTGATTGACTATTGAAATATTATCCTCATTTCTACAGCATCAAACCTATGTTTACTGAACCTTATTTTGATATATTTTTTTTCATTTTACTGTCTCCACATTTTTTATACACTCTGTATGAAGATGAATGTTATGTTGTGTAAAACACAGTTCCTGCCCTGATGCTCCTGCTGCTTGTAACTGGGACACATACTACAGCACAGAACCTAATGCACATGTACTGAGTGGAGCACTCGTTGGAGGTCCTGACACTAATGACAACTACCAAGACGTGCGTTCAGACTACGTTCAGAATGAAGTTGCTTGTGACTACAACGCTGGCTTCCAGTCTGCACTTGCTGCTCTCTATGAACTTTAAATACAATGTAACACACTGTATTCATATTAACATATCTTACTTCAATAAAACTAATTAATGTATTCACCAAATAATATTACATAATTAAATCAGACATTTTTTACACCTGACCTCATAAAAATATGTATTCCTCTCTGACTAAACTCGTCGGCTGCAGTGGACTAGTGATTATGGATTTTTTTAGGATGGAAAAATCCAAGATGCAAGTCCTTCGGGAGGAATTTTAAGCCATGGGTCCCGAGTCTGAAGATTTTTAGGCTTGTAAAAGATCCTTAAGCGTGAACAAAGAGGCCTCTAAGCAAAATTTACCGATCTCACCAAAACACCCTAATAATTCAATGAATGAATGAGTCACTTCTTATCTTACCTCATATTTCATGTTTTTTAAACACGGGAACTGCAGTTTTCAAGAGAAGTCCCACTTTTTGAATTAACCCATAAGCGTGGAGTGACATACACCACCCGCATAAATAAAACACTTCTTCTCTGCGGAGTGACGAGTACCGTCCGCATGATTTCTTTACTGAAACTAGTTCTTATTTTTCAGGAATCATTCACTAAATAAAATATTAAATAATATAATTTTGTAGAGGAAAGAATACACTTTTATTTGATATATGAAATTAATAATATAACTTATTTTCAAATTGTGTAATTTATTGTTAAATGTGGGTAAGTTTGAAGTGCTGATTGAGCATGTTCTATATCCGGCACATTTGATTTATTATCATTCTTTGTAAAAATATACAATGACAACACAATTTGTGAACTGCAATCTTATAGAGGAGATCTCAAGCTTTCAATTAACATACAATTTATATTATTTTTAGTTTGGACATCTTACCTCAATATTAATGTTGATTTGTTCTTGAACATGTTTCAAAACAATTCTGTTTTATCGTCAGCTTTCCCAGACTGGTTTTATTTATGTAGCATTATGTTGCACAAACTGGATGTCGATTTCAGCTCCATCCTGTGGTTGGCCAAAGAACCTCCAAACAAGGTCATGCTCCATCGGTATATCAAAATTCATAACTCTGTTTCTGTTCTTCTGAATATAAATTTTTTCCCAAATTAAGTAAAGTGATCCCACAACAGGCCCGGAGGCCCTTGGGGTAGTAGGAGGTTAAGGCTCCCACTTTTTCTAGACAATCGGCACTTTATGTCAGCCGGGTTGTCAGCCCTGCGTGACGGCCGCCTTTACCCCCAGAACAAGCATCTGGTACTCATTTCCATTAGAGGCTGAGTCGACCCCGGGGCCATAGTGCCGCCAGAGGGTTTGGGTCAGTTTAAAAATCCTGACCCCAACAGGACTTGAACCCTCGACCCTCCGGCTTGTAGCTCAGTGCCTTAACCACTACGCTACGGCGTGTCCCCTTTTTCCCAAATCGTCAACTCTTTTGTATTTTATAACTGTTTTAATAATTTAGTGTCTTAATTTATATTATGTTTTTCAGACCAAACATGAGCGGCAACTGCAGATTTTTCAATTTCTCCATTTTTAATATTTCTTATGTGTTCTTTGGTTCTAATTTTTAGGTTTCTTTTTGTTTTTCCTATATATATCTTTTCACAACCCATGCATTCAATTTGATATATTCCTGACTTTTTATTTTTATCAGTTTTTTTGTTGGTTTTTATTAGTTTATTTAAAGTGTAGTTATTTTTTTTTTTGGTGCTAATTTAATATTAAACTTCTCAAATATCTTTTGAAATTTATTATGTACCCAAGAGTGATATGTGAATTTCCTATGAAAAAATATAGGAAATTCACATATCACACTTGGGTACATAATACATTTCAAAAGATATTTGAGAAGTTTAATATTAAATTAGCACCAAAAAAAAAAACTGCACTTTAAATAAACTAATAAAAACCAACAAAAATGAAAAAAACTGATAAAAATAAAAAGTCAGGAATATATCAAATTGAATGCATGGGTTGTGAAAAGATATATATAGGAAAAGCAAAAAGAAACCTAAAAATTAGAACCAAAGAATACATAAGAAATATTAAAAATGGAGAAATTGAAAAATCTGCAGTTGCTGCTCATGTTTGGTCTGAAAAACATAATATAAATTCAGACACTAAATTATTAAAACAGTTAAAAAATACAAAAGAGCTGACTATTTGGGGAAAAATTTATATTCAGAAGAACAGAAACAGAGTTATGAATTTTGATATACCGATGGAGCATGACCTTCTTTGGAGGTTCTTTGACCAACCACAGGATGGAGCTGACATCGACATCCAGGTTGTGCAACATAATGCAACATAAATAAAACCAGTCTGGAAAAGCTGACGATAAAACAGAATTGTTTTGAAACATGTTCAAGAACAAATCAACATTAATATTGAGGTAAGATGTCCAGACTAAAAATAATATAATTAAAATAACCTCGAAATATAACTTCCTAAAATTAAATATTAAATACAATTTATATTTTATATATTTTTTTGTTCATGTGGTAGCTCATTGTTTTAATGGACTGCGTTAAAAGACTGTTAGTCCGCGTTCTCTGCTCTCTTTCTGGAAACCATGAAACTATTTAAAACTTTGTTTATATGGCGTTGGTGAAGGTTTCTTCTTTCAAATGAAATATGTGACACTTATATTTGTGAAAGAAATTCTAACTTGAATGAGTGACTCTGTTGAATCCTGTTAGACTTGCTCGAGGGCGGCAGTGTTTCGCCGAGGCCCCTACAAATAAACATAGTGAAAATATTACAAAATGCTGGAAAACAAACAAAATATATTGTAGATTATAATATAAATATAGGATCCTTGAACCTAAGAGACTAATTTTGTTACATGTCTATTTGTTGGAATGTAAGAAAATAAAAACTAGTACATGAAAATATTTTCTGTCTTCTAAACATTGCTAACTGAACAGCATGATTATCTGTAGGGATTTTTCACCACAAAATATTTTTCGCATTGACCTTGATGAAGCGTAAATAAATGCTCGGACGGGACTTGAACCCCTAACCTGCGGATTTATACCAGTGCATTACCTATTACGCCACCGAGCATGTCTAGTACAAACAATAATTTCTCTTATAATAATATATTCTCATTATTACTAGATGTAGTGGCATATAAATCCAGAGGTCTGGGTCAAGTACCGTCCGAGCATTTATTTTCTTATCATGTCATTTTAAGCTTGCATTGCTCAATGTCAAAAATTTAATTATAATATACATATATGCCAGTGCGCTACCGATTACGGCTCCCAGCAAGTCTAGTAGAAATATTCACTTCTCTTATAATAATATATTCTCATTTTATAAAACCGGGGCACGCCGTAGCATAGTGGTTAAGGCACTGAGCTACAAGCCGGAGGGTCGAGGGTTCAAGTCCCGTTGAGGTCAGGATTTTTAAACTGACCCAAACCTTCTGGCGGCACTATGGCCCTGGGGTCGACTCAGCCTCTAACGGAAATGAGTACCAGACGCTTGTTCTGGGGTAAAGGCGGCGTCACGCAGGGTTGACAACCCGGTTGATATAAAGTGCTGATTGTCTAGAAAAAGTGGGAGCCTTAACCTCCTACTACCCCAAGGGCCTCCGGGTCTGTTGTGGGATCACTTTACTTACATTTTATAAAACCAGTGGTCGGGTACAAGTCCCGTCCGAGCTTTTATTTTTCATATCATGTCATTTTAAGCTGCATTGCTCAATGTCAAAAATTTAATTATCATATATATATATGTAGGGCCTATATATATATCCCGTGCGTTACCGACTACGCCACCCAGGAAGTCTAGTACAAACATTTATTTGTCTTATAATAATATATTCTCATTATTACTAGATGTACTGGGATATAAATCCAGAGGTCCGGGTTTAAGTCCCATCAGAAAGTTTATTTTTTTATCATGTCATTTTAAGCTTGCATTGCTCTATGTCAAAAATTTAATTATATATATATATATATATATATATATATATATATATATCCTAGTACGCTACCGATTACGCCACCGAGCAACTCTAGTATAAACATTTATTTATTTTATTATACTATATTCCTCGTAACACTATTCTATGATATGGGTTTTTTAGCAAAGAAAAAACAAATATGTTCACGTAATAACAACGTACGTTGCGGCGCAACGCCACTGTATGTGAAAAATGAAAAAGTCAGTTTTGATTTGAATTTAATAAAATACAGATATTAGACAGGTTTAAATCTAGTTTGTAAGAGTAAATTTTTGGACTGAAGAAAGCGCAGCTCTTCTTTATCAGGTAAATATTAAATACATTTAGAAATACCATATTTATCATGGATTAGAATGTTTGAAAATGTATTACGTTTAGTACTATTCACATTTGAAAGATAACATATAACAAATATAAAATTTCAAATATTTTTGTCTTTGTATATTTTTTAGATATGTTTTTACATTATTCTAAATTACAAGCGCAATTTTGAAATGAACATGTATATAATTCCTCCTTGTAATTATATATATATATATATATGTGTGTGTGTGTGTGACATGATAAAGAAAATAAATAAATGCCCGGACGGGACTTGAACACGAACCTGTGGATTTAAAACATTGCGCTACCGATTACGCCACCGAACAAGTTTACTAGAAATATTCACTTCTTTATAATAATATATTCTGATTTTTTACGAGATATAGTGGGATATAAAACCAGTAGTCCGGGTTCAAGTCCCGTCCGAGCTTTTATTTTTCTTGTCATGTCATTTTAAGCTGGCATTGCTCAATGTCAAAAGTTTAATTATATATATATATATATATATATATATATATATATATATGCCAGTGCGCTATGGATTACGCCACCGAGCAAGTCTAGTAGAAATATTCACTTCTCTTATAATAATATATTCTCATTTTTACTAGATGTAGTGGGATATAAAACCAGTGGTCGGGGTTCAAGTCTCGTCCGAGCTTTTATTTTTCTTATGACATTTTAAGCTGGCATTGCTCAATGTCAAATATTTTACTTATATATATATATATATATATATATATATATATATATATATATATTTATATATACATCCCAGTGCGCTACCGATTACGCCAAGAGCAAGTCTAGTCGAAACATTTATTTCTCTTATAATGATATATTATCATTTTTACTAGATGTAGTGGGATATAAATCGAGAGGTACGGGTTGAAGTCCCGTCCGAGCGTTTATTTTTCTAATCATGTCATTTTAAGTTTGCATTGCTCAATGTAAAAAATTTAATTATAATATATCGGTAGCGCACTGCTATAAATCCACAGGTTCGACATCGAGTACCGTCCGAGCATTTATTTATTTCTCTTTTGTCATATATATATATATATATATATATATATATATATAATTACAAAGGGCAATTATATACATATTTATTTCAAAATTGTGCTTGTAATTTAGAATAACATAAAATCATATCTAAAAAATGTATAAAGACAGAAACATTTGAAATTTTATATTGAAATTTCTTATGTGTTAGCTTTCAAATGCGAACAGTTCAAAACGTAATACACTTTCAAACATTTTATCCATGATAAATATGTTATTTCTTTATTATTTAGTATTTACCTGATAAAGGAAGAACTGCGTTTTCTTCATTCAAAAAAATTACTGTTACAAACTAGATTTAAACCTGTCTAATATTAGTATTTTATTAAATCCAAATCAAAACTGACTTTTTGCATTTTCACATACAGTGGCGTTACTGCGCAACGTACGTTGTTATTGCGTCATCATATTTCTTATTTTCTTTGCTAAAAAAATAATTTCATAGAATAGTTTAACGAATATAATATATTTTATAAATCTTGCGAGGGGATATATTTAGGCACAAAGCAACACACCCGCACGCGCACTCACCCACACAACAAACCACACACACAACACTCACAACACTCACAACAACAAACACGCCGCACAACACACACACGCAAACAAAGCACACAACACAAACACACACCCAACAACAACTCTCAAACACAATACACATTCAACACACAACAACCACTCACAAAACGCAACACACC